>OZ023317.1:40621658-40819158 GCA_964007375.1 Ophion obscuratus
ATACGTATCGCTTGCTTTTTTGTGCTTTATAACATATACAAATTTCAACAAAATCGAAGGGTGTCATCTGAGGGATGTTCCTTGTAAGTTTCAAGAATTAGTATAAGTTTTCGGGATCAAAAAAATGTTCTGCCATTCTGGGCACTTTTTGTCGAATTCTCTCTGGCAACGAAGGGGTTAATCACGTTAGTCTGTATTAAGGGCAAAAAAATCGAACATGTCTTTACTTTGTACAATATTGGGTATATAAGTTAACCTAAAATCAAGAGGAAAAATTGAGAATTAAAATAATAGCGAGCAAAAAACTGCGAAATTAAAAAAAAAACTTCCGATCGCTCACCATTTTTTATTTTTCAATTTTTCCTCTTGATTCTAGGTCAACTTATACACAATATTTTACATGATAAAAATATGTTTGATTTTTTTGCTTCAGATCACCTGTCCGGGACTTAGGACTTCCGCAAGCGAAGAATGTCAGCGCCCGCGCACCGATATACGTGGCTCCTGCCACTCCCACCACCATGTTTTGTCAAACTTTAAAAAATATTTTGATGTTCAATAAAGACCGCTTAATCAAAATACCAAATATCAACATTCTAAATTTAACACTTTTCGCATAAAAAATTGGTGAAAAATCGAACATTTTTTGGCCCAACAAGGCAGAACCGCCCTTTAAGGTAGAACGAGCGCGCGCTCTTGGTTTCTATAGATTTCGTTCAAATTTTAACCAGACATTGTTCATATCATTGTGCATGTTTGAGTGAAATTTCAGAATAGTCGACTATTTAGATTGACAGATAATGGGTTTTCAAATTGCAACTTCTGACACTGCAGGGTCTGCATTGACCGAAAGTCAGGTCACATAATTCGTCATACCATTCTATTGTATTTATAAATTTAAAAAAAAATTATGTTTAGATAGCAAATTAACCAGGGAAAGAGTGAAAAAAGTTTGGATTGCCTTAACTATTCAGTTTTGCTAAAGACGTTCAGTAAAGACAAAATAATGCTCCGTAAAAAATATTTGTCCCCTATAATCCAGGTTCATCGTACGCCTTTGTTGACATTGTCCGCCACTAACAAAGAACATCACTCGAGCGTTAAGCTCATACATGTTTTAAAGCATTGAAAACTATCGGACACGTATTTTTCTCTATGGGCGAAAAACGATTTTTAGGGGATAAACTACCCCTCAAAGAAAGGCGTGTCCAGGGGTGATTTTCCAGTTTCACTCGCAAGCAGTCCACCGATCCGAATGAAAGAAATACCAAAATTCTTCTAATGTATAGCGATGAAAAATCCGCTTCAGAAATATTGAAGAACAAATTAATCAAGGGGTGGCGCGCCTATCTTTAAGGGGTGGTTTCCCCCCTTAAAACAGTTTTTCGCCGATAAAAAAAATACGTGACTAAAAGTTTTCAATCCTCTATAAAATATACGAGTTTCAACTAAACCGAAGGCGGCCACTTGAGTGATGTTCCTTATAAGAATCTTTTATCACTTTGTTTTGGAAAGCAGTAAGAAGTGTATGATCTCCATAATAATGTGCGTTCGTATCACTGAAAAGTACCACAACAGAATTTTCTTCTGTCAATATACAATCAATGCGAATTAGATTTCAAACGTGTATCAAAGGTGGGCATCACTTTGAGCACCGTTTATAGGAGTAAGTGTTTGCACCGTTTTTTTAGTAAATTCTAGGCTGAACACGTTGAAATTTTTTTTATCGTTTTTTTCTGCTCAATACACATTGAAATTTCTTCTTTATCGATTTTTTCTGCTCAATACACATTGAAATTTCTTTGATATCGATTTTTTCTGCTCAATCTCGATCGATTATTTTAAGATTTAGTAAATTTAGAAATAGTCGTTGCCTCACCCGGTATACATGGGTGGCTGTGTGTAACTTCTCCTCGACAGTTCGTTGGTCTCGACACCCAGTTTCCTGCTACACGCGTAATTCTCCGCGGCTACGTAAAATCCGCCGCGTTTACGTTGGTGTAGGTCTTGGAGTGTATGCACGTGCGCCATTCACCTGAGGCGCTCAAAAAAGAGCTGGATTTTATTCCGGGTACTCCTGTCTCTATACACCGTCACTACTGCTTCCACAGTGAGCACTAAACATTTTATTACTCCAGTGTTCTTGCGTATGCCCTTTCGGGCCTTTACGATCCCATCCCTTTCACCTTCACCCCACACCTGTCACTTCACTGTTTCCTGTCCGTTAGAGACCCCCTGGGGTGTTGCGGATGTTCACTCTTTCCTAACGCATTTCCACGAGGGCACTGGGCAACGGCGAAAAACTTGTGCCGACACAAACAACTATTATTTAGGAGGCAAATCAGGCAGCAGGTTTTAGAGCAAACGATTGCCAAGAGAATTCGCGCAAAGCGGAGTTTTAAATCGAAACGAAAAATAAACGAACGACGATTAAGGGATGAACTTTTTTTTGATCGGATTCCGAAAAGAATTTGAAACTTTTTTTTTTGTAATCTATCTCGATGTATTTTCACATCCTGAATACGAATTCACTATTCATTTCCCCTGAAAACATTAATTTTTATAAAACATCAAAAGTGGGGCCGGGTTGAAATTCCGAACTTTGAATGCTCCGACGGTTTGAAATACCGAATTTTAATGTTCCGAAATTGAAGATGGGGCCGGGTTGAAATTTCGAACTTTCAATAGTCAGAACGCTCAAAACTCCGAAAGAATTTTACACGAAAGACCAAAACTCCGAAAATCTTAACACCGTCAAAATAATTTGGCTATGGAAATTTTACAAGATTCAAAATTTTCAAAAAATCGACGAATTATTTCAAGAATTTTTTTTTTATTAAGTGATTTTGCGTCCATTTAAAAATTTGTCTAGACTATGTTATATGTTCTACATAATTTACAGTTGACTGTGTAGACTTTCGCTGGTACGATCTTGACATGAGGGCCGGGTTGAAATTCCGAACTTTGAATGCGCCGACGGTTTAAAATTCCTAATTTTAATGTTCCAAAATTACAAGGATCGTCAAGATTATGCCAGCAAAATTCTACATAGTTGACTGTAAATGACGTAGAACGTATAACGATGTCTAGAGAAATTTCAAAATTGACGTAAAATCACTTCTAAATTAAAAAAAAATCTAGAAATAATTCGTCGATTTATTGACAATTTTGAAAGTTTTAAAACTTCCATAGCCGAATTATTTTGACGGTGTTCAGATTTACGGAGTTTTGGTCTTTCGTGTAAAATTCTTTCGGAGTTTTGAGCGTTCTGATCATTCAACGTTCGGAATTTCAACCCGGCCCCGTTCAGGTTTTCGGAGTTTTGGTCCTTAGGGTAAAATTCTGTCGGAGTTTTGATCTTTCGGGGTAGTATTCTTTCGGAGTTTGGACCGTTCTGATCATTTAAAGTTCGGAATTTCAAGGCGGCTCCTCAAAAGTGTGGAAGATACGTTTTCCGCGTTTAGCCTGCGTAATTTTGACCTTTCGACAAATACTCAGTGACATTTGTATTCGGCGGAAAATTTCCCATCGGATAGACCCTTGAAATTGTTCGAAAGTTGAAATAAAATGTTCGACCCTTTTGGCCACTTTTCCGAAATCGTCAAAATCTCAAGATTTCAAACAGCCGTAGCGTCGATCCTATTTGAGTAACATGCACTCGTCGGAGAGGCTTTTGAAAAGCATATTGATGAGCTTTGAGAATGCTGCTTAATTTATCCCGATATATCAATTAATTTTCCCGAAAAGTGTCCATTTAAAAGATGGCCGAAAAAAGGCAAAGATAAGGAGGAATTGGTGAACATCGATGCTCCGTCTTTGAAATTCTGCCAAAAATCGAAAAATAATTGGAGCTCAATAAACCGAACCGTATTTCAAAGAGCCAACGATAACGAAAAGAATGAGCATAGAATAGGGTTGCGAAACGAAGTAAAAAAGAGACAATCGATGATTCAGTGAAGCCACTTACTTTTTTTTTTAAGTCCTGATCAATTTATTTTTACCTCCTGAATACGAATTCAATTCGTTTCGTTATGTACCTAATTCTTTATGCTCAATTCAATACACTCCTTTTAAATGCAAGGTGAGAGAAAGAAAAATGAAGGAGTGGTTCACCCCTTAATTTTGTTTGTTTTTTCAATCTACCCATAGTGAATTTCCGATCGTTGTGCCATAGAAGAGTTTTCGGTCTCGTTTAATTGAAATCGATGGACTGCCCGGGGGTGAAACTGCAAAATCAGCTCTCGAAATGCTTCAGTTTAAGGGGTGGTGTCACCCCTTAAAACTGTTTTTGCCCCAATTAAAAAAATACGTATCTAAGAGTTTTTTATCCTCTACCATATACATGAGTTTCAACAAAATCGAAGGCGGACACCAGAGTGATGCTCCTCGTCAGTGGATCTGTCTCCAGCTCCGTAGTCCGCGCGCAGGCCAGAGAGCGGCTAAGCGGTCACCCATCCAAGTATTGGGCAGCTCAAAAAGCACGATTTACTTGCTATAGTTACGAGACTGCAGTGGAATTCCGCAGTCTCGTCTCATCTCGACTGACACTAACTGACGTATGGTCCAGTCGTTCAGAAAAAAATCCCATTAATTCTTCATTCACACGAGATGCAGTGTCCAAACCGAGCTGCATCTAAAAGCGTTTGATTCCAATGAAAAAAAAGCTCACGTGGATTGTGAGGGAGAAACGAAAGGAGTCTCCGAAAATGCCCCTTAAGGAATCATCACAGCCTGACTGCCCGAAAAATAGCCGATTTTCGCTATTTTCTTTAGGTGGACAGGATAAGCTAATCGGTCTAATTTTTTAACAAAAAGTATAAAATTTAGCCTTTTTTCGATAGTTTTTCGTAAAAAAATAGGAAGATTTAAAAAAAGCTTCCATAGCAACATAAGAAATGACGTGACGAATGTTCTGTTAAAATTTCAAACGGATAGCTTGAAAACTCTTCCGTTGAGAGTGGCCACCGTTTCTGAAAACACCTTTCCGAGAAAAACGCGTTTAAAGTTCTAAGAAAGGCTCAACTTTTTCTAAGGAAAGCTGTAGCGACCGAAATAATTCGAATTTCGATCTAAAAATTGGACACAACGCTTATAACCGTGGATACTATCGGATAATGCAAAAAATCTATTTTTTGAAAATTTTACCCTGTAATGATTCCTTAAGGCGGGATATACATTTAGACAGGAACAAAATAAGCACTATTGAGGGATTTTTCAAACTAAGAAATAATTATTCTACAATTATCAAACTTTAGGTATACTTTAATAGTATATTTGAGTATAGTACAAAACTATTTTTTTCAATCAATTCGTCATCATAATGACGGAGCTGTGGCAGAGTGTTTACAGCAAGGTCGCCGCGGGAGTTGTGAATCGGCGCGCAGTCCACCTTCCCGTAGACTCTGCTTTGCAAAAAAGTTCAAACATTTTTTCAGTTAGAACATGTATAGTTTCTATGTGAGGGTAATTAAAATGATGAAAATGCAAATTTAAGAAAATGGCACGCATTTACAAAAAAAAATCAACATTTCACGCAACATTCCTGTGAAATGTGGATGAGAAAACTAGTTTTTTTTTCAATTTTTCAAAAACAATTCTCGTCAAGTAGAAGATACCAATATTATCAATATTTCTACCAAGTTTCAAGTCAATCGGCTTAATAGTTTTTGAGTAATCCTGCACGCCAATTTCGATAATGCAGTTTTGAGAAAAACGCGTTTGAAGTTCACGCCCGCTTCGAATCCGAGTGGTGAGGCACAGCGTTGACGGGTTGTAACGTTTGTAGTTTTTCGAATTTCGCTTTGAAACTTTAGGAAAATATTCTACATATACAGTTCTATAGTTAAAAAAATTTTTTTGTCCGTTATAAATGTATATCCCGCCTTAATACGCGCTGCGTATATTCAGGTCCCACAGTACCAATATAGACATCACTACGGAAATATGAACCCAGCACCTCGGGCATTGGGCAGGTCAAGGGTCTGTTTCAATGGGGCTTGAAAGTTGGCGCGGGAGAGCAAAGCTCCAACGCATACACTTGGAAAGTGAGAAAGTTGAGCTAGCCTGATTATCAGTGGAGCTGGAGATTGAAGGTAATTCCCATCGAAATATGCATATTATAAGCGTGAACTTTCCACAGTTAATTCCATGCACTCCATTGTCACCGAAGTCTGTGTAATATTTCAATTAGAAGTACACTTCTACTACTGCAATATCTCGAATGACCTTTGATGTCCATTTATCATTTCATTTCGGAAGATCCGTCATTGGCTCTTCGAACGGTAATTAATTTCCCATCGATAATTATTGGCCCGGAAAGGCTGCGCTCTCTGCCATGCGCTCAACGAGCTCTTTTTTCAACGCGGCCGTATTCGAAGTGATTTTTAAAGTGAGATAACACCAGTTCGCGACCGGCCCACTATCAGAGGTCGTTGAACTATCGATTCACTTCGTGCCCAGGCGACGAAAGTTTAGTGGCCCCCGTTTTTTTTTCGGGAACTTCTCATTCATCCTTTCACCGCTTTCTGTTTCTCTTTTCGAGCGTGCTTGCGATTTTTGCTCGTTCCGAGAGACCTCGAAGTCTATGGTAAAATGACCCCCTGTAACGTGGCCACTTTAGGAAAACTCTGACGGTTCCGTGCAGTCGAACGTCGACGCGGGCAGTCTCGTCATTATCGAGTTCCTCGGCGTAGAGCTTCTAATTAGCAGACTTTGGGCCAATTAAAGGCGCTCCGTTCGCATTTTCTACTGAATAGAGAAGCCAGACATAACGATTTTTGCTTGTAGGCAGGGTCGAATCGCTGTGTGCCGTTCTATCGCAAAACCACAAACGACCATTTTGCGATTCCGATCAGTTGGATGCCGGATTAATTTGCTGCGTTAATTAATTGGTTTTCCAAAGCCGCAGGCCATAGTTGTTTACGTTGAGCCATTGACTCGTACACATTCAAAAGGACTGTGGGCACCCTGAGGATCACGCACGTCGCGCAAAGCTGGTTCATCAACGATATTTAGGGTAATCGGTAGGAGGAGCTTTCGTTCTCGTCTACGGGCAGTCGCAACTAAAATCATGGACGGCTATTTTTCTTAAGGGGTCTTTTCACTTTAGACGCAAAAAAGGCTTTTTTCATGAATTTTTTGATAGGTTTATATTATAGATATTGATATAAAAGTTGTTACACTTTATAAATACACTTTTGAAATGCATTAAACATTTTTTTTATATATTTATGTAAGCCAAACAAACTTTAAACACGTTTTTATCGAAACAACGTTTTTCGACGGCTTGTTGATGTAATCTTGGAAACTACTGAACCGATCCTTATGAAATTTTAGCCACATATTTTTTACAACTATAGCTATAGCGCATATCAAGGATTTTTTAAAATGTTGATATTTACTATTTTTTTGCCAAAAACGGTAAAAAATAAGACGTTTTTTTTCGAAAAGTGTCCGCCATTTTGTTATTTCTGCATACATCGAAAATCGTAAAATATGCGCTATAGCCATTAAGGCGGGATATACATTTACAACGATAAAAAATCGACTTCGTTTTTTTTCTTTAAACGATAGAACTATATATGTAGAATTTTTTCCTAAAGTTTTAAAGCGAAATTCAAAAAACTTTAAACTTTACAGTCCGTCAACGCTGTGCCTCACGCCTCGGATTCGGAGCGGGCGTGAACTTCAAACGCGTTTTTCTCAAATCTGCATTATCGAAATTGGGATGCAGGATTACTTAAAAACTAATAAGCTGATTGAGTTGAAACTTGGTAAAAATATTGATAATATTGATAGCTACTACGTGGGGATTTTTTTTTTTTTTTGAAAAATTGTATAAAAACTAATTTTTAATCCACATTTAACAAAAATTTTGCGTGAAATGTTGATTTTTTTTGTAAATGCGTGCCATTTTTTCAAATTTGCATTTTCTTCATTTTAATTACCCTCACATAGGAACTATACATGTTTTAACTGAAAAAATGATTGAACTTTTTTGCAAATCAAAGTCTACGGGACTGCACGCTGATTCGCAACTCCCGCGGCGACCTCGCTGCAACACTCTGCCACAGCTCCGCTATTTTGGTGATGAATTAATTTAAAAAAATGTTTCGTATACTTAAATATACTATTAAAATATACCCAAATTTTGATCATTGTAGAATAATTATTTCTTAGTTTAAAAAATCGCTCAATATTGCTTATTTTTTTCGTGAGATTTCATCAACAACGCAGACCTACAATTTTTTAAAGACCTTTTTGTAACTACCATTCTCGTCTATAAATAGTCCCTTAAATAAAAAAAAGTTTAATGCATTTCGAAAGTGGATTTATTGAGTGTAACAACTTTAACATCAATATCTATAATATAAACCTATCAAAAAAAATCACGAAAATAGTCTTTTTAGCGTCTAAAGTGAGAAGAGCCCTAAGTTTATTAATTTTCTTCTTCCCTTCACTGAGCGCAGAAAAAATGAGTCACTCATTCAACTGATTCAAAGAAAAGGCAGCAGTGTGCACAATAATCCTGGCAATTTCCATAAATGGAAATAAATAAACAACATTAACGATGAAAAATCGAACTTTACCGATTGCAGATGTGGATGTATTCACTGGGCCGAGCGTTACTAGACACGACACCACGAATCGCCGCTCTGACAGGATCCGTATCGGTATCGCCCTCGTCAGCCCTTCAGTCGGTTCTCTCCTCGATGACCGAGCCTGATCCACATCGACGTGCATCATTGATGAATCTATTGGACGTAAGTTTAGCGTGTCAAGGGTAAAAAGAAAGCTCACGATGAACGGTGATTGGTGAGGCTCGTTGTGCGTTCGTACCCTTTGTGCATTACGTATTGTCGTTATTGCTGATCTTTGTGCAACAATGGAAGTCATTAGCGAGTCTCAGTCGTCGGAATGGGGAGAATAATCGTTAGGACGAAAATAAAAATAGTACTTTATTGTAACGTCAATGAGGTGATTTTTATTAGGAGTGTAACTTAAGAACAATGATCATATAGTGAAGTAGGTGAAGGGGGATTGGCGTCTATTCTCAAGACGCGAGGATAATAATACTCGTGTAACATTTAGCTAACCTTTCACATCTCTCTCTCGCTCTCTCTCTCTCTCTCCCTCCGACTGTTCGTAAGCTCGAAACGTGCCGGTACGCGGGGACGATATTTGTCACGTGTATAGAGATAGGCATTCCGCATTGAAGCAACGTTTGCGAATACTGTGATTCCCCGACTGCTGACACGGTGTCGGAAAATAGCTCCACCGGAGTCGAGTGATCGTGCAGCTCTTCCGATGGAAACTCGAGGAAGCGTTAAATTTGTTGGTTGAAATATAGACACGCATCAAACTGGATCGATCCGTGGGGCACGCTATTCACCTGTCTACGTAACACTTCGCCCAACCGTTCCTGACTGATCGCCTCTCCCTATTGGAAAAATTGTTTATTGAAAATAATTGCTGGAACGTGCCAGCCAATAGGATAGATGAATTGATAATTAAGTTACTGGTCGATCTGCGCAAAACGAACGCGTGAAAAGGCTAAGAGGAATGACAAAGGTGGATGAAAATATTGTACAGATAGTGTAGGCGAGCAGATCACTGGTATCCGTTTGATGTAGGTAGAGGTTCGACAGACCATTGAGCCACGATCAATCCCGTGTTCAAAAGGCCGCCGGCACTTAGTACGAGTGGCTCTAAAGACGTCTATGAAGCTCTCAACGTCATATCGACCGATCGCTTATCCCCGCTTCGTGTGATGCCCTCCACAGTTCAGGGTTACCGCGAAGACGTCGGAGATGATGCATCTCCTATTGTCCATTTTTCCTACACCTTTTGAACCCTCAAGAACCCCTTAAGAAACAGCACTAACCTTCTAATAGCATCAGGTCTGGTAGATCTTTCCTCGTTGTAGAATTTATAGTGAAATCAATTCGTGTTGACATCCAACCGGTAAAGCAAACTGGTTGCAGTGAAAACTAGTGATTTTGGGGTCTGGCATCAGCAAGAACCATTCGGGATGCGATACCGGGTCGCATTGATTCGAAATAGTCCATGCGTACTTAAATGTCGTGGCGAGGAAGGTAGCGGTCGAATTAATTAGCTTTATTGCCAACGGGAGTATACACACGTATATGTATATATTTTGAGAGAATAGCCGGAGGCGTGGGCGTACAGCCGAGATGATTTAACATCCCTGAATGTGTTGGGGGGCCGCCTTCGTCGTTACGGCTGCATCTGACTACAATTGCTTGCCGAAAGCGAGAGTGTGAGCGACAAGGCGGCTTGGCCACCACCCGAGCCTAGGACGATGCGGCGAGCGAATATAGTCAGGGGATGCGCCAGGGTGAATAATAAACCAATTACCCCAAGGAATGATATACCAGACTGATTGTGTTATCGGAATTTGTAAAGCTCCGAATGCGTACAGCCACCCACGCAAACCACTTCATAACTCTTGGCGAAATCCCGCGCAATGAGGACGAGCTTTTTTTTCTTCTCATTGCAAGTCCTTCTAACCGCGGAACATCCAGATATTTATGCTAATAACGAGATGACTGAAAAGTTGTCACACAGGGCAGGTTGGAAGCATGACATTTTAGGGGACCTTGAAGCATTCCTTTAGTGGTAAAGTGTGGATCGTGGTAGTCGGGGCAAGATGATAACGCTAAGATCAAGTTCAAATAAAATAATACATATATGAGTCAGTCAACTTCAATTATTTTTTAAACTAATCAACATTTATTAATATTTTAATGTTGGAAGCAAAAAAATCAGTCTTTCTGATTTGTACCATACAATGGACATTTTTCATCAAACCTTTATTTTTCCCATCTTACCTCGTATGAGAGGCAAGATGAAACAGCGCTGGGATACGAATTATTGGCATCTTTTGCATATAAAAGTGGTTTCATTCTCAATACCATCAATTTGATAAGCCAATCGTCTAAGTACTTTAGGATTCGTCCGAATGATCTTGCTAGCACATCATTCTGATCATTTGTACCCTGAGCAAAAAAACCAATTGAATAAAAAAAAATATATTGGTTGATTCAAATAAATGTCTGATCGCGGAGTGCCACCGATATATGAGATTGTAACAATACTATAAAATATTGGAATATGTGATTGATTCAAATAACATATTATTTTATTTGAAAATTTCTTCTGCTCTCTGAATATCTACATTATCCTTCAAATAAAATTATATTCTATTGACATCATTCTACATACAATCCGTAGACGTATGGATGAAATAATTAAGCTGTTGCTACAACATTTTTTATTTCATACAAAAAAATAATCAATAGAATTAATTATTTCTTTACTACATCGAAACGAAAATGCCATGGGACGTAATTGTTTCAATTTCTTCTGAATCTTAAATAAAAAGTGAACATTATAATGATCATCCACGATAATAGTGGAGAGAATATCAGATATCCAATGGAATATTCATGGAGAGAATATCAGATGTTCAACTGATAAGAACAGATACTACACTTTGATCTTAGCCACTGGCCAAGAAGCGATACTCTTTAGAGTTTCTCCGGCGTTTATGTAGATTTTTGGTTTGCGCTACGCTTACGAGAAACGAGCGCGCGTGCGGCTTCTAGCGGTTACTCCGAGAACTACGGGTTTCCTCACACCTATAATTTCGGTGGCGCTCAGCCACGATTTGGTTGAATTTTTTCAACCAAATGCGCAAGAAACAAATTTAGTGGTGTTTAGGCTGTTCAGTGGCTAGGCTTATTATTCATCTTACCCCGCGTATTCGTCTTGCCCTGAATTCCCCTAACTGTCGCTACACAGTTTATGTTATGATGGACGACGACCATTTCCAAAGATTCTAATGCTACGTCCCTATGAAGGTTTTTGATAGGTCTGCAAAAACTGCCCAAAGATCAGGTAGACTTTCAATATTTTTTTCTGACCAGAGTTTTGAATGGTGAGGTCGGAATGCCATGCACGACTGATAGTCTTGCCAAGTTTAGTGGGTTTGATGGAAAAATATTAACAACCGACGATGTTATTGTTATTTGAACGAAGTGCCGCCGTTAGTGCATGGCCGAACAATGTAGATGGTTCTGACAACTAGGGTGATCCGAAAAGAAAAATAAACGATATTACTCCAGTATAATAATAAAACTTTCGAAGGACTTGATGATTTTTGGAAATTTCAAAAAAAAAAAAAAAATACAAAATTGTAATTTGAAATGAATCGGACTAACAGATATTAAGGTCCGACTTACGCTGGTTTTATAAAAACAAAGTTTTGAGAAAAATGAAAAGGAAAAAGGCTACATCGCAGTGGGGCGGTTCACCGTAAAAAAATCGTCATAACTCGGTAAACTTTTGTAATTTTTACAAAATATTTATTGCAAATTTCAAGCGTATGTAGACCGATCAAAATGTAGGCAGGTTAGCATCGTCAGCACTCAGTGATGTCGATTGCGAGCCTAGTTAATGGTTGACCTCTATATAAATATTAGCATGTATTTTAATAGCATGTATTAAAATACTTGCTAGTCGGCGAGACACCCTACTTCGCTAATATCGTGTATACATTCTTCAGTCTGTAGGTACTTCGTATCTGCGGTGCAAGATTATTCCCGTCAATCATCTCCCGCTCTAACGAATCCACTACTGCTGGTGGGTCTCCCACAATACAAGCATAATTGAGGTTGTTACGGCGCCAGATCAAAATGCTACCACCGAGCTGATTTTTTTTATGGAAGTATATGACTCCTTCTTCGACCATCTTGTGCTGTTTGGATACGATCCTCAGTACCGTTATTTAGAAGAAAACAAATAAAAAACTCGACGTATTTGGCGAGCTAATCGTATTACGCTTGGGGAAAAAAGCTACCTCGGAACTGAAAAAATATTAACGTTCGACTAATTATCATACTAACCCTTGGCACCGTGAAAATGAGGATTCACAGCACCGTTATAAAATGATTAATGTTTTTAATCGCGCATTTATGCAATAATCAAGCATGCAAAATATTCTGTGATTAAAACCTGAAGAAACTGCACCTTGGAGAAACCGCGTTATGTTGAACATTGAAATGCCGAGATATTAAGAAAAATACATCTAATAGATTCGATAAGGTTGTTATGGGGTTTAGCCATTGGGGGTAAAGTACGAGGGGAGCGTCCTATGCTGATGCACGGAACCAATTGACTGTTGCCAACTGTTAGCTTTCAAATAATCGTCATATTATACGTGCGTTTGCGAACTACTTTTCTACATCTATTTGTAAAAATATGCACTTTTAAACATTCGGTGATTACATTAAATGTTTTAAATACTTTGTATAATTATTTTCTGTAATTTCTTTTCGCTCAATTAACGCGAAAAGAATTGGCAACGTCGTAAATCGTGGTATATCATAATGCCCAGGTTGGCAGAAGTGTCGCGAAATTAGAGACATAGAGCGCCCCGTTCGTAACCTCAATATCAGCCCAAGGAGCTGTCAAAAATGAATATCGGTCCGAGTGAAAAAAATTCTCGAAAGAAAAAGTGTGTACTAAAGCTGTCTATAATCTCGAAGGAAACGAAAACTTTAATAATTTTTCGATATGGTAAAAAAAGTTGCATGAAAAAAATACGCGTTATTTTGTTTTTGCCTAGAAATGTCTAGAAATGTATAATTTCTGAACATAGTTATCAAATTAATATTAAGTAATTATTACTCATTAAAAGAATAAGTACCAATAATATTGGTTGTTAATTATCCTGATCGAGTAGTTCGAGGTTCCCGGGCATAAATACCGAATACCGATAAGATCGGTAGTACTTGTGTCTTCTATGACGTTGCCATGATTGCACAGTTTAATATTTCCTGTGCTTGATTTTCGCACAAATTCCCTATCAAAAACATTAATAATTTTATAACCGTACTGGGAATCTTCATTTTCGCGGTACCAAGGGTTAGTCCGAGTGATTCACTCATAAAATTAATTACACATCTATTTAGTAAGAATATCAAGCTGTTGGAATTTTTTATTTTTCGATGTACAAAATCGTCGACTACTAATATTTTCTTTTATCTTTTTTTAGGCGCTCCGTGGCGTGACATTTAGCATCCACAATTTTTTACCTAGAACAAAAAACAAAAATTCTCGTCAATCTACATTAGAATCCCTAGAGAAGTACGTACGGAATTAAAAAAATATTGCTTTATTCAAAAGTTGTAGGTATTTGAATGAATTTTCAGTGAAAAATTTCGTATAAAACTGCTCATAAAATGAAAAGTTTTTGATTAATCAGAAATTCCGTACGTACTTCTCTGCGAAATGTAATTAGGAACATAACTTTTAAATTTGAAGTGAATCCAGTGAAAATTGTTGAAGTTATTTGTCACGCCAATTGTAAAAAAGCTGTTTCGAGAAAAAAGGCGTTTAAAGTTTTAGGTACTCTATGGCCGTGCCAGAGGTGGGCTTACATTATACGGTCAAAGTCGGTGAAAAAAAATGTTCTTGCTATAAATCGAATAGTAACTTATTCTTATGATGATAAAGCACCGTTCTAGCGAAAAATAGATTTTTTTTAAATTCTACTGTGGCCTTAGCCCTCAATAATGTACTGAAAAATGATCGGTGGTTTTCCATAAGCGTAATGTAATTAACCCACGAAACACGGCGAGTTGCCGATTTTTTTTCTAAAAAACGGTACTGTACATCGTATTCAAATTGGACAGGATGATCAGCAAAGAGGTTATAAAGGTACCGAAAAAATTTTGCTCGGTGGTAACATGTTGACTTAACCTCACAACAACCTTAAGGAATCATGCAACCGTTCCGATTCGGCCAATGTTTCCATTATAGCGGAATTACTTTCCGTGCAAACTCTGGGCAGTTGAGAAAATGTTTATTCGGGTCATGAAGGGTGCATTCGAATCGGTTGAGTTCAAGAATATCCTATCCGTGATAAGCACAACGTTTCAATAGCACAAGTCGAAGTGCACAGAGTCGATTTCGTTGAGACCCACATCAAAGTGGGTACGTGTCGTGGGTTGCAGTGAATATACGCCGTCGTTTACGGCAGCTCTATTCAAGCGCGTTTTACGCGAGACAAAGAAGAATACTGCACAATGGTCCTATGGCTGCTTGAAAGAGGATGCGTTGAGAATAAGAGAATGCAGCGTTCTCTCTGCGCTGTGACAGCTATCGTCAGTGGCACTGAAGTTACAGCGAGACTGCGGGGATAAAGTTGATGCATCGAATGGTGCAGTGAATAGAGGTGTGCTTTGATGAACTTGCGGTAACACTGGCGACAATGTCTCGGCGGCTGTGATTACGAACGTGCACAATATTACTCAAGCACTCGCGAACTCGACCACATATAAGATATCATACACCTTCTCCATAATTCAATTGCATGCGTGTATAAGGTGGCAAAAGCTTTTAGCAGCAACACAATCCGAACATGCGGTTCATTGTGCTGTACCGATGCATTCGCCTCCTATGGAAAAGTACATTTCAAATGAGTTATTCACGCCTACGGACTTGTATGAATCGCTCATTGGCGTTGAGGGAATCGATAGTCTGAGGTCCGAAAAGTTCATGGTCGACGATCGTCGATGTGCCCTTGTAAATGCAGTGAATGAGTCCATTGCCAATTGAGGCCTTCCCAATACCCTTCAACGAAATAACCCAAGGTGCCGCAAAATTCTCCAATGGGAGCTCTGGCGACATATATCGAAATGTCATGTCCCATTTGGATAATGAACGACGTTCATTTTACGGTAATCGCGGATGCTCTCGAAGGCCCGTTGAACGATTAAAGAGATCGAGTCTCGTGCAAAAATGCCGCGAAGATTTATCGCAATGATTGGCAGGAGAGTAGTTTCACGCATTGACGCTGTCGTGAAAATCGATAGGGTGAGAAGTCGATAATGTTCCAGCGACAAACTTGTTTACCGCAAAAAATTACACGTACATGTTCGTCTGTGAATAACAATGGAAGGTTTGTCGCCGATATGTGAAATTGGAAATAAATATCATACGATTCACTGAGGCGTAGGATTATCGGAATTTCTGGCACGTTTGCCGCGTGTCGCGTTAGGAGGAAAATGATCGTCCATACCGCATGACATGGAGGAATCGACAGAAACAATCCATTCGTTCATCCCTCGGCCAGCTACGTCTCATCACACACGTAAACACCATTTTACACGCACGGTACCGCCATTAGTATGCACGGAGTGATGCGCGAGCCATCGTATACGTTCATGCAATATTCATACCATTAATGTACGAGGTTTCGCGTGAATATCGGCTCGATCTTCCTCGTAGGTCGAGACAGCAGTCATCCTAGTTGTGTCGCCAACTTCAATCTCCTCAGCTACAACAGCGCACGTTTCGTTTTTCTTCCCTCAACTCCTGTCTCATCGCCGCAGCTTTCGTTGGGAATCATTCGATACAGGGGGTACATTGATGTAGTAGATATGGGGATGGTGAGCTACTGCGGAAATTTTCAAGTATCCACCATTAATCAAAACTCTGAAACTGATTCGTCGTGGATTCGAGAGGCGGCAGAAGTAGTTTAGTACAGTGGGTTGAATACGTATATCCACCTCCCACGAAGCGAAAGATCGATGCACAAGGGTAGCTCTAACCGAACTGCTCCTTACACTGCATGGAACCCTCAATATACTCGCTAGCATTTCTCGACCACCAATAAATTATCAGCACGAAGTTAGCTCGCCTTCGAGTTAGCACTTTCTCTTCTAAGTTGGACTATGTGTCTGTAACTGCAATTATGTGGAAATGCAAGATGGGCTCTCACGGACGAGCACGTTGTAAAGAGGTCAGTGGTGTATTAGGTAAGGGAGGTAGAGAAAAGTACAGGTTTCGTGTTAACTTCACGGAACCGTCTCTGATCGAAGAATAGGTAGACTTACTGGGTTCAAACATGATGTAGGAGACGAATCTAAGGTTTTGTGGGGAAAATAATCCTCCTATTCTCACTTGCTTGTCACTTCCATCAAGATAAGTCACTCGCTGAACACAACGCTAGATTTATGCATCCCTTAGTGTCGATAATCGATACTATTCTATAGTGGACATTCTTAGCATTCCAATGGACACGATGTAGACATCCGCATTTTGCTTTGAATCCATCTTGATGCTGGTTACTGAGGGTCCTCACATGTCACAATCTCCAATGAGCAAATTAATTTATAAACCGCCATCATTGTGCCGAAAATAAATTGATATGGACAATTTTACTTTCAACCATATTTTTTTCAGCAAGCTGAAATAATGATATATTAATTATTTCACCAAATGGGAGACGAGACGTGTCTGCTAAAATTCTCCTTTTGCATCACAAGATGGCTCTATAATTTTTCTGCATCGGTGTAGCGTAAAAGACCTCCGCTGAATATAAATATTTCATTTCTCCCGTATTTTTACGCTTGTGTCACGTATGGTAGCGAGGTACCTTTAATTCGGCTATTTATGTGCTGCTCACGTTGAAAAACGCGCAGCCAACGCAGAATGCTCCTATCATCAGAGATGCTCAGAAACAGATGGAAAAAATGTGACGATGCTTGTATATGGTCGAGGGGTAGTCCCTCCACGCATGGCTTCCGTTGATACGTAGCTTTTCGAGGCTTGAGGATCCCGACTAATGGTCTGTCAAAATGTCAACGTGAATGCAGTCGATCTAGTCAGAGATTTTCTGTACTCTCGGGATAAAAAGGAAGATTTTTCATCACCAAATTTTTTTTATTTGGGATTTTTATATCACCAAAATAAAGGACACTGCCGAGTTGCGAACACAGGTTCTGCTCGATAAAGTTCTAACCTGCTACTCAAAGTTCTAAGCTACTACTTAAAGAAGTCACACATTGTACAAGAGCAAGTTCCCATCCTCAGCGTTTTTCGCCTCCGCAAGGAGTTTCGTCGATGACCCATGTGGAATATTTGGCAGAGTATTGATTTTTGTTCGTAGGTGATCTCGGAGTACTGCCGTACGCGTTTGCAGTCGAAACCCTTCACCCACATCGTCATGGATATGTACAGAGAAGTAATGCGATCACCCCAGTACATTGCGCGAAAACGAGCCGCCTGTTCTGCTTCGCGAACCCTACCAGCAACCTCTCAGCGTCCTCATCAACGCCAGAATAGACACCAAGGACAATCTCAGCCGCAGAAACAGCATCAGCAACATCAGAAACAGCAACAGCCACAGCAGCAGGGTCACTTTTCGAAGCATCACGTCAAGGGTGCCATCTTCAAGGCACAGTCACGCAACTCGAGATCGCACCCGAATTTACTCAGCTTATCGGGGCAAGATCCATCTCTTAGCAGTCCAAAGCCACAGTTCCAGTCGCAGATTGACATACAAACGAGTAACACCCAGCATCTGGCGATTCATCATGCCCGAACAAGTTCCCAGCCGGAATATTCGGAGCGCGTAAAACGAGGACTTACCGTTCACGCGAGGAGTGCTCACAATCTAATAATGCTCTCGAACGGCCAAAGCACATCGCAGTCGTCTCACTCCAACAATGTATACAGCGATCCGATCTATGCTCTTCCAGTCAAGCCGTTCCTCAGCTCCCAGGACGTTCGCGCGAACGGACTCGTTGTCAAGCCCAACAGGGCGAGAGAAGATGTTTACGGTCAAACGATTACGGGAAGACCGAGATCCATAAAGAATGGCGGACTGTCTCAGCCTAACATAGCTCATATAGCAAGAGCCTCGAACTTCGATAAACCAATCGGACAAACAGATGATGGTAGAGGCAAAAGCAACATTGTTCGAAACGGCCAAACGGTGACCCCTCAATCGCTACATCGACAATACTCGAATCCGCAACTTCCGACGAGAAATCTCCAGGAATTCGGGGCGCGATCTCATTCGCAAAGCAACGGATTGATTGTGGCGCCTAAACTACGTGTATTTAACGGTGATAACAAAGTGGACGGTGATCAACATAGTAACGGCCAAAATAATCCAGTGTCTTCCATGAAAGTTCCGGGTTTGCATGGCCCGGTGCCACCAAAACCACCGAGGGTCATGACGACTCTCAAGCGCCCGGCCGTTCCACTGCCTCAACCCAATAACGGCCTAAGTGAATCCGTTGCTCCAGCAAAACCGCCAAGGTAAGAATACAACGTAACAAGATCAATTTTATCATCATCCCAGGTTTTTTAAATGCAAATTCTTATGATTTTTACGCAACCTATTTTAGACTGGCAATAAAGAACGGCCCGAGGGCACGGCGAGGCAAACCAGTTCAAAGAGCACCCTCTCGCCTTTATAGAGCCCTCGGTGGACCAACGCGAAGTTTTAACAAGAATCAATGTGTCGGTCCTGAGTTCGTTGTACGTGCCAATCAGCCACCGAAAATTCTCTGTGTTGGTGATGTCAAGGTACTTTTGTTAATTGATTAATAATAGGTTCTAATGCACGAAAGTGTTTGCCGTATATGTAAAGGAAAAAAAATTCCGGTACCGGGAATCGAACCCGAGCCTCCTGGGTGAGAGCCAGGTATCCTAGCCACTAGACCATACCGGATCGGATGTACTGCTTAATTTACAAAAACACCAAGCGGTTACCAGTTTAATTATAAATAGCTATTCAAGCTTGCTGAAATTAATCACACCGGTGTATTATTTTTTGATATAATTAAATAGTTTGCTTTGTCGTTTATCAAATAAAAATAAGATGGTTGCGATATTAAAATTTTCGTTTCGAAAAAAAAAAATTCCGGTACCGGGAATCGAACCCGAGCCTCCTGGGTGAGAGCCAGGTATCCTAGCCACTAGACCATACCGGATTTGTGGTACAATGTTTGTTTAATATGACGTCACTCTGATAAGGAAATAAAATCACGTAATTCTTCATTATGAATCGATATATCGATCGTACCCTATATAAATATATATATATATATATTTAACGATCAATATTCAGAAGGACTGAAATTTTGGATTCAGTAATGACGAACGTTCCAATATAGAAAGATCAATCTTTCGATACTCTGTAAAATAGTTTATCGAAGTTGTGAATACAAAAAAATCTTGAAGTTGATTTATAGTGAAAAACAAATATCAGATTTAACGGGTGGGAGTCGAAATATCGATCGATCATTAGGGTGGGGATCCAAATATCGAAGGACCAAATATAGATCGACAAATATTTCGAAATGACAGAATTATGAACTCTCAAAATAACGAAGGTTTAATTATTCGAAATGTTATGTTTTGATCGAAGAAAAAATCGAATGACTATAAAGCAAAGCATCATTTATCCGAGAGCTCATTTATCTGAAAACGTATATTCAGATCGTCTGCAATTTGAGACATACAAAATAATGAGACATGATATCGATTCGCCTGTATATATACATCAAACAATTCGAGACGTCAAATCGCCAAATTGTAAATATTACGAAAGTTTACAATTTCGAATTCATTAAAGCGAAGGAAGAAAAAGTCGATCAGTTAAAATAGCAATCGGCCAAAATGGCGAACGGTCTGGATAGCCTTGGGATCGAGCAATACTACTTGCGCTGCAGAAAGAAGATGGCAGATGGCGTTAGTGGTCAGTCGGATCAGATAGCCATGTCATGTTCGCCATTTAGGTATTCGCCATTTCGGACCATCGATCATTTGCGCTTCCAAGATCTACACATTCGAAGTTTGTAGTCTCGATGGGTGGGGATCTAAATATCGAAGGAGCAAATATAGATCGACAAATATTTCGAAACGACAGAATTATGAACTCCCAAAATAATGACGGTTTAATTATTCGAAATGTTATGTTTCGATCGAAGAAAAAATCGAATGACTATAAAGCAAAGCATCATTTATTCGAGAGCTCATTTATCTGAAAACGTATATTCAGATCGTCTGCAATTTGAGACATACAAATATAGATTGGAACAATCTATAACATCCATGTCTCCGAAACAGAAAAAAGCGAGTATCTAATATTCGTAATACCGCCTATAGCGAAAAGCAATATATCGAGACGCAAAATATCGATGGTCCGAAATGGCGAATGCCAAAATGGCGAACATGGTATGGATGCCGTCCCAGCCGACCGCTAACGCTATCGGCCTCGATCACAAGTTTTCGCCATCCGGGCCGTTCGACATTTTGACCCTTCGCTATTTTAACCACTCGACTTTTCGGCCGTTCGATTTAATGCTTTCTGTTGTTATATTTACAATTCGAAGATTCGTCTTCTCGAATTATTTGGTGTTATTTATATAAGCAATTCGATATTATGTCTCTCCATATTTTTTAAATCGGTTTTTGTTTTTTGCTATATTTCAACTTCGAGATATTCGTATTCGGAATTTTTATTTACGGCTATATAAACCCTCCGAACATTGATCTATCTATATTCAAACATTCGACATTTTTTAATTCGATATTTCAGCCCATCCGAATATTGATCCATCGATATTTCGACTCCCACCCAGTCTCGATATATGGCTTTTTGCTATAGATAGTATTACGAATATTAGATACTCTCTTCTTTCTATTTCGGAGATATGAATGTTGTAGATTGTTCGAATATGTATTTGTATGACTCAAACTGCAGACTATCTAAATATATGTTCTCGAATAAATGAGCTCTCGAATAAATAATCCTTTGGTGTAATAGTTATTCGATTTCGTCATTTCACGAAAATTTCGAATAATTTAACCTTCGTTATTGTGAGAGTTCATAATTCTGTCGTTTTGAAATCTTTGTTGTTCTGTCATTTGGTCATTCGACATTCTGACCCCCATCCTTATCAATGAACATGTATAATTAACATGTCTATAACCATTTAACAGCTCGTACAGAGAAAACTGTTATCTGAATCTTTTTGAAATTGTATGCTTCGAATGTGTCTGAGAAGCACTGCTAGAAGCATCTTTGCAAAATTTCCACAAGAATATGTGTTATTCGCGAAACTATATCCGCGTATAGATTTATTGTACAAAGACGTACACAATAAATATTGCGTGTTCGTATTTATAAAAAATATTCCGGTACCGGGAATCGAACCCGAGCCTCCTGGGTGAAAGCCAGGTATCCTAGCCACTAGACCATACCGGATTCTTGGGGAAGCAAACGAAAAACTCAATCACGTAGTACGTAGATAATATAATCTGAGAAAGAATTCAAAATACAGTAAAAAATGAAAAAATATCAAGTTTATTGCTGCGTTTCTACTGGTTTGTGACTGCGTCAACAAACGGAGGCGAAAAACGGTCAGCTCACCCCGTATAGCAGTAGACCGGTCGTATATCTATATATATACGACCCATTGCAGTGAGCCACGCGTACATTCCGGCGCGGCGGAAAATCATTTTTTAACATGTGGACGTGGACTTGATTGTTACTTAATCGTTGAAATTGTGTTAAAAAATATGTCCATTTGTAATACTACTTTTGGTCTCTTATTTAAATAAAAAAATAAAAATAAAAAAAAATTCCGGTACCGGGAATCGAACCCGAGCCTTCTGGGTGAAAGCCAGATATCCTAGCCACTAGACCATACCGGATTGTTAAGATATTTAATCTTAAAATACTCTACTATACTACAGTCATAATACTACATTACAGATACGTCGTTTTATTGAGAATAACATTTTTATTTTAAAAATATGTATAAAAAATACAATAGCAATGATAATTGGCTTCCAAGCTTACTGGTAATCTGGGCAAAAAATTATTACAGGGCAGCGGAAGTGGCCGCATAGTCGTCATATTATTGACTGGACAACGGATCGAAGTGACCTGTGATCCGCAAAAAATCACCGCAGGCGAATTATTTCAGGTGACATTCAAATAAGTTATTATATTATTTTCGTTTTATCTCCAATGTGGGAACTTTAGTCGTACAGTGAATAATGAAAAATGAGAAAAAACACGAGTCAAACATATATTGAGAGGTTCGAGACCTACGATGTTGAAGTTTGCATCGTTGGAATGCAACTAAAAATTCATGCCGACTATTTGTTTCCATTTTTTTACGATTTAGGTTGTGAAAGTCACTCAAACGTTTTTACGAATTTGAATTAGAGATTTACGAGATCAATTCGCAAAATAATAAACGTTCGTTTCAGGGCAAAATATGCAAAAATATTTTTTTTCTCAAGGAAAGACACTCGTTATTTTATTGTTTTAAATTTCCCCGAATTGTGAATACGAAAACCGGACTTTTAGTATTTTTTATATTACGGGATTCCTAAGCATCGCGAAGTAACAGCTATTTTTATTTAAACATTTTTTTTATTAATATTCGATTGAAGAGAGTGGAGCACGCCAAGGCTCCAATACATATGACATATATGTCATATGTATTTCAAAAACGTGGTAAACATACAGCGAGTGCTCCACACTCTTCAATCGAATATTAATAAAAAAATTAATAAAATAAAAATAGCTGTTACTTCACGGTGTTTAGGAATCCCATTATATAAAAAGTACCAAAAATCCGTTTTTCGTATTCACAATTCGGGGAAATTCTTAAAAATAAAATAACGAGTGTCTTTCCTTGAGAAAAAAATATTTTTGCATACTTTTCCCTGAAACGGACGTTCGACTTGCCCAATAAAATTTAAATTAATTTCTTTCTGGAAGGCTAGAAAAAGGCGCACATTCCCGTTTTTCACGAATGTAAATACGTCAAATTCTGCCAAAGATACAGCCATGGAAAAATATTTAAAAAATCGTAATCAACGAGAAAAAACGCCAGAATTTTTTTAAAAATGTCCACACTCGGTGAATATTTTTCAATAAAGTAACTCGATTTTTCAAAATTATTTGTGGATTTTTTTACTGACTGAAGTGACGTGGAATGCCTCATATATGAACTCACATATGATACAACATGTACTATACATTATCATATATAATTGCATTTGCACCCCAAAACCTATATATAAGCGTGTATAATTGTATATGAGACCATGTATATTCACCTTTATACGATGTACAAACTATTTTGGTGTCGAATATTATCATATACGTAATCGTAATTATCCGCAGCAACCGTATTTGAACGTATATAATAACGAAAACATATATGACCATGGATATCATTCCATATATAATACCACATTAATGAAAGATTATGCGAAGAATCTTTTGCTTAATATATATACATATTGAGTTTTCTATACACATGACAATATAATTTTTATAAATATACAAAATCTGTTTTCTCGTAATTTCTTATTTATGCATATGTATGCAAATCAAAGTATGACTGAACATGGTTATATATCGTTATATGCAATAGAATCATATATGATTACATGCGATCATATATGGCTATATATTACTATATATGATTATACAGAGACAAATTTCGTTCATGATCATTTATGACAAGATCATACAGGATCATTTATGTTTATATATGTCCATTTTTCCCGGGCTCCGATAATGATAGAAATAAAGGAATGAGAAACAAACAAAAAGCTCGTTTGATTCCAAAGATACGAACTTCAACGTCATCAAGGCCCTAACGTCTCGAGATTAATTGAATTTGAACGAGCGTCAAAGTTTACCATGGACTTTGACAAGTTAAACTTCCAATGCATCATAGTAGAAAAGATTCGATTACGAACGTTGAGAAGTCGATAAATCAATAAAATCGGTTTCGGTCGAGATAATGAACGATAATTGGAAGTCAATCAAGGATGTAATAGGTTTCAGCAGCCCCATTGAACGCAGGATAACGGATTGCAGATGTACGATAAGTGGCTCCACTTATCGTGGAATTAGGAGGCTGCATGTTATTTCCATTTGAAAGCACCGTATAATTTGATGGCAGATATTGTTCGATAGATTTGCGCGGTGGCGTTTTATAGAATAGTGAAGACATCCATGTTGGGAGCCATTACCGCAGAGCACACACCGGAAGTCGAGGTGTACAGTCTAGTTTACGATTCAACAAATTCCACGCAGTGCCCCGTGAGAATTCCCGCTGGCGAACAGCCAAGACCGGTCCCTACAGTATATCTGCACCTCGTATGTGTTAGCGACAGTAACCGCAATCCGATTATATTATCTGGAAGTCTGCTCACAGTCGCGTTTGTCCCCAACAAAAAAAGGAAGTATTCTTCATCTGAGATTTCACTTTCCACAATTCTCCGGGCCAAATTGGAAGTGCAGTTTTCTCATTTTTTCAAGAAAACACCCACCTTGGAACCACTTTAGGGGTAAGGCCACAGTAGAATTTTCAAAAAATCGATCTTTTTCCGCTAAAACGGTTCTTTGTCAACATAAGAATAAGTTACTATTCGATTTATAGCAAGAACATTTTTTTTCACCGACTTTGAGCGTATAACGAAGCCCACCTCTGGCACGGCCATAAAGTACCTAAAACTTTAAACGCGTTTTTCTCAAAACACCTTTTTTCCAATTGGCGTGACAAATAACTTCAACAATTTTCACTCGATTTGCTTCAAATTCAAAAGTTATGTTCCTAATTACATTTCGCAGGGAAGTACGTACGGAATTTCTGATAAATCGAACACTTTTCATTTTATGAGCAGTTTTATACGAAATTTTTCACTGAAAATTCATTCAAATACCTACAACTCAATTCAAATACCTACAACTTTTGAATAAAACAATATTTTTTAAATTCCGTACGTACTGCTCTAGGTGTTCTAATGTAGATTGACGAGAAATTTTGTTCTTTGTTCTAGGTGAAAAATTGTGGATATTTTCATACTAAATAGATGTGTAATTAATTTTATGAGAGAATCGCTTTTTCATACGATTTTTTTTTAATTCGCACATGATTTTATACCCGTTACTGTAGCCTAACCCCTTAAAGTTCCACCCGATAAGAGAATGCTCATTAAAAACTTTTCAATGGAACTCCAAGTTTTCGTTGTTATATTGCGAAACTCGGGCCACGAAAACGTTGAATCGCGTGATGATGAGCAATTGAACTTTCGATACGATAAGTCAAGTTGGCTAACTAGATTCTCAATATTCCCCGATATCTGCAGCCAATAAATCTTGAAACGCTTATAGATATCGGGATTATGAACGCCACCGCTCCCATTCAACCTTCTCTCATATTGGAATGGTAATTTCCGACAAAAGACAGCAACGATAAAAGTTCGAGAACTATGAAAGAATATACATATTTCATCGAGAACTAATATTGACCGGGTCTTCTGCGACAATGGCCAAAACTAGGTCATTTAACGTATGTACCGTGTGACAATTTGGGCGATAGATCTCGTTCCTAATCGTAGCGTTGGTCCAATGTTTTCCAGCCACATGTACTCTATTTGCAGGAAATATTGAAGCTTCGAGTAAACCATTCAAACGTTCCGAAAAAGTGCTTTGCCATTTATACGAGATACACTGATTAATTTTTAACCTGGAGTTCGGAAACTCTCACCAAATGTTTCCCTTTAATGGTCCATTAGTCCAGTCCGGATATACATCCATATACAAACCAGAGTTTCGACCGGCTTCTGCAGGAGCTTCGGCCGCAATCTTGAATTTATGGGGAATTTGTTTTTGTCGAATAACTCGCCCATTTTCAACTTTTGACTAAAAATATTCATAACTAAACTTGCAGGAAGTTTATTTCTTTACAACTTCGATCATAACGTTTTTATTCCTAGCGTCAATATTTCAGGTCCTATGGCTATAGCAAATCTAACCACGTTTAAAAAAAATATGCGCCTGAAACTCTAGCCCTGTGATGGTACGGAAAAGGTTTTTATTTTGAATAAAGATAATTCGAATTTCACGTTACAAAAAAAGCAGTTATCTAACGGTTCGTGAAATAATTATTTTTTACCCCTCTTTTCCTTTACCGTAGGCGTAAGTACGAAAATATGTACCCTAGGAAAAACCGTTAACAACCAAAGTTCGAGAGAATTTTATTCCCTACAAGTTTGTTCATGTTTGCTTAAACGCTAAAGTGGAAAATAAACGAAATAATGCAATAATTTAATTTTACTCGCTTTTTTAAGTTTAATTAAGAAAATATCGATCGTAGACAAAAACTTGTTATAACCAAAGCTGTAGAGAATTGAATTTCCTACAAGTTTAGTTATAGCTATTTTTGGTCAAGAGTTTAAATG
Source organism: Ophion obscuratus (assembly GCA_964007375.1). NCBI lineage: Eukaryota > Metazoa > Arthropoda > Insecta > Hymenoptera > Ichneumonidae > Ophion > Ophion obscuratus. The sequence continues at coordinate 40,648,761 of OZ023317.1, forward strand.
GGCGAGTTATTTGACAAACAATAAATTCACCTTAAATTCAAAATGATACAAATTCGGCAGAAAATCTGGATTCAGACTAGAAATGACTCCCTTCAACGATTAGAAAAAGAAAACACTGGTATTTAATCATTGCAATTTCAGGTGATTTTCTTGTACATCCTAACTGGGTTACATACTCCCTGCCGAATAAGCGAAATGCGATAGTAAAAAGACGGTTCTACGATCGCCAGCATCGATCCCTTGGTCGCTACTAAAAAAATGTTACGATTATTACAAAGAGTAACAGAGCAACGTAGGGATAACGGAATGATTGGTTTCAGGCGATCGTGCAAGCTGAGGGTCTCGATGAAAACTTCACCCTGGGATTGGCGGCTTTACTAGCCGGAGATTTTGCGATGTTACCCCCCGAGACGAAACTGAATAAAGTCGCGCCTCCGGGCTGGCTTAACAGTGGCAAGAGCAAGGGAACGCTGGGACTCCCTACAAGTTTCATGCTCTACTTGAGATTGCGATTTTTCCTACCGTCACTTCGCGGAACGAGGTATACACTAGTCTATAAGCATTTTCAAGAGTCGAAACTTCATCACATTGTTCGCGAAATATTCTTGAACGTTATCTTCTCGATACAGGAGCTGGATCTCGAAGCATCTTCTCTATCTGCAAATAAGACGCTGCATATTGGAGCAACAGTTAGTGTGTCCTTTGGCTCAGTTAATTAATTTAACGGGATTCGCGCTTCAGGCGGAGTTTGGAAACTACAACGTGAACGTGAGTGACTGAAATTTACAGGATTTTGCACTCTACGCATCTGAGGCATTCGGTCGTTTTCATTATATTAGAAGATTGAATAAGTTCATGCTGTTTTTCAACAGATGGCTTTACCAGTACTGCGCGCGTGTCGTTTAAGGCCTCTTCACACTTTAGACGCTAAAAAGGCTATTTTCATGAATTTTTTGATAGGTTTATATTATAGATATTGATATAAAAGTTGTTACACTTAATAAATACACTTTCGAAATACATTTAAAAAAAAATTATTTATTTAAGTCACTATTTATAGACGAAAATGGTAGTTGAAAAAATGTCCTAAAAAGTTGTAGGTCTGCGCTGTTCTCCATCTCGGAGATGGATCATCTGAAACAAAAAAATCAAGCGATTTTAGATTCAGTATGTTGATGGCTATAGCGCATATTATACGATTTTTGATATATGCCACGATAACAACATGGCAGACATTTGTCGAAAAAAAAAAAACAAAAAAACTTTTTTTCACCGTGTTTGGCAAAAAATAGTAAATATCAAAATTTAAAAAAATGATAAGGATTGAAATCATAAGGAGAAAAAGATGCAATCATAAGGAGAAAATTTCATAAGGATCGGTTCAGCAGTTTCGAAGATTTTATCAACAAGCTGTCGAAAAAAGTTGTTTCGAGAAAAAGGCGTTTAACATTTTCAACGAGCAGATGAACGTGCTCAGGTAGTAAAGTAAGGTCACACAAAAATGCAGTTAGACTCCTCCGATCTTCATAAAATTTTAGTATGATACTTTTGGATATCTATATTCTCGAAAAAAGTAATTTAAAAAAATCGATTTTTTGAAAATTGTAAAGTGAGAAGACGCCTTAATATGGTAACGCATCTATAAAGAAGTACTATAAGCAAACTTGAAATGCAGTTTATATTATTTCGCCGAGGTGTAAACAACTTTTTTTTATAGTGTTAAACATGTCAAATTAGTGCCAAAAAAGAGTATTTGCGGGGAACTCCACTGCACTACTTCTTTTTAAAAAATCTGCAGTTGAATAGATGTGTTGAATTGGAGGAATTACTTCATGAAGACTCATGTCAGACGTTAGCTGAACCTGCAGAATCATTACTAGTTGATCACACAACAGTTTCAAAACGTTTGAAAGCATTAGGAATGATTTTTTTTCTAAAGCATTAAGGGGCTATACCAGTGTAAACGCAGAAAATTTGGGTGATTTTCGGGAATTTTTGGAAGAAAAGTACTCGATTAAATGTTTCGGAAAATTAAGAATATATTTGGCTATATTTGACCTATATTACATAATTTTTGTCATAGAAAAATATTGAGATCGAAGCGACTTATGCGCTGCCTTCGGAGACGCCAAAAAAAAGTTCATCCACTGCTGACACGAATCCGGCCGATTGAGTAGCCGAAACCAAAAAAGGAAAAAATGTCATTAAACTAGAAGGTATTTCCTGTATAACGACGTAGGATTTAAAAAATATCAAAATCTAACAAAATGACGTAATTATGAAAAAAGTCTGCTTTCTTGCCTATAAAATGGTCGTTTTCTTCAATGCCAAATCGTCAATTTTCATCCAATCAATAATATCCTATGTCATTGTACAGTAAACATATTCAAGAGAACTCAGTTCAAATTTCAAGTCAATAGGATAATTGCTCTTTGAGTTACAATCTCAGCAAATTATAAAAATCTCATTTCGAGAAAAACGCGTTTAAAGATTTAAGGGGCCAGTCCACTTTGGAGCCACAAAAAAGGCTATTTTCGCGATTTTTTTGAGGATTTCATAAAATATATGAATATAAAAGTTGTTGGGCTTGATAAATAAAGTCTTGAAATACATTTTAAAAAAAATATTCATTTTTAAGTACAAAAACTATACTTCAACGTAACGCCTTAAAAATAGGTGGGCTAGGTAGCTCCATCACAACTCGTCAACGGCTTGTCTAAAACAAAAAAATCAAATTCCATTAGATTCAGTATAATACCAGCTACAAAATGACCCTCGGATATAAAGTTTTATAACAAAAAAAATTAAAAAATGTCAGATGAAAAACGAAAAAAGGAAACAGAACGCGTTTTTTCGCAGTTTTTCCCCAAAAAAAAAGAATAAAAATAAAAATTTCAAAACCATCGAGGGTCATCTTGTTGCGAATCATATTTACAATATGTGGTTCAAATTTCAAGAGAATCGGATTATTAGTTTTAAAGATACGATGGAGCTAGATTTTGAAAACGTTATTTCGAGAAAAACGCGTTTGAATTTTATACTATGAAATACTCTTACCTAAACTCAATCGGCAATTCCTGCACCTTAGAAAATCCCTTCTGATCGCTCATCGTCGTCGATATCTTCAAGTCTTGCTTGCTTTCGATTTTTTGAAATTTTCAAAGTCGTCTGGCCCCTTAGCTATTGATTTTTGCAAAATAAAATGATAGAGATACGGCCTTGAAATTTTCACAGGATATTCTTAAAAGTATAAACCATCCAAAAAGGCAAAAAAAATCGTTTTTTTTAGTGTCACACTGGTATAGCCCCTTAATTTTTCACGAGATAGCAGCCAGAACTTATTCACCATCCCAATGCTTCCTTCATTTTTTTAAATTTAAATTCGTTTTTTCTCTGATTGCGAACCGAAGGAACACGGCCGGGGAGATTATTTCCTCCTGGAGCACTACATACCAGAGTCTCTGATTCTGAATCCGGATCTGCACGTGCAACAATCGCAATTGCCCGGTGGTGCGGAAGCTCTTCGAGCTCGGCTTCATCAAGCGCATCGCGATCGTCGAGGCCTAGACGCCAATAACGCCGAAGAAATGTTCATACTCCATGCCCAGGCGATGCCCGATTACGGATCGCACTATTACATCGCGACCGCGGATAACAAGGAGCTCGAGAAGATAATGGACCGGTTGAGAAAGTCCAATTCCAATCGATCGCCCTCCGCGACAACCGATCGCGGACTTTACGCCTGTACGGAAAATATTTATCAGCTCGAGTCGGACGGCCAGGTGTACGGTAAAATCGAATTGAACCACGTAAATTCGTGCGACAACGTTCACGGCAACGTCTGCACCGAGGAGCAAAAGATACGAGTCGCGACGAAGGCCGCTAACGAGGACATTTACGCGGTGCCCAAGTACCCCTCGGCCATCAATCTCGTCGAGGCCAACAACAACAGCAACAACGCTCACAAGCTCAGCAAGTCGAAAAAATCCGAGAGCAACGTCTGGCTGGCCATACACGCTCACGGCTTGAAAATCTTCGAAAGAGGCGGTCGATCCAGAGAGAGAAACGAACTGCTGAGGCTCCTGTGGCGAGACATACAGACGTTGAGCTACAGCAAAAATTCTCTCGTCGTCTACACACGCTTCAATGGTAAACGCTGCAAATTCAAGCTACGGATGGATCACAAAAAGTGAGTGGAACCCGGATTGTACATTGCCAATTACATTGTTCGAGGAGAATAAAAATCGCGTACATACTTTTTACCAATTTATCGATATCAATGGCATATTGCATTTTCTTTTCTATATATTTCACTTATTTCTCGCGTGTATGACGTAAATTGGGTCCGCGTGTGTTTTCGCGAATGGATTTTCGGGTCATATTGTATTAAGGCTATGCCAGTGTGAACGCTGAAAATTTGAGTGATTTTCGGGAATTTTTTGGAAGAAAAGTACTCAATTAAGGAGTGAGGTCTAGTTGGAACGTTAAAAGAAGGCCTTTTGCCGATTTTTTTTTTCGGCCAAACGATAAAATAATTTACAACAAAAGTTCTTCCGTTTGAAAGATGTATATTTAATGTGAAGATTATAATTTTTTTAAAGAAATATCTTTCAAAATAAGCCAATAAGTATCAATGGCCGAGGACGCTGCAAAAAAAAACAGGTTTTGCGGTGATCACTCTCACGCTGTGACGGATTATCTGAAACCAACGAAACAGGGGGGAATCTTTAGTCAATGATATAATACTCCGGTTGAACGAAGGGTTTGAAAAATTTCCATTTTTCACAAAATGACGGACGTTGAAAGTCAAAAGTGTTGTTTTGACCAAAATTTCACTTACAAAAATTGACTATCAAAAAAAAAAATTGTTCAAAAAAAAGCCCTTCGTTCATCCGGAGGAAAACTATGTATAGAAGAAGTGATATAAATTTCAACCCGATCGGTAAAGCCGTTCTCGAGTTACATTGATCACCGACTTCGAAAACATGGTTTTGAGAAAAACGAGTTTGTTTGCTACCTGTTTACTTTATGTGGCTTAAACACGGCGACCTTCAAAGTTATGTATTTCGGCGAATAATGGTCTGATTTACATTCAATTAGGCGGAAAATACTCGTAAGAGATTATACTTTTAGAAAATGAAAAAAAAATCGATTTTTTGTCAATTCTAACTAGACCTTCCTCCTTAAATGTTCCGGAAAATTAAGAATATATTTGGCTAAATTTGACCTATATTACATAATTTTTTCATAGAAAAATATTGAGATCCAAGCGACTTCGGAGGCGCCAAAAAAAAGTTCCTCCACTGCTCACATGATTCCAGCCGATTGAGTAGCTGAAACCGAAAAAAGAAAAAATGTCGTTAAACTGGAAGGTATTTCCTGTACAATAACCTAGGATTTTCGGAAAATATCAAAATTTAACAAAATGGCGTAATTATGAAAAAAAAGTATGTTTTCTTGCGTATAAAATGGTCGTTTTTTTTTTTCAATGCCAAATCGTCAATTTTCATCCAATCAAAAATATCCTACGTCATTGTAGAGTAAATATATTCAAGAGTACTCAGTTCAAATTTCAAGTCAATCGGATAATTGCTCTTTGAGTTACAATGTCAGCAAATTTGAAAAATCTCATTCCCAGAAAAACGCGTTTAAAGATTTAACTATCGATTTTTGCAAGATAAAATGATATTGATATAAATGATAATGATATTTTTGAAAGTATAAACTGACGAAAAAGGCAAAAAAAATCGATTTTTTGAAAGTGTCACACTGGTATAGCCCCTTAAGTGTTATATACGAAGGTTATTATGGAAAACGCTTTTTCTATATATTGAAAAAACACGTTTTCAGTTAAGGTTGTTATGGGGTTTAGCCGTCGGGGGTGAAGTACGAGGGGAGCGCCCTATGCTTATGCACCGAGTCGATTGACTGTTACCAACTGTTGGCTTTCAAATAATCGTCATATTAAACGTGCGTTTTCAAACTATTTTTCTACATCTATTTGTAAAAATATGCATTTTTGAACATTCGGTGATTACATCAAGTGTTCTCGTTACTTTCAACGTCGTAAATCGTGGTATATCGTAATGCCCAGGTTGGCAGAAGTGTCGCGAAGTTAGAGACATTATCCGCCCCGTTCGTAACCTCAATATCGGCCCAAGGAGCTGTCAAAATTGAATATCGGTCCAAGTAAAAAAAAAATCCGTCGGAAAGAAAAAGTGAGTACTAAAGCTATCTATAATCTCGAAGAAATCAAAAACTTTAATAATTTTCCGATATTGTAAAATAAAATTGATGCATGAAAAAAATCCGCGTTATTTTGTCTTTGCCTAGAAATGTCTAGAAATGTACCATTTCTGAACACAGTTATCAAATGAATATTAAGTAATTATTACTAATTAAGAGAATAAGTACCAGTAATATTGGTTGTTAATTATAATGACCGAGTAGTTTAAAGTTCCCGGGGATAATTACCGAATACCGATAAGATAGATACCATTTGTGTCGTCTACGACGTTGCCATAATTGCCCGGTCTAATATTTTGTGCTTGATTTTCGCACAAATTCGCTGCCAAAAATATTAATAATTTTATAACGATTCCGTGAATCCTCATTTTCACGGTACCAAGGGTTAGTCCGACAATCAGTCGAACCGTATCTATTTTTTCAGCTTCGTGGTAACATTCGCTTAGCAGATATTACTAATGTACCGATAAATGATCGGGAATTTTCCATAAGCGTAATGTAATTAGCCTACGAAATACGTCGAGTTCCCGATTTTTTTTTTCTCAAAAAACGGTACTGTGGATCGTATTCAAACAGCACAGGATGATCGGTAATGAGGCTACAAGGGTCCATAAAAAATGTCGGCTCAGTGGTAACAAGTTGACTTAACCCCATAACAACCTTAAAACAAAACCCGTGTTCAGTCTAGTTGAATACGTATTCGCATAACATCACCGGAGAAAAAAAACATACAAAATTGCATCAGGTAATGATTGAAGGTCTCGAGGCTGTTTTATATTGGGTGTTTGCTGAAAAGCTTTCTCATGAATGCTAAAAGGTATCGCACGCCATTTGTCTTTCAAGGGAGGACACTGTAAGAGGACTGTAACTGGCCGAAAAAGGTCGTTTCTTCCGATTTTTTTTTCGTCTACTACATTATTCATTTGGGTCTTGGAGAAGAAGTATGTTAAAGCATACATTGAACTTATTTCGTGGAAATCTTTATTTTTTAAAATTAAAAATCAATAACGCTATTGAGGTATAATCGACCATCTGTATAAAAATATGGTCTAACGGCCGGATCGATATCTTGGCATTAGTTTGTCTGAGAAATAAAAATTGAAAAAAAAAAAACGTTCTTAATCTATATAAAAATCGTACTCGTCGTGCATAGCCATTTTTCGATTTTTTTAAAATGGCGGTTGTTCAAAAAGAGCGTAAATTTGGCGAACTTTTTATTTATATTCGGCGGCTTTAATAATTATTGTTTTAAAGAAATCATAATAATGGCTAGATATAACGATAGCTACCGTAATTACGAAAATTTCGTTTTTTTTTAATTGTAAATCGGACAATTACAGCTACTTTTATGATTCCAGCCAGGTCGTGAAAAGAAATTTCGAGAAAAACACGATTGAAAGTTTCAGTATACGTAAATCGTTGAGTTACCTGCTCTTACTAAATCGTCTGTATCTTGGTCAATTTTAAATAATTTAGATTGGACATTCTTCACATATTCTTGATTATGTATGCTTTGAGTAAATTAAAGGAAAAACGTTTTTTTACCCTTCACGGTAGTGTCCCGCCTCAAAGGGAAAATTGCATCTTTTCAGGTTCTCCTTGACGGATCTAGAAGGAACAAAGTGCAGGGAAATTCTGAAATTGTTCATTCTCATGTTTCAAAAATTCAAGAAATAAGCCATTTCGCGCTCACTTCGCGCTAACAGACAGATGGAAAAAGATTTTAAAAATAATAGATACCGTATCACCTGACGAAACGAATGTACGGGAAGATACTACAATTTTATAATCTTACTGAGATAACATCTTTTTCATTATCGGTATCTCGTCATTTTTTATTTCCTCACGTTACAATGATTGCATATCTTCATTCCAGGAGTTACTACGCTTTCAAACTGACCTCGCTTCATCACCAATTTTTCCTAAAATTAAGATCCGAAGTGACATCATTCCACGGACTGGCGAAAGGTACAGTGGAATCGTCAGCCGATAATCCCGTCCAGCTAGAGATTAAGGGGCTATACCAGTGTGAACGCTGAAAATTTGGGTGATTTTCGGAAATTTTTTGGAAGAGAAGTACTCAATTGAATGTTTCGGAAAATTAAGAATATATTTAGCTATATTTGACTTATATTACATAATTTTTTCATAGAAAAATATTGAGATCCAAGCGACTTATCCGCTGCCTTCGGACGCGCCAAAAAAAAAGTTCCTCCACTGCTGACATAATTCCGTCTGATTGAGTAGCAGAAACCGAAAAGGGAAGAAATTTCGTTAAACTGGAATTTATTTCCTGTACAATGACGTAGAATTTTCGAAAAAATATCAAACTCTGACAAAATGGCAAAGTTATGAAAAAATCTGTTTTCTTGCCTATAAAATGTTCATTTTTTTCAATGCCAAATCGTCAATTTTCATCCAATCAAAAATATTCTACGTCATTGTAGAGTAAATATATTCAAGAGTACTCAGTTCAAATTTCAAGTGAATCGGACAATTGCTCTTTGAGTTACAATGTCAGCAAATTTGAAAAATCACATTTCATATTCTTGAAAGTATAAAAATCTCATCTCATATTGAAAGTATGAAGTGTCGAAAAAGGCAAAAAAATCGATATTTGGAAAGTGTCCCACTGGTATAGCCCCTTAATATCCGGAGCCCAATCGATAACGAATAACAACGTATTCCTCGTAGATTTCGGTACACCGCTGATGGTCGAGTCAGTTTCGCCACCATTGAAATCAGTGCCTGACCCGAGCAAACCAAAGATAACGATAGTCAACAGCGTAAAGAACATCGCGAACCCCAAGTTCCCCATGCCCCTCGAGGAGTATCAAAACAAAGAGAACGAGAATCCTCAAAAGGTGGTCAATCCGTTGCAAAAGAGCGAGGATATGGACATTGGCCCAGTTTGTTACACGCCCGAGGAAGACGCCCTTTACGCTCAGGTGAACGCGCGTCTCGAACCGGAAGGTGCGTCACGCGACACGGAAGACGAATCGGACAGAGCGTTGGCCAGCAGAAACGATCACATTAACGAGATGTTGAAGCCGCAGAGAACATCCGAGGAGCAAAAACTTTACAGCTATCCAAAGCCAGGCTTAGAGAATGAGATGTTGCACGCGACACCTAAGCCAACCGCTTCGAATGACACTGACAGAACGGAAAACGAAGTCAAGTACCCAGAGGAACTCTATGCGGCCATCAATAAGCCCGGACATAACAAAAAAGCTAACCAGTATCCCGTACCGGACGAAGTATGGGATGTGGATTCAACGAAGAGTCTTCACAAGGTTCGTTCCGTTGTCCTACCTTCGCTGATCCTGTCAAGGGAGCAGGAAAAAGACGAGGCCGTTCTAGAAAGCTCAGCTTCTTTCACTTCAGTGTTTTTAAGCAGGGCCGGTTGCTTTTATCCACAGGTGAAAACATCTAGCTTGCCGAACTACGGTACACCCAGGCAGAGCACGGGTTTTCGAACGCCGAGCTTACCGAGGCGGCTGGGGGTGAAGATGGGAACGCGGGCAATCTACAGTAGCGTTGTGCCGAGGGATTCCGACATGGCCGACGACCTCGAGTCACTGTCGGTAAAGTCGGATACCGCGTCCTCCATACAGTCGGCTTCAGCTCAATCGAACGACTCTCCGATGCCCGAGGCATACGTTTTGAGTGAGTATGTTACCTCAAGCAGGCATCCTCGAGATTTTCCATTCCACCTGCATACCAGAAAACGACAAATGCCACGTTCCTTCGTGAACAGATGCGGATATTCGAACGGATGACGAGACCTTCCGTATCGGCAACGACGATACCATGTCAGCTTCCCTACTAGCCAGGCTGGAAGAGCTGTCTTTCGCTGAGGAGCGAATTCTTCACACTATTCAACTGGAACGGGGTCACGGGGGAAGCATCGGTCTCCAAGTGACCGAGGGTAACGACGGAGGTGTTTACGTTCAAGCCGTGTCCGTTGGAGGTTCAGCCGACATGGCTGGAAACGTCAACAAAGGTTTGTAGAGCTTGTTCTTCTGGTAAGCTCCGCTTTCGCGGGATGTAGGCGTTCTCTGTTGGAAAGCCTTACCGACGCGTGTTTATCAACGCAGGTGACAAGATCGTTGCTATCAACGGCCAAAGCCTTCTCAATCTCCGATACGAGGAAGCTCTCAAGTTGTTGCAGAGCTCGTCGGAAACTGTGGAGCTCGTGCTCTCTCAGATCACCTCCAACAGGAATGGCCAACTGCAACGCCGACAAGAACCAACTGAGAGCAATTACCTACAGTGAGTATACCTGCGAGTCTTCGAGCTTGCCAAGGTTCTAGACATAACGGAGAATGCAATTAATCGACCTGCGGCAGACCCCATTTCAAACTTTCTCAATCTGTAGCATTGTTCTCATTCTGCGGTCCTTTCTGCAAAATGTACATGTTCCCTACACCGTTGGAAATCACTCGGTTCATTCCATTCCAGAAACCTGAGGTTCGAAATATCATCCGAGGTGGAAACCTCGATTATGACGACAAAGTGGCTGTCCCAGAGGCCGAACGACGTTGCCTCGGTACAGAACACCTCAAGTGCTTATAGTAGCGCAGCTTCTAGCTCCATGGGAAATCACAATACGAACAACATGTATCTCAAAGATGTTGCCGATACGAACGCCTTGAACTCCGCGAGCATGTTGCTCAGCCTCTCGGACTTTGATGTCAGCCGTACGAGTCGTCAAGTATTCATCTGAACAGGTACATATGACACAAGACAGAAGTTCTACTAATGGAGTGAACTTTGTCAAAATATATTAAGGGGTTAGGCCACAGTAACGGGTATAAAATCATGTGCGAATTTAACCATTTTGTTTCGTATGAAAAAGTGATTCACTCATAAAATAAAGTACACATCTATTTAATATGAATAGCAAGCTGTTAGAAAAAATATACATATATATTTTTCGATGCACAAAATGGCCGACTACTAACATTTTCTTTTGTTATCTTTTTTTAAGCGCTCCGTGGCGTGACTTTTAGCATCCACAATTTTTACCTAGAACAAAAAACAAAAATTTTCGTCAATCTACATTAGAATAACTACAGACGTACGTACGGAATATTAAAATATTGTTTTATTCAAAAGTTGGTATTGGAACGGGGTGGAGGTATTTAAATGAATTTTCAGTGAAAAATTTCCTATAAAACTGCTCATAAAATGAAAAGTTTTCGATTAATCAGAAATTCCGTACGTACTTCTCTGCGAAATGCAATTAGGAACATAACTTTTAAATTTGAAGTAAATCGAGTGAAAATTATTGAAGTTATTTGTCACGCCAATTGGAAAAAGCTGTTTCGAGAAAAACGCGTTTAAAGTTTTAGGTACTCTATGGCCGTGCCAGAGGTGGGCTTACGTTATACGCTCAAAGTCGGTGAAATAAAAATTTTCTTGCTATAAATCGAATAGTAACTTATTCTCATGCTGATAAAGCAAAAAATTTGATTTTTCGAAAATTCTACTATGGCCTTACCCCTTAATAACAATGTACAGAATTGAAAACGCAAAAATTACTCGAGATTCTGATGTTTTCGAATCATAAAAGTGAATTGCAGTTCCATTAGCCATCTAAAGATAAAGTTTTTTGTTCAAAGTGGTAGTTGGTTCTGAAAATGGCCTCTTCAGGCAATCAATGCGAGATTATAGTCACTCCACAAGATGTCTGCTTTCAAAGCTTGTATCTTTATAAATACTAAGTCGAGCAATATTTGAATTCATTTGCTTAATGTACAACGTATAAAAATAGTTTCAGACCTCCCCTGTAGATAGTATGCTCTGAAAAATAGGATCATTCCTTCTCGCGACCTGCGAGTGATCCTCATAACCTCAAAAATCTGAATCTAGAGCTGACAGAGCTAACAGAATTGCGGAAAATAAATTATTCACTGCAGTAGCATCTTCACAATTTAGCATAGAGGTAAATCCAATAGCCAATTCACAGGAAATCAAGAAAGAAGTAATCGTTTTACGTTTGAGGCTATACTTTGACCGGCCATATTGAAATATCGCTGCGCCACCTTTGGGACGTGCTAATAACGGATATAGACGTATTGACATCATTACCTCCAACGATAATAAAAGCCTCCTTCTTGATACGAATATCGTGACCATTGGAGTTACGACGATTGAATCTGCTGATCAATCGGGCTTTGCCACAGTTCCCACAGCCAAGCTAAAATTCTCACGGAACATTCTACCAAGGAACATTTCAATGACGCCGCGATGTAACGCTAGAGTGAGGTACGCTTCAAATCGCTAATCGAATTGTGCTCATCCGTTTAGCGAAGCCTTGCCCAGTTCGCCAAGCTACTTCCATTCCTAACGAGTCTAGCCTCCCCCGCGCGAATCTCGCCACTGTTGTCGGATGTTCTCAGAATCGGGTTGAATGACGTGGGAATTCCTAAAGTCGGTCCAGTGTCAAGAGTGCTGATCGCGTTAACGTCTCGACCCGGGCTGACCTCGGTCTTCGATAAAGTCCCGATCACCGTCGACGCGAAATCTCGTGATCGCTGGACTTGCTTATTACGAATGATTGAGTCATTAAAAAAAAAAAAAAAAAAATTGCCGCGTTGATGAACTATCGATTTAACATGGCGCGGAATATTCTTTGGCGTCTAAGTTAACTCGGAAAAGTTACGTCGCACGCGTCACGCAGCGTTATTGAGCGACGCGGGGAGTATAGAGGGGCTGCACGATTGGATGTCACTAGTAAGGAATCATCCTCAGTTCCTGACGGGCGGTCAACCCTCGTGGCGTTGGTACCTCCGCAGTTTCGCGATTCGCGGTTCCTGAAGTTCAGCCTCGACGCTGTCATTACTCCCGCGAGTTCTCCAGTGAATTTGTTTATCGCCGATTTTGTGTACCCAAAGGAGTGAGCATTTTTACTTACGTTGTTGAATGTTGAGGCTCGTGAGCTCATTTTACATTATTCAGATTTGAAACGGGCCCCGAGCCGAAATATTCAGCCTATTTTGAAGGCCTTTGATCCTACGTCAGCCTCACTTGAGTCTGTTTACTGCTAGAAGTCCTACTATGAGGCGCCACATGCTCTTCCGTTGCTGCTTACCTCCTGCATAGGCCCTTATACTCCTACCTAACCTAGCTGAAGTCGTTGCAGCCCCTCTTTTGATTGCGTTTGGACCTATCGTGCATTTGGCTGTTCCGACGAAACGAGGGTGGGGATGGTCGCATTCGAAAGAGCGGGTCTGATAGTTTTCAGTAACCGTCATGCTTTGGCCTAGGTAGGACCGCGTGTTCGCCGTAGAGGCCTACTTTTTCAATGGCCTTTCCATTATCTCCACCCAGCGAACCTTTCGCATTCGCTTCAAACTTGCCCCTGCAGCTCCAGCAACCCTCCAAAGTAGAAGAAATGGATCTTGGGCAAACAGTTACAATATTTTTGATAGGAATTGCCCTCATGTATGCATGTATACGCGGATCCCTATAGCAGGCACGCATGCATACGTATAGTTACTAGTATACGTGTGTTGGTGTATGCTTAGGCATGTATGTATGCGGGTATATACGTGTGCCTACGCATGCGCGTATTCAGGCATATGTACCTCTATATTCGTAGTAGAGTGTATGCTTGTGCGTGTATACGTGTGCCTTTCGACGTCCTCCTTAGCGCCTGCAAGTGGAGAAAAGGTACATTTGTTCCCGTTCTAGGTGTTAAGTAGGAGCTCATTTTATGTTGAAAAGATACTTTACTGCCTTTATCTCCTACCACTGTGAGGATCTGGAAGGGCAAAATAGGCTGAACATTTCAACTGGGGGGGTGGTCTAGAAAAATGAATGAAATTAAGTTTGTATACAGGCGATGAATACTTCTCATCGTTTTTGTAGATACCCACCTTTTTCATTATGAAGAAGTGTGAGCAGAAGAAATTTTATAGATTTCGATAGTTGTATATGCGTCGAGCGCATACATGAGAAAGATCGCCCTTTTACTGTTTCAGTGGAGATCGATGCTCCACCACCAGTTCCGCCGCGCCGGCGGAAGCGCAAAACCGATGTCATCGTCCCGTCAAAGCCGACAATAGCACCGAGAACAATAGTCAGAGAGGAAAAAACTTCGGCGGTGCGTAGCGGAGCTTCCAGGCCCGAGAGAAAACCCCGGTCCCTACCAGCCCCTCCACCCGTACCGGGAAGTATCGTTCCCAGAGAAAGAAAGCTCCGATCAGCCGGCAAAAGCCATTCGGCTTCAGCAGCCATTGATCATTCGCGACCCAGCAGCTTGAAGGTCCATTCCGACGAAATTAACCTGCCGTCAAAGCCCGCATTGGCCCAAGTCACCTCCGCTACGAATACAAAACCGCGTTTAGAGATCACGGATAACAAGGAGCAGATGATGACCGCGGAGTCTGATCGCGATCGTGCATCTCGCGATCATCTTGTCAACGCAAATTTGGATTGTCGCAACGGTAATCGGTCCGGTAGAAGTTCCCCAATACCTCCCGGCAATCCCTCGTTATTTTTTACCTTTCGCGATTTCGAGAGCGTAATGGCCCATTCGGGCAAATGCGACAAAACCCTGAGTGAACAATTTCACACGATCACAACACCCGAAAGATCCGTGCCCCTGCTGATCACGTCATTCGTTGAAAATTCAACATCGGAGGATCGCGATGATGATGATAACGAGGAGCAAGTTTGCTTCAGGGTGACGACAACGAACGTTCCTTTCGAAAAGTGCCTCGGTGATGGCAACCTCGACTACGACAGCAATGACTTCAGTAGCCAATACGACGACACCGACAATCATTACATATTCGACGATTACATCAACCGTAGGAAGACATCGGTGGATCGTTTAGCCGCTGCGGCTGCTCGCTTCGACGCGGCCGAGCCGACTGGCCGTCGATCTGCGACTAAAGTTAGATTCGCCACTGATTCACCGACTCTCTCGAGTCCGGAACCTATCTCCATCGACACGTCCGTCAGTGTCGCCCACTTCGAGCCTCCGACTACCGATGATAAGGCATTCCTCGAGACATCCGTGATAGCCGTGGAAATACCCGAAAGCTTCCGGAAGTTCGACGATTGCGAGGGTGCTCGAGCACTGACAACTTACGACGAGTTCGGCGACCCTCCGTTTTCCTCCCTCACCCAGAACGACTTGAACGCAAGCAGGGATATTGATTCGTCCGAAAATTACCGGTTGGAGCAAGCTTCCAGGCTAAACGAGATTGCTAGCAGCGACAAGCTGAAGAACGCTTGCGAATCGCGGCAAGCGAAAAACTTTGAGAATTTTTCTCGACCACGTTCGACACCCTCGCCCCGATTTATGAGCCCGAGCAAGCCTCAATTCGACCCAATTCCCAATATCGATGACATCGCGATAACCGACTTTCCACCGACTTACGATCCGCGTGACGAGGGTTTCGTGAAAAAACAGTGGGACGCGCAGAGCGATCCCACCTCGGAACTTACCAACGACGCGAACGAGGCTGGCAAAAAAATGAGGCAAACTCCAGGCAAGCTTGAGATGACATCGCACGACGATCGAGAGTCGGACTTTCCGATGGATCTCGAGCCCTGCGGCGAAGGAGTCTCCAAGGGGAAATCGAGAGATGGGCAGCATAGACAGGATGTCTTCATAGACTCGACATTTCGGGACTTCCTTGACGACGATGCGGATGACATCGACTGGGGAGATTCGTCTAGCAACGAAGACGAAAGAGCGAAACTTCATCCGAGCCAAAACTCTTCGCATCTTGATGATCTCAGAGTAACCGAAACGCTCGACTTGCGCCGATCACTTGATCCCCATACGTACCAAGGGCAAGAAGCATCGCTTGATAAGCATCCGAGACACTCCAGAATCACGGCTCGCGATAACAAAAAGTGGGAGAAAGACGTTGTGAAAGAACAGGAGCCAAGGTCATCACGATTGCTCTGTCAGGATGACATTTCGCGCTTATCAGTTGACATCAATGATGACGGGCATTCGTTAGGCGTACGGCGCAATTCCTTTTTGGAGAACATGCTTGTCGACAACGAAATCCAGCGTATCGAGACGACCGTTCCGTGTTCGATAATCGCTGCACATCCCAAACCAGCGATGTCACCCTCGAAGCCGATATCCTTGACTCGCGGTAACACCCCGATCACAACTAGAGCCAAATCAGTGAGCCCTTCTAGGACTTTCAGAGGCAAGAGTGACGCGAGACTCGATAAAATTGCAGCGGGCCAAACGAAGGTAACGTGCGAGAAAGAGTCTGGAGCGAGACCCATTGGACGGCAGCCAAAATTCGCGGGGAGGGCGGCTTGGGGGGGCCTGCCGATCGAAAGACGCAAGAGCACAGGTGAGATGAAGAACGACGTATTGAGCGAGCTGTTGTGGAATTTCAGTGCTATGAAGCTCAAGACGGTGGAGCCGCGGGAGCGCGGCTTGGTTCTCGAGCAGATTGATGACGGAGCCGAGATCTCGATGGAAATGGCTGACGAAGGTTCGACCGGGACGACAAAGGCGGTGGAGAGAATAAAAATCGAGAATACTTTGGGTATAGAGACGATCAGAGGCGAAATCAAGATCAAGGACGCATCGGTCATCACGACAGCCTCGAAGTTGAGCCAGCACGAAGAAATCGCAATGACGAAGGTGAAAATGGCGAATAATGGAGAGATTTATGATGCGGAACGATCTTCCTCGTTGGATATTGACGTAGGTGTTAGTGCAAAGACTGATGAGCCTTATAATCGTCGAAGAAGCGACGATAGGAGTGCTATTGTAGTTATCGAGTGCATGGAGGACAGAGGCGCGTCACGTTGCTTCGCTACAATTGAGGGCACGAGAAAATCCGGTACTAAGCGCGACGTGACATTGGAGAATCGCGACGCTATTGTTAACGTTGATGAGTGTGCCATAGTTAGGAATACGAGTAATCCACAGTATCGACGTAATAATGACAATAACAACGCCATGACACCCTTAGATATAAGTAACGACCAAAAGTCCCGGGATGTCGAAGCAAAAACTATCGCTCCCGGTAGCGTTAGGAGCTTCGTCGAGTTGTACGAGATTCAGCACGAAAAGACCAGTGAACATTCTAAAAGTAATTATAGTTTACCCGTAGCGAAGACGAGAACGAGGCTAAGATGCTTCAAGGGATCGTGGAATAACGCCGATTACGATGACACGGACCCGAGACAAAATGACCACGAGCTTACGATGCTCGAGGCGACGTTTGCCGAAAATCGGGAAATCAGCGCGTCGAGCATTCACACTCGAGGATCCGTCGAAGCCGGCGAATCAAATGAGGTTCCAAGGATGAAAGCGGGACGCGGCGACTCCGAGGAAGATCAATTTTCACGTGGAAACGATTCAACGCACGAAGGCCCATCAAACGGACGTGTCGCCGAGAAGAAAACAGCCCAGGAATCTTGTCTGAAAATCAACAACGAGCTCAGCCCGAGGAACGAGGCCAGGAAGACCGTGACGTTTTACAACGACTGCCATCTGACGCAACCCAGGGACAACCCACCAAGCGCGGTACCATTCCGCGAATCGAAAATCGGGAATGCCGAGGGGTGGCCAAAGACAGCGGAGCGAAGAGCACCCGGGAGACCAGCCAGCGGATCAGCAGTAACGGAGGAATTTGATTGTGCTACGAGGACAATCGTCGAGGGCGATGGGGAATTGAATCCAGCAGGGGAAGAGATCACGCGCCAGGATGAAGAGGTCAATCCTGCATCGTTACCACGATCCGCTGTCAACTCGTTCGCCTCTCAGGTTGGTCAATGGCGAATCAAAGATTTTCGTCAGTCCTTTCGTTCCTTTCGTTAAGGCGGGATATACATTTGCAACGATCGAAAAATCGATGTTTTTTCTTTAAACGATAGAACTATATATGTAGAATATTTTCCCAAAGTTTCGAAGTGAAATTCGAAAAACTATTGGGGCCTAAAAACTTAGGCCACTCTAGAGGCCGAAAAAAATCTTTTTGGGGACTTTTTTTTTCAGAAAAACTACAAAATAAATCGAGATTACAGCAAAGGGTGTTTATCATACATATCAGTGACTGTGTACAATAATTTTTTTGAAGCGATTCATTTCAAGATGGCGGCTGTGCAGCGTTTTTGCGATAACGTCTCCGTTTTTCCATGGTCCACGGCCGGACAAACAGCTCCTTTAATTTTTTAATTATAATGAGCCAATGAATTTTTTTCAATTATATATAATAACTGCTATAGAAGTACTTCAAAAGTGGAAAGTGAAAAATTTGCCTTAAAAATCGTCAGATAATTGTTAATGACAAATTAACTATGCAATATAAAAAAAAATCCTACGTACTTCCATAGACAATGTATTTTTCGAGATATATTCAACATTTCAAGTGAATCGGTAGAAAATTGTCTGAGTTATGTTTCCGGCCAACTTAAAAAATGCAGTTTTGAGATAACGCGTTTGAAGTTTTCAGTAGCTCGCTGCGGACCAGGCAGCCTTGTACTAAAATTCAAAAACCGAGTACTTAGAGATTTTTTCTGGCCATAATCTTTTGGGACATCATTTTTGAGGTCCTAGGGGACCATTAAAGAAAAATCGATTTTCGAAAATTCTAGAGTGGCTTAACCCCTTAAGCCGATTGAGTTGAAACTTGGTAGAAATATTGATAATATTGGTACCTTTTACTTGACGAGAATTGTTTTTTGAACAATTGGCAAAAAAACTACTTTTTTAATCCACATTTTACAGAAATGTTGCGTGAAATGCTGATTTTTTTATTTAAATGCGTGCAATTTTGTTCATTTTAATTATCGTCACATAGAAACTATACATGTTCCAACTGAAAAAATGTATGAACTTTTTTGGAAATAAAAGTCTACGGGAAGCAAGACTGCACGCCGAACCGCAACTTCCGCGGCGACCTTGCTGTAATACTCTGCCACAGCTTCGTCATTTTGATGATGAATTAATTAAAAAAAAATGTTCTTTATACTTAAATATACTATTCAAGTGTACCTAAAGTTTGATAATTGGAGAATAATTATTTCTTAGTTTAAAAAATCCCTTAATATTTCTAATTTTTTTCCTGTCTAAATGTATATCTCGCCTTAACCGAAATTACGGCAATTTGCAGACGATTATTCCAGTTTTACTCTAATCACTGTACGAATTGTGACCACCGCGTTGTTTTTTGTCGGCCTCGTGGTAACTTTGCTGCGAGGTATTGAAACCAAGTTCTACCGGATCGTCATATCATTGGACGAGTAAACCTAATTGTAACAGTCGAAAACAGCTTATTTTTTTGGCGATTTTTTAAAAGAAAATCGCGATGATGAATTTTTACAAAAATTAAGCCAGATAAAGTATCATCTGAAGAACACTCGACAATTTTTTGTGTCTAAATATTTAAGGGGTCTTCTTACTTTAGACGCTAAAAAAGACTATTTTCATGAATTTTTTGATAGTTTCATATGATAGATATTGATATAAAAGTTCTTACACTTGACAAATACACTTTCGAAGTACATAAAAAAAATTGTTTATGTACTTGTGTAACTCAAACAAACTTTAAACGCGTTTGTCTCAAAATAACGTTTTTCGACGACTTGTTGATAAAATATTCGAAACTACCGAACCGATGCTATTGAAATTCCAACTACATATTCTTTACAACTATAGCGCAAATCTATACAATACACATATTCTATACAATAAGCACATATCAAAGATTTTTTAAAATTTTGACATTTACTTTTTTTGCCAAAAGCGGTGAAAAAACTCGTTGTTTTTGTTTTTTGTTTTCGAAAAATGTCTGCCATTTTGTTATTTTTGTATAGATAAAAAATCGTATGATATGAGCTATAGCCTAAATCTATGAATCTAAAACCGTTTGATGTCTTTGTTTCGAACGATCCATCTCCGAGATTTCATCAACAGCGCAGACCTACAATTTTTTAGGATATTTTTTTAACTACTATTTTCGTCTATGAATGGTGACTTAAATAAATAAATTTCTTTTTTAAATTTATTCCGAAAGTGTATTTATTAAGTGTAACAACTTTTATATCAATATCTATGATATAAACCTATCGAAAAAAATCATGAAAATAGCCTTTTGTTAGCGTCTAAAGTGAGAATGATTACTTAATTGTAATCGACTTACAGCCAATGTCCGACAAGCACCTCTCGGAAACGTATCTTGCGGTGAACAGTGCCCTTCTGAACCAGGTTATCTAACATATAAAAATCAAACAGATTTCGTTAGTATATTAGTTTATCCTATGACTGAAGAAAAGAATTTTCGAAATACCACATTTTGAAGAATGGCGCGTGATCAAAGTGAGTCTTGATGATTGCGAAAAATTGGCATTATCCCTTAATTAAGTTATTCCCTTCACGAACCCGAATATTCAACAATTAGGTAACTGATTTTCATCTATAATAAAGTGAAAATACATCCTAGTATACGGGTAAAATTTCAAGCCAAGTTACCGAACTTTTAACCCAAAATTACGACTATAAAATCGTCTCATTTATACGGCGCTTTATGGAAATGTCACGCTGGCCACATTTTTTTCTAATAATTGATATACCTAATAACTCTAGATGGCGCATATGAACTGCTCACGCGTGTGAAAAAAACTAAAGATTCCGTAACGACAATAAACACAGGGGCTCGCCGAATGTTTGAAGAAAATATTAATGAAAAAAATATAAAAAAATGTGACTCACAGAAGAATGTTCGTAGCCGCGATGTTGCAAAGAAAATGAAAAAAATTCTAAATCTACTAAGTTTGCGCAGAATTTTTCATTCCTTTTTATCGTTGAGTATGATAATTGATTGGGAGTTATTTTTATTAAGCTTTACTATAACTTAACCAATGATTCAGAAGGGCCCTCCTCATGCTCTCACAAAATAAGGCCCTTCGCGAAAGGGCCAAACAAACTACCCTGGCGGCAGAAAGTAAGGCCTAACTTTGACAATTTATTTTGGAAGCATGAAAAAAGGAATAGGATTTATTTTGAGCGGGTTTATTTAACACATTATGAAGTATTGAAAAAATTTAATATAATTTTCATACAAAATGGCGGCGACAGAGCCCATCTTGAAAAACGTGTTTTTTACCAATAGCTTCGCGGGAGGACGGTTTTCTCGTAAAGTATAAGACCTGGAAAAAAACCGAAAAAACTTGTAACCTCTATATTATTAGCTATGGGATTACGTAGGGATTTTTTAATCAAATTTTGACAAAATGGCGCACGTTGAAAGAAATAAATCGATTTTTTGCCCAAAAAATAAGCAGTAAATTGCTTATGTAAAGATAGTTTAAATTTAATAAAAAAAACTGCTACGTACTCCCATAGAGAATGTAATTGCGAAGCTACTATTAAAATTTTAAATCGATCCACGCAAAGGTGTTCGAGTAATCCATCCTTCCAGTTAGAACATAGTGGTATCGAGAAAAACGCGTTTAAAGTTGTACGAGGCGCCTGAAAGAAGTCCGAGGTGCTGCGGCAACATCGATAATTCAACCTCCAAAAAAAAAGCGCTACAGGACCACGTGCATATTGTTTTTATGACCCCAAAGTATTTTTTAAGCAAAAAAAAAACGATTTTTCCAAAATCCTAGAGTGGTGTTATCTCTTAAATTGAATGTATACATCTATACTATATGTTGACATCTAGAAAAAGCCCTAAATATTTCAGAAAGATCGTCGCAGTCGTTTTTGAGGTATTTTGCTCATTAAGGGAGACTTTCTCCTTGGAGTGCCATATTTCAGGTGTTTACATTTTATTTTTTTTAAAGGAAACGAGTAAAGCTTTTTGAGTGCGGTTTTTTTTCTTCCTTTTATTCATGATATACAGAACGTTAAAAAATTTTTTTTTGCAAAGAAAAACCAAAATGGCGGTCGT
Source organism: Ophion obscuratus (assembly GCA_964007375.1). NCBI lineage: Eukaryota > Metazoa > Arthropoda > Insecta > Hymenoptera > Ichneumonidae > Ophion > Ophion obscuratus. The sequence goes on from OZ023317.1 coordinate 40,670,900, forward strand.
TGCAGCTCCGCGAAAACAGGTCCTCAAATCGCGGGAGGTAAACGGCTGACATCACTGCCCCCTCTTTGTTGATCTGAAACACAAATTCAAAGCATATTATCAATCTGTGACCCTTTGGTCATGGAATGACGGATGGGTTTTTCGTTTAGTACAAATTTTGGAAAATGGCGGCAATTTAAAAAAAAATCGAATTTTCGCGTTTTTTTCGCATAAAAAGATAAATAATAAGTGCAAAAATGTATCTATCGAAAAAACGATCCGTCATTCCGTGAAGACATATTTTCTGAGTATGCTCTCCAAATTTCATGTCGATATTTCAATTACAGCGGTCAGGAGAATGTCAGTCATTTTTAAAAACGTGTTTCCGAGAAAAACGCGTTTAAAGTTTTGTAATGTGTTTACACAAATGTGTTTATAATTACCGCTAATCGGCAATGCCTGGTCCATAGAGGCATCCCTCCTCTTCTTCTAGCTGCTCATGTTGAGCCGCTAACATCTCCCGCTAAATTTCAAGGACAAAGTTTCCCTTAACTTCGAAAACCTTCGAGAAAAAACGCGTTTGAAGCTTCGAACTATGTCAACATAACGGGCTATAAATCTGTCCACATTTATACGGTTACCTTGAAATTTCCAGAGAGCATTTATAAGATGTTATACTGTCAATATACATTGCCTTTGAAAAAAGTGATTTTTCGATCTTTACAACTACGCATATAACCCCTTGAGCGTTATCAAACGGGCCATTCTCGAATCTTTGTACATTTGATTATAAAACCGGCCTGAGGATATTGATGAAATTATGTGGATCGATACTTGTTCGATCGTTGACGAAGGCTTCATCATTCCAGATTCATCGGGCAGAGATCGAAGGGGACGACAAGGATTGTTCTATAAAACCAGGTATTGCATCGTCAAGCCCCAGCTCCGACGTCCCTCAACTCCGGCAGCCTTACGTATTTTACTGTAGGGTGTAGTACCCCGTAGACCCTGGATTACCCCTCCCAGCCCCCTCTCTAAAAAAAAACAGCCGAATATCGCTCATTTTGGAAAAAAGCGTCGGGAGCTACATTTTTTTTTCAACATACTGATTGTTTTTCCAGTCCCGAATGGAGGAATTCACGCCGATCGTTCACCATCCCCATATCAAAGTAACCGCGCGTACCTTCCCGTTCCCTTGTGACATTAAGCATTGCGAGGATTAGTTATATCGTTAGCATAAGTGTAATTAGAGTGGAAGTAAAAGTAGAGTGTAGAGAGAAATATTGTCGCGAGGGCCCGTACGTTTATAAACACCCACGCAATAATTAATTTACGCCGTACAATAAATCGTCCCGTTTTTTAAAGTGCAATTTTTTTCTCCGTTCACCATCAAGTACGGATCATACGTATAATTAATTTACGAGTGACAGCTCTTTTCCATTTTTCAAAAGTGCAATTTTTTTCTCCGTTCACCATCAAATACGGATACCCAAAATTTGTTTTTTTTCTTCTTTTTTTGTAATTTCATTGTTTTTATTATTAGACCGTTGCATTCATTTGTCCCGCGTGCATAATTAAATGTGTTTTTTTTCCGCTCTCGACTAGCGTACGTCAATATATTCGCGGATGTGAGCATTATTGGCAAGTTAATCACGTGCGTGCCGCAATACAACGCGATGCCGATGTATTATCGTTATTGTCTATAGTTTCGCCCAAGTCGGGCAATATTTTATAAAATTATTTTACATAGATATATTCTATATATAAAAATACCCACGAAGTATAAAGTGACACGAATGGCCTACCGTGGGAGGACGAAACTTTAATAACTGTATATCGCATATCACGTAGACGATGTTCTCGGAGGTCGGGGCTCTCGAGATTTTCTTAAGTATTCGTACGAAATTGCATTGAATGAAGTATACATACATACGTGATGTACGTATATATTTGTGCGTATGTGTAGGTTGTCGATCAATTGGGCGAAACGTGACGTGAACAAGTGTCGGAGACAAAATAAAAAGTTGGACCTCAAGGCGAGGGAGGGGCTTGAGGCGAAAGAAAAGCATTTTCCTCAAGGTGTTTGTATATCCGGTAATACCGGAAACGGTGAATAACGTTTCGAAGGGCACAGGCATAACTTTGTATACATACAATACTCAAAATCTGGTGGAGTAGAGCCGTTTACACGTCGGAAAACTAAGTGCGAGAGTAACGGAAAGGGAGACAAGGGGTTTAGCGAATTATAAAAGTTTTATGATGTTTACATATTTAAAAGGATTACGTTACACGTTGCTGGACAAATAAATAATTGTTATAACTGTTTTGTGACTATATTAGCGGCGAATATACCCGTTATAACGATGCTTCGTAGATTGAACACAATCCTTTATCGTTAAAAAGAAAAAGGAAGAAAAGAAAACACAGGTAACGAAAATCACGTATTGTATCGTTCGATTCGATCACGGCGGTAAGCAGAACAAACAAAAATCACCATTCTCCTCTGTACGTTTATAATTCCGCCAACTGCTGAATAAATTATTGTTTTCTATGCTGCATAAAAAGATACGCATTGTATTCAATCGACAGACCTTATAATCCACTAGTCGATAATCGCCAGTCGCACCAAGACCGACATTCAACGTGCCAAACATATTTACTCCAAATAGCAAATATTCCTTGGGGTGAGGGTCAAAATTTCGAATGACCAAACATAGAACGACAAAGATATCGAAACGACAGAATGAAGAAGTCTCAAAATAACGAAGGTTAAATTATTCAAAATTTTATCCTTTGGCCGATGACGAAATCGAATCAAGAGACGCGGAAGCGTCTTGACGCCAAGTAATTAAAAAAAATCGACGCCACTGATCGATGCCACCGATCTCGACGCCACTGACCGACTGACGAACACGTCGCGACTCTTAAGATGGGCTTTGGCAGAGCCTTAAGATGGGCTTAATATGGGCTTAATATGGGCTTTAGCCTTAAGATGGGCTTAAGATGGGCTTTAGCAGTAAGATGGGCTTTAGCAGACGATTTTTTAACTTTGATTCGATATTCGGCGAAAACGCGGCAACAAATCAAAAATCTAATGATTACACCAAAGGATTATTCATTCGAAAACATATATTCGGATTGTCTGCAGTTTGAGTTATACGAATACAGATTCGAAGGCTCTACTGCTCTACTGCTAAAAAAAGAACTGCTAAATAGACTCTAGTCCTAAAAGCAGCACTGCCAAAGAGTCTCACCCGCTAAAACGCAAAAGGGTATGTTTGTGAAAAGTTTTATTGGAAATAATTGAAAATCATTGAAAAGTTAATAGAACATTGAAAACAAAGGGAAAATGACATGAAAATTAGTAGTAAATGTTAGATGACAAGTTAGGTGACCCAAACAAACTTTCGCGGTAGGTATTTCTAACTTTTGACGTTCCTGACGTCACAGGAGTACAAATAAGGTGTCTACGGACGCATCCCGCCGAGTGCAGCACACTGGCGCCGATAGCAAGGTAAGTTTTCTAAGAAAAATCCCCAAAAAACCGCAAAAAGTACAGTATAACCTCCATCAGTGGGACTCATATGAGCCCTCTGTCAGAAGCTAGTTTTAGCAGTCCAGTTTTAGCAGTAGAGCCCATTTAGCAGTACAACTAAAAGAACTTTTAGCAGTAGAGTTTTAGCAGTCCTTTTTTTGCAGTAAAGCCCGACCACGGATTTGAACAATCTACAACATTCATATATCCGAAATACAAAAAAGTGAGGATCTAATATTCGTAATACTTACAATTCGACGATTTGACGTCTCGAATTGTTTGGTGTATACATACAGGCGAGTCGATATTATATCTCTTACTATTTTGTTAAATCTGATGTTTTGGCTGTAAATCTACTTCGAGATTTTTATATTCACATATTCGATGAACTATTTTATACACTATAATAAGATTGATATTGGAACGTTCGTCATTTATGAATTCGAAAATTTGGTCCTTCTAAATATTGATCGTTCGAATTTCTCGTCCCCACCCGAAAGTCTACACAGCTGACTGTAAATGATGTAGAACGTATAACATTGTGTAGACAAGTTTCAAAATTGACGGAAAATCACTTCTTAATAAAAATAAATTCTTGAAATAATTCGTCCATTTTTTCAAAATTCTGGAACTTTTAAAACTTCCATAGCCGAATTATTTTCACGGCGTTCAGACTTTCCGAGTTTTGGTCTTTCGTGTAAAATTTTAACCCGGCGCCATCTTGAATTTCGGGGACATAAAAATTCGTAACATTAAGGCAAGATATACATTTCTAACGATCAAAAAATCGATTTCTTTTTTTTTCTTCTTTAAACGATAGAATTGTATATGTAGAACATTTTCCTAAAGTTTCAAAGAGAAATTCGAAAAACTTCAAACGTTACAGCCCATCAACGCTGTGCCTCACCGCTCAGATTCGGAGCGGGAGTGAACTTCAAACGCGTTTTTCTCAAAACTGCATTATTGAAATTGCCGTGCAGGATTAGTCAAAAACTATTAAGCCGATTGAGTTGAAACTTGGTAGAAATATTGATGATATTGGTACCTTCTACTTGACGAGAATCGTTTTCGAAAAAAAAAAAAAAAAAAAAAAACTACTTTTTTCATCCTCATTTTATAGAAATGTTGCGTGAAGTGTTGATTTTTTTTGTAAATGCGTGCCATTTTCTTAAATTTACTTTTTCTTCCTTTTAATTACCGTCACATAGAAACTATACATGTTCCAACTGAAAAAATGTTTGAACTTTTTTGCAAATCAAAGTCTACTAGACTGCACGCCGATTCGCAACTCCCGCGGCGACCTTGCTGTAGCACTCTGCCACACCTCAGTCATTTTGATGATGAATTAATAAAAAAAATTGTTTTGTATACTTAAATATACTATTAAAGTATACCTAAAGTTTGATAATTGCAGAATAATTATTTCTCACTGCGAAAAATCTCTCAATATCGCTTATTTTTTTCCTGTGTAAATGTATATCCCGCCTTAAACCGTCGAAGCATTCAAAGTTCGAAATTCCAACCCGGCCGCAGACACTCAAGTGATGTTTCCAATAAGCGATTGCCCAATTTTCAGATTGTCAATAAGAAGTAATATGTGCAAATAAAGTAGTAATGATCGAAATCTCTTTCCCAATCGCCCGAAGTACGACGTCTGCGACGTTTCGTCTTCGGAGATATTACCTCACTGAAACGGCGTTCGTCTAATTACCCGAAGAACAATTCGGACTCTAGATCTCTACGAACGCATTGCCAATATGCTCAGTCCGACTGCGTCCTGTACACACACACACACACACACACACACACACACACACACACACACACACACACACACACACACACACACACACACACACACACACACACACACACACACACACACACACACACACACACACACACACACACACACACACACACACACACACACACACACACACACTTCGCAGCCAAGAAAACGAGACTAATTAGCAGTAGCTTCGGGGGCTAATTGACGATTAGCGATAGATCATTAAGTGACCTTGATTAAGGCAATCGGTGGTACGCGACATAGTCCACATTTCTCGCTCCTCCATTCCACGTGGACACTCGCCCGTCCAATTTCGCTCCATCAACAAGAGACTATTTTTTACCTTCGAAACCTCCGCGTCAGGACAAAAAGACTAAGTTGAAACGTTTCGGGAAGGCCAGCGACGGGTACGAGAGGCGAAACACCATGCGCTATAGGAACACACAAGGCGTAATGTATATTTGTGACGAGTCCCACGTGCCGTTTAAATTCCTGCACACCCTCTGCCCACGAAAGCCGCAGGATTTATTTTCGGAACTGCGTGATGTCACCGCTAGTCGGCCGAGGTGAGCGTCGTAACTGCCCCGCTCTTACTACAGCCAGGCTGACTGGTGGCCGCTGTACTTTCGTGAGAGGCATCATCAGAGTAGCAGCAGCATCCGGGCGGATCTAGAGAGCTCCCTCGTCGCGAGCGTAATTCTCCGAGTCCGCGATCATTCACACGACGGAACGGCTGATCGGCTGACGGCTGGTCCTGACGAGACTAAAAAGAGCGTGTATGCCGACGGTTCGTTCAAGGCCACACCGATCCACATGTTCGCAAAAACAACTCGACAGGATCGAGCGATCATCGAAGAATCCACCGCAACTCAGTTGGACCAAATGATCAACGGAGAATGTTGACAGCTGACATGGAAAAAGTGACAGTTCGCGAGCGTTGATGATCCGTTTGATTCCTTCCTCGAACTATGAAGTCACCGTGGAACAAGACCCAACAAAGATGAAAGTCATTTCCGTCGCATCAGCGAAGCTTGGACCGTCGTCATCACTTTCATCGATACTTCCTGAACCAAAGTGCGAGCATCCACTCGTGATCTTGGACCGTGATTTTTCTTCACCTGAGATTCTTTTTTTTCGGTGTTTGGATCATGTTTCGATCAGTTTGATCATCAACGGTGACTCACGCAATCTCGGCCTATTCCGCAGCATCGAGTTTTTCAAGAATCCGCGGAGGTTCGCTCGCTCCGTCGAGTACCTCGGGGTTGGAGGTATCGGGGCAGAGACGCGACGGGCCGCGCGTGATAGTGCGCGACGACGAGAAACAACGAAGGAGCGAGTTATCGGCAGTGAGTCGGGTGCAAGTGCGAGAACGCGTTGACACTTTGCCAAGTTTACAATTTCGCGACGAGCCAAGCTTACGTAAGCTGCGTAATAATTCCCGCAAGCCGAGAACGGGAGCGAGTGGTGCGCGACGTTGCGAAATACTCTGCGAAGCGAAAGAATCGTGGGTGAAGTCCAAAATTTGGCATTTCGCACATCGCACTTGGTCTCGGGACAAACAAGTTGTTCCGCTGGCTGCGAGAGCAATTTTGGCCCGTGACTCGATTAGACGGAAAGCATGGAGAGCGTGGACGACTGGACGGCCGCGATGCCCGTGGATACGTCAAATTTGTCATCACCGGAATCATCGTCGAGCGAAGTTTCGCAGCCTACGGTGAGGCTCAGAGGGAATTTCACCGAGAGAGGAGGCCAGCGGGACATCACCGATGACGTTCATCAACCGTTTCTCCAGACACTGGATCAAGACGGTCGCCGTTTGGTGGAGACAACCGGAAGAACGGCCCAACGGGCTCGCGCCGCGATCAGACAAGCTTCGCGCTCCAATGAACCTTCAAGCGAGCAGCCAACGTTGAGCGATCGTTGTTACGAGCCCCGGAAGTCTCGCAGCACGACGAGCGTCGATAGTCCCAACAAAAACGCTGACAGGCGAACCCGACGTCGTCATTGTTCCTACGGCATGGAGTGGAAGAGAAGGCCTCAGGAGCAGCAGGACATCCCGAAGAGATATTCGACCGGTGATTATCTGCGTCAACAGATACTGGAGGACTTGAGCTCGAATGAATTGCTGGGCAAGACCGAGGAACAAATAGCCGAGGATCGTTGCAACAGGGTCAAGGCATATCTGCGTCGTAAAAACGTCACGGACTCGGCCTACGTAGCGCCTCAAGACAAATTGCGGGAACTGAGGGATTGCTGGAGATCCGAAGGCATGATGGACGCGAGGGAGTCCATCGGTGCTTCCTACAACATCGCCAGACTGAACGATCTCGAGAGAATTCGGGCCTATCTGCAGGACAAGATACGAGAAAAGATGGACGCGGAGGACGAGTGGAGGTGTCGCGAGCGGGCGAGATCTTCCGCTGCCTATCCCAACGAGCTGAGCATCCAGGCCATAAGACGAAGATATTCCGACTACCGGAAGGCCAAGGATCGTCATTATCCGACGCGACGAGTGCGCAGCGATTTGAACGTCGAACGACACGGCGCGATCTTGAGTTCCGAGAGCGGGCAGGACGAGGAATACGCCAGGAGTGCGTTCGTCAAATCGATCGGTGGTCGACCGAGGCCGAACACTTGCCGAAGATCGCGAAGCAACGTGGTACCGGAAACGGTGATCGATCCCGATGACAAGGAGATCCGCAAGCGTTTCCACTCCTACACCGATGGCCTACGTAAATCCTGGCAAACCAAAAGTTGCCTGACCTTCGAGACCAAGCTCAGCCTGCCCAACGAGGCTCGCCTCGACCTCGAGAGCACCGAAGCTTCCTCACCGAACGTTACCAAGTGCAAACGCAACAACGAAAGAGATACGAACGAAACGAAGAACTTCTCCAGCAAGAACCGTCAAAAGTCATGTCGAAGAACCCGAAGTGACACGCTTCCGGAAAAAATCATTCGACCCAACGCCCATGGACGAAGGGCGAAGCGACGCAGCGTCTCCTGGTCAGACAAGCGAAAACTGCATCGCAGGCCGAGCGAGAGACTCGCGGCTCTCGTGGACGAGACCAGTTTGGAATCCGATTGCGCGAGTGGCACTCGCGGCAAGGGTCAGCAGGTCGAATTGTGCTCCTGGCGCGAGTACAAAGAGAGAAGGCGCCAGGAACGATTGCTCAAGGAATCGGCCGATCTCAACGCTGACCAACGCTGTCCAAAGATTTCCGTCACTTCGACGGCTTGGAAAAATGTTCGCCGGTGTTCGAGCGAACCGGATGGACCGGAAGTTCTTGCGAATACGGACGAAGAAATTGCGGCTTACGAACGAATCGACAGCGAGGATGTTCGTGGGAGGGAAAACGATTCGAACGTCACGAAGACGAACGAAGTGGAAACGAGTACGAACGAAAAGTGCCAAGGGAACGAGGGCAATGTTGGAGACACCACCGAAGACACGGAGACCGAAACGATCCTTCAGGAGAACTATCTTCTGCTGGAGGGAGCCGAGCTTGAGGCATCCGAAGAAGCTGCCATCAGGTCACCGACGTTCACGAAACTTCGCGTCAACGATCATCGAGATCCAGATGTCTCGTTCAATTACGAATACAACATGGTGGATTTTGGTTACGACACGATACCCAAACGACGGCCGGCCAATGACGAAGACTCGCGACTCGCGTGGAACGACTTGAACTCCAATTCGAGAGTCAAGAAGACCGACACCTTCAAAGTGGTGGACGGCAGTGAGGATGCTCTAGACGAGGATCACCAAACGATCACGCAGTTGTACAAACCCAACCCGATCTTTTGTCCTACGCGCGACGTCAAGTGCTCTTTGGATGCGCGAATGTTTAGTGACGGCAACAACAACGCTGTGGGTGCGGGCCGATTCAACGTGGCCGATCGCGAATCGGAGTTTTCGGATTCTCGAACTCACCTCAACGACAACAGCGACGAGGCTGCTTCACGATCGAACAAGGACTCAGCCCGGGATTACTTCCGACGGGTCTACGAACTATTGAAGGAACGCCAGGCCAATGGGAAACGAAAAAGTACGGGCATACCGCTGAATCCCGCGAGATACGACGGTGACACTTCCTCCTCCAACTATGCCGAGCATGCGGAACAACTTAGACGACGCAGACGGCGCAGGAAAAAAGATAAACCTTGTCAAGGTAAGAAAATAAGTTTGCCGCATTTTAACAAGTGAGGGGGGGGGGAGAGAGACCGACAGACGGACAGGCAGACAGACAGAAACGGAGTAGATTTAGTGAAATTTCTTTTACAAGTGCATTTGCTTAGTGTGCTCCTCTCGAAACCTTGTGCTCCGGTTCTTTTTTCCGTAGCTCTCCTTTCTGTGAACCGTTATACGTAAACCGAAAAACTCAAGCTCGTTTCCGGTAAATAATCATTATCAATTGATTTTTCAATAATTACAATCACAAATTCGCGTCCCGAGTTCGCCACTAATTCCCCTTTTCGACTCACAATGAACGTCACTTGAGGGGGATGCCTCACCTTTAAACGAGGACGAAATTGCTGATTTTGATGATTTTTTTAAGGCAAGATTTCTTCATTGTTTTTGAGACTTAGGGTATTTTTTATTACTACTTTTGGCTGTTACGTGGTATTTTTTGCATGAATCTTTAAAAATGGCGAGTGTTGTCACATTTGACACGTAGCGTTGACGAGATTAATCTGAAAAGGCAACCAACGAGATTTTGCTTTCGTTAAGGCCTTAGGCCACAGTAACGGGTATAAAATCATGTGCGAATTGAACAATTTTTTTTCGTATGACATAGTGATTCATTCTCAAAATTAATTACACATCTATTTAGTATGAATATCAAGCTGTTATAAAAAATATATATATATTTTTTTTCGATGTACAAAATAGCCTACTACTAATATTTCCTTTTATCTTTTTTTAGGCGCTCCGCTGCGTGACATTTAGCACCCACATTTTTTTACCTAGAACAAAAAACAAAAATTCTCGTCAATCTACATTAGAATACCTAGAGAAGTACGTAAGGAATTTAAAAAATATTGTTTTATTCAAAAGTTGTAGGTAATTGAACTTTAGAAATGAATTTTCAGTGAAACATTTCATTATAACGGCTCATAAACTGCTCATAAAATGAAAAGTTTACGATTAATCAGAAATTCCGTACGTAATTCTCTGCGAAATGCAATTAGGAACATAACTTTTAAATTTGAAGTAAATCGAGTGAAAACTGTTGAAGTTATTTGTCACGTCAATTGGAAAAATGCTGTATCAAGAAGTTTCGAGTAGTCGGCCATTTTGTACATCGAAAAAATATATATATTTTCTAACAGCTTGATATTAATAATAAATAGATGTGTAATTAATGTTATGAGTGTAACCTTTTCATACGAAAAAAATTGTTAAATTCGCACATGATTTTATACCCGTTACTGTGGCCTAAGGCCTTAACACTTATACGCAGAACTTGAACCAAGAAAACGTTAGAAATGTTGAAAATCGATGGAATGGTACGCTTTGAAACGAAAAGATTGAATTTTCTGAAAAAAGCTATATTTTGCAATAAAAAATACTTTTTGCATTTTCAAGATCATTCAGGATCATGATTAGTGAATAAGAGTAGAAAGATTTATACCAAATTTCATCAGAATCGGTAGTTTAGTTTTTCAGCTATACGTCACGCAAGTTTTAAAAATGCAGTTTCAAAGACCGTGCTATACCTCCGCCTTTTTTTAAGATCAATAAAAAATAAATACCATGTAGCAGGCAAAAGTAGGAATAAAACATACCCTAAGTCTCAAAAAATGGTGGAGGTATATTTCCTTTAAAAAAAAATGAAAATCAGCAAATTTTTTGTTCGCTTGAAGGTATCTCGCCCCTTAAGTATGCGTCTTCGATTTTGTTGAAAATCACATGCTTGGTAGAGATATTGAAAATTATTAAACATATATTTTTTTATCGGCGGAAAATCGGCTTTGAGCGGACCACCGCTCAAAGAAAGGCCTATCACCCCCATTTTTTCCCCATACTATTAAAGGAGATTCTTCATTTTGTTATATTAAAAGAATTTTGGCTTTCGGTTCATTCGGATCGGCTTACTGCTTGTGGGTGAAACTCCAAAATCACCCCTTGACACCCCCTTAAAACCGTTTTTCCGCCGATAAAAAACATACGTGCCTAACAGTTTTCAATGCTTTATCACATATACGAGTTTCAACAAAATCGAAGGTGGAAACTTGAGTGATGTTCCTCGTCAGCCAAAATTACCTTAAACGATTTTAGCTCCATAGCTGCAATTGTTTTCCGCTTATATTGCAAAAATGTTACCGCAACCTCACGTCGCAACACAAGAAAGAAAAAAAAACCACGCTCAGATAAATAGCGTTATTCGCATCGTCAGTTTATGCGTTCCAAACTTTATGTTGCGCTCGCTTTTCTTGCGCACAGAGTGCTTTCTGGATAAATAGTTCCGCGCGCGTGTACAACGATGAATAAACATAGATCCCTATATACCGATACGTACGTACGTATGTGCATAGAGAGAAGAGGGAAACTACCGGAGAATGTATACAATGTATTATATTATGCGAGAAAATTCTCCTCGGGTGTTTCGTATACCTGGGTTCCACCTGTACGGTTTATAAATACGCCGAATATATAAATATGTGCATGTGTGTTTGTGTATGTATATGTGTATATATATATATATATATATATATATATATATATATATATAATATCATAAACATAGGTGGATCTATATAAACATACATGCACACGTGTACATATTGGATACATAAATGAATAAATAAATATATTTATATATATGAGGTATTCCATCGAATTCCAGCGAAACCGGTGGTCTTTTTCCTTGACCCCCACCAATGCGATTTTTTGTTTTCATTCCATTGACTCTAAAAGACACCCTGATTTTTTTTGCATTTTTGATAACCCCCCTCTGCAAAAAAAAATTTCTCCAATAAAACGCCCAGATACAAAAATCTGAAAAAATTCCCAAAAATACGTGATTATATGTGAAAAATATCAAGCTATCACCCGCAGTGGAAGTACGATTTTTTCTGTGCTTTCTGAGCGATTAACGTAAAAAAATCCGAAATATTCAAGAACCGCTTTCTTCGGGCGGATACTTAAATATTTTGATATCCACAATGAATTTTTTGGATTTTTTAAACGTTAATCGCTCAGAAAGCACAGAAAAAATCATGCTTCCACTGCGGGTGATAGCTTGAACATTTTTACGTATAATCATGCTGTTTTGGGATTTTTTCGGATTTTTAGATCGTAGCGTTTTTTTCGGAGATTTTTTTTTTACTAAGGGTTGTTTCGGAAAATGTAAAAAAAATCAGGGTGTCTGTTAGAGTCAATGGAGTCAGATAGAAAAAAATTAATCGAATTCGGGAGAAAAAATAAATCGGGGTCAGGGGAAAAGTCCACCGGATTCACGTGGAATACGTCATATATATATATATATATATATATATATATATATATATATATATATATATGTATGTATGTATGTATATATATGTATATGTATGTATATACAGGGTGTCCTGTAATGAATGGCTAATCATGCAACTACGGATAGGTCAGATCATGTCTTACTAAATGCTGGAATTTCAGTTTAGTAAAAGTTCCACGATTTTCGAGATTTTGGGCTTTATGTTAGTTAAAAAAAAATCTGTTTTTCGTTTTTGCCATGCCATTTCTAAAAATGATATGAATCGACTATAACTAAGCAACTTTTTCAAGTAATTGGCACGATATGCGTAGTTCATTTTTTCACACCGCAGGCTGTCAAAGTCAGATGTTCGAATTGGTTTGTATGAAAATTCTGCATAAGATCTTTTTTCATGAAGTTTCCTTAACATTCAAGGTTAGAAAGAAGACTTTTCTAGATAAAACAAACAACCAAGAGTATCTTTTAAAAAAACGAGTGAAAAATAGTTATCATTTGTAGAAATGGCATGCGAAAAACCAAAAGCAGATGATTTTTTCCAAAAAATAACATAAGGCCCAAAATCTCGACAACAGTGGAACTTTTACTAAACTGAAATGCCATCATACAGTAGGACATGATCTGACCTATCGACAGTTGCAGTATTATCCATTAATTACAGGACACCTTGTATATATTTACAGCAGTGTGCGAACTTCGAATCAGAGCCACTGTAGAACCTTTCCACAACACTCGATAGTGTACGTATTGTTTCAGCCGTTACTATATACAAATATGTGTATATATATATATGTATATACACGCGTAAACATCTGGAAACCCTTGCTAACGCAAAAACTTTATACTGAATAACTCATGCTAAAACATATCGCGTATTATGCATGCATGAATATACGTATACAGGGTGTTTCACTAGATGTTGGTCACTCGAAAACACCTATAAATATTGATTTTGGAAGCAAAAGTCAGAGACAAAATGTGAGAGGTTTGTCAATATCTACATTTCGTGCGCTTTAGATTTTTTTACAAGTGGACGGATCAACCCGATTTGAAGGTCACCTCCACTTTTTTAAAGGGGAAGCCCTTTTTGTCATCGGCCTCAAATGTAGAGCACAAAAAAAACAAACCCAATTATCTATAATATCACGACCTTGGGATGACCTTGAGATGAATAAAAAAAAAAAATTGCGCCTCGGTGGATTGGTGAAACCGGTGCAGTTGCACGGCTCCCTCGATCGCTCGATTTAACATCATTGGACTACTCGTTGTGGGGTGCAATGAAAAGCGAAGTCTACAGAGACGTACCAACCACCCGCTCGTCGAATGATTTCTATCGAGACGTTGCATCGTTCCGAAATCGTATCGTAAAATCTATCGCGGCTGATGAACAATCATTGAACATGTCATGCAATAAATACATCATTCCCGCCTGAAACCACTGCATTTTATTGCTTGCTTTGCGTCAATCACCGTTTGCAGTTTTTTTTTTTTTTTGGTTTTCAAAGGTCATCTCAATGTCACGATATTGTAGACCATTGCTTTGGTTTTATTGTGCTCTACATTCGTGGTAAATTAAAAAAGGGGTTTTCTTTTGAAAAAGTGGAGGTGACCTTGAAATCACATCGATACTTGCACTAGAAAAAAATTAAACAAGGAACGGTCGCGAGGTCGAACTCTCCGATTTCGATGAAATTGGTCATGTTTGCAGAATGGGTAAAAATAGGCGACTCCTATTTTTTTTTATATCTGCGAAACCCGATATTCAAAAGGTTAAATTCACCCTTGAAATTTGTTATCTGCATCGTGCTCATCTCCAATGTATAGTCCACGGAAAAATAAACGTTGTTGGAATTTGACATTTTTTCACGTCTCGTATCGTTAAAACGTTATCAACGAAAACACCCCTATTTTCGAGGGTGCCTTTCACTCCTTAAAAATCGGGTTCCGCAGATATAAAAACATACGTGTCACCAATTTTTACCCATTCTAGAAACATCCCAAATTTCGTCGAAATCGGAGATTTCGACCTCGCGACCTTTTCTTGTAAGTCTACCAAAGTATAGACATTGACAAACCATCCAAATGTTGTTCCTTACTTCTTCGTCCACAATCAATATTTTTAGGTACTTTTGAGTGACTTATTTCTAGTGAATTACCCTGTATATTTACATACATACACACATACATACACACACATTCATGGATTTACCGGGGAAAGACAGATCGCGTTAATATTTATGCAAGCCTTAGTTTCGTTGAATTTCAGAAATACATACATTAAACGGCCCGTCAAGGCTTGCGTGTCGCGGAACTTTTGTATCCCATCTTTGTGCACAATGTGTACGGATATATATATATATATATATATATATATATATATATATATATACTACTGTGTCCAAACAATAAGGTGACATTGTATTTATTTCGAAAATTCTTTATTTATTTTTCCAAATCAATTTCATCCCCTTCAAAGTAATCCCCTCCCGATGCAATGCACTTATGCCAACGGATTTTCCAATCTTCGAAACACTGATTGTAGTCACTTTCCGGGATGGCCTTCAGTTCCGGCTTGAATCTCCTCTATCGTATCAAAACGGTGTCCCCGGAGCGATCTTTTGAGCTTGCTGAACAGCCAGAAGTCGCACGGTGCCAGATCAGGTGAATACGGTGGTTGCGGAACGATATGGGTTGAGTTTTTGGCGAAACGTATCCGCAGCAGAAAATTTATTCCGCAAACAAAATTTAATGCAAATTCTTTGCTCAACAAATTTTGACATCGCAAAAAACGAAAAACTCACTTTTAGCAGCTCACAAAACGACGCGTATCTCAAACACTAATGAATATTTTGACATGTAAATTTGACATAGATGTCACTGACAGTACTACCAACCTAAAAAAAAATAATTCTCCAAATCCTTCGACGCGCGCAGTTTAAATTCAAATGTCACCTTATTTTTTGGACACAGTAGTGTATATATATATATATATATATATAGGTAGATATAGATATACATATACGTACACATGTAAAATATAAATATGGTGCGACAAAAGCACGATGGCGGATAAGGAGAAGGGGTGGTAAACGAAACGAGCGATATACATTATCGTTTCTCGTTCGCTGCGCCAGTTTTTTCGCGATCGTCTATAAAAAGATGCCCGAACACAAGCAAAGTGTGTCTTTTGCGCGGAGATCCTTCTGCGCAAAGTGAACGAGCTTAAACGGTAAACGAGATACGCGGCTCGCCCGAGCGACCTGAAGATTTAATGGTTCAAAGTAAATTTTACGAGAGATCCTTAGTTTCGTTGCGCGAAAGCTGTGCCACTGCACTTTCCCATCTTGAAAAGCCAACTCTGTGATACGGGCGGAAACTTATAGATCTTTTCTTTCCACCGGACCACATCGATGCTGAAGTATACTCGACAGCTTTTCGAAGTGCTTCAAATTTACTGGCCTGGGTACGACGCCGGGCCAGCTGACTCGAGCATTTTTATTGGATTGGTAGATCAAAAGTATGTAGGATGGACGACATTTTTACGAGCACTTATGATCTGCTGGTTTATTAGAAATCGTTCGTGTAGGAGTGGGGTGCTTCGAATCAATATTGATGTTGATTTCCAAGCGATATCACTTTGGTGTCTTGGATTTTATTGAAACTTATGTATATGGTAGAGTGTTGAATACTATTTGAGACGTATTTCTTATTTATTGGCGGAAAAAACTGTTTTAAGGGTTGAAACCACATCTTGGAGTGAAGCATGTCAAGGGTTGATTCGGCAGTATCAAGCAGTCCATCAATTTCAGTGAAACAAAAACGAAAATTCTTCTCATGCAAAACGATCGGAAATTCACTATGAGTGCGTTGACAAAAACAAACATTAAGGGATGAACCGACCCTTTATTTTTCTTTCTCTCGCCCCACATTTAAGAAGGGCGCATTCAATTGAATGAGACAGGTAACATTTTGAAGGGGAGATAAAATAAAAGTTTACGTATTTTTGCATTTTTTATGGATAGCAAGATCAAGGGTCTAATCCATTCCTTACTTTAAGGTGCCAGTCCACTTTGGAGCCACGAAAAAGGCTATTTTCGCGATTTTTTTTTGAGGATTTTATAAATGATATGAATATAAAAGTTATTGGGCTTGATACATGAAATCTTGAAATACATTTTAAAAAAATGTAATTTTTATTTTTATTCATTTTTAAGTACAAAAACTATAGTTTAACGTAATGCCTTAAAAATAGGTGGGCTAGGTAGCTCCATCACAACTCGGCAACGGCTTGTCTGAAATAAAAAAATCAAAGTCCATTAGATTCAGTATGACACCAGCTACAAAATGACCCTCGGATATGAAGATATCAAAAAATAAAAAAATGACAGATGAAAAACGAAAGGAGTAAAAAAAACGCGTTTCTTCGCAAAAAAAAAGGAAAAATCAAAATTTTCAAACCATCGAGGGTCATCTTGTTGCGAATCATGTTTACAATATGTGGTTCAAATTTCAAGAGAATCGGTTTATTAGTTTTAGCGATACGATGGAGCTCGATTTTGAAAACGGTGTTTCGAGAAAAACGCGTTTGAATTTTTATACTAGGAAAAACTCTTACCTAAACTCAATCGGTAATTTCTGCACCGTACAAAATCCCTTTTGATTTCTCATCATCCAACTCCAAATCGTTAGAGTATGGAAAATTTAGAGTATAATAAATTAGAGTATAGAAAAATTTGCGAAAAACGATGTTCCGACTTAGAAATACTGCCAAAAATAAAAAATAGTTGTAGCTCGAGGAATGAAGCGGGAGTTTTCAGAGCAAACGATTGCGGAGAGAATGCACGCGGAGCGGAGTATGCAATCGAGGCGGAAAAGAAATGATCAGCGGTTGAGTGAAAACACTTTTTTGGCCAAAGTGCGAAAAAAATTGGATTTTTTATTTATTTTTTTTGAATCCATATCAATGTATATAGGTTCTGAATACGAATTCACCATTAATCTTGACTTATGGTATCGCCCTTTAAAATCGCTTATAAAAGCAATTATGAAAATTCGCAATAAAAAGAGAGTGGGAATATTCTTGAGAAATACACTCTAGTTATAAATCATCTGAGGAGTCGAATAAATGGCACATTTCGTAGAAAATTTCGTTTAGCTCTTTGCACCTCGTATATACCAGCAGATGAAAGAGAGAGAGAGAGAGAGAGAGAGAGAGAGAGAGAGAGAGAGAGAGGCAGAACGGCAGAGAGAGATTCGATCCCTCAGAGAGCCGCGTTGGTAGCCCGAGACTAAACAATCTTCCATTAGCTCTTGCTCGCTCTGGATCTCGCCCCTTCTTGGTGAAAAAACAGTGCAAAGAATCTGCGCATGTACGCACTACTGAATTGCTCAACCTACTCTTTGCTTTTTATAGCCAGATCCGGTACAGACATATGTACGGAAAACCCAGATTCGTCAGCTTTTTCTTCTCTATACTTAAAAAAAAGACAATATCGTCTGGCGCCAAATATTTTGTTAAAAATAATCCATACGATACAATTAGTATCAGTCTAAAAAGAAGCTCCCATTAAGTCGTCGTCGGCGCCGAATACCTTCCGAATCAACGTTAACGAGGTATCCCACTCTGGAAGTCCAATTTAAAGAGTCAGAATAAAGATTTTTTTTTCTAGTAATAAATTGGTTGGGATAAATTAATTTTTGCCCAGCATGTTGTACATATGGTTGTGGTTACAATGTAATTTTTTCGGAAGAAAATCTTTCACATTGTTCATAATGATGCAGTTGGCGTTGCAGTCCTCCAGCGGCGAGGCCCGACACGCCGGGATCTCTACCAGGCTCAAATGTAATCCGAAACGAAAAAAAAAAAAAACGTTTTCTTCAAATATATCCAACTGGTTATAGATTCACGATCCACTTTTCGAAATTTCGAAAAATACGAAAAATAACAGCTTCTCCAAAGAAAACCTCATTTTTCTCTTGAAAAATAGCATGCTAAGTCATTGACCTTATAATATGCGATTTCACCGATTTTCGAAGGTATTTTTCTAGACGCGGTGAAAAAAAATTACGCATATATTGAAAACATTTTTTTACAGATCATTTATGCACATGGTTAAGTATACGAGGGTGGGGTGAAAAGTTTCCGGCCTGACCAAGAAAAACGATGTTTTAAAATTTTTTTTCGCTTTATTTTTCAACATAATCTCCATCAACACTGATACATTTCTCATAACGGTGTTCTAATTTAGTTATACCAGTTTTAAACGTAGATTCGTCAAGCTCCTGAAAATACTGATTTACAGCTTCGATAACTTCTTCGTTGCTCTTAAATCTTTTTCAGGAGTGTAGTAGTGGACCCATGTCTCATCAACAGTTATGAATCGACGCAAAAATTCGTTTGGATTACACCTATACAGCGTCAAATTGCCGGTAGAAATGGTTTTTCGAAGCAGTTTTTGGTCGAGCGTTAGCAAACGCGGCACCCACCTTGCACACAGCTTTTCCATGTTTAAATGGTTGTGCAAAATATTTCGCACACCTTCAGCTGACATCCTACAGGTCTCAGCTATCTCATGCACTTTCAACCTGCGGTCTTCCAACACTATTTTATGGACTTTTTCAATCATCTCTGAAGTTGTGACTTCAACGGGCCGTCCTGAGCGAGGCTCGTCAGAGGTGCTCACACGACCCATTTTAAATTGAGAAACCCACTGCTTAATAGTTGAATATGATGGGGAGGAGTCTCCTAGTGTTGAATCCATCTCTTCTTTTATTTGTTTTGGTGTAAAACCTTTCAAATGGAAGTATTTGATGACAGCACGTTTTTCCAATTTTTCCATTTTTACGAAAACAACGGAAGCGTCTCGCGCAATGTGCTCTCAAACGCAAACTAACGTAGCGATTGGGCTGAAACTGTACATACAAGCTCAGTAGGAATGGTACTGTAGGACGCCGCTCCAAAACTAGACCTAGTGGCACCATCTCTTGGTCAGGCCGGAAACTTTTCACCCCACCCTCGTATGTAAAAAAAATTAGAAATATCAACATATGGCGGATATATAACATAGTAAAGCAATGTATTTTTTGCGCACGCGTTGATGGTGAAAGTTCTCGGCATCGCTGTGGGTGTCTGAAAAAAATTAACATATTCATAATTGCATAATGAATGTATCTTCAGTGTGAACCAACAATATTATTTTTTTTAATTATCATAATACAAATTCGAGACTTAAATTTTTTACTCAATTTTCTGTCGATATTTTATTTTTTATATTTTTTGTGTCATCAAATTTTTTTGTGTCAATCAAAATTTCGAGGCGATCTGAACCTTCGTTCAAGAACTTTCACAAGGTTCAAAAGAGTGAATCGTAGAAATATGTTATATCTCCGCCATTTGTTAATATTTCTCATTTTTTTACATGTACCATTTTTACATGTACCATACATTACCATGTGCATAAATAATCTGTAAAAAAAATGTTGTCAATAGATGCGTAATTTTTTAAGCGCGACTAGAAAAGTACCTTCGAAAATCGGCGAAGTCGCGTATATAAGGCCTTAACAAATGGTTCATCCAATTAAAAAATGCAATCGTGAACCGGAAACGACTACTGTTTGAACGCTAACTGTGTAAATTCAAGTCAATAGTGTGGAAGTTACTCAAGATATCTATCCCGCCATGCCAAGATATGTAGTTTCGTGATAATCTCGTTCACACTCGACGGATCGCGGTAAACCCGATGCACACTGTTCCATTAAAATAGGTGTCACTTCGTCAATTTTTTTAATTTCACGGTACGGTTGGTCTTAAAATATTCTTGAGAGATCACACTATAACAATATGCAAAAAAAAAGATTTTTGAAGTTTCCAGAGAGGGATACCCCTTAAGAAAAGGCTTTTCAGTCTAGAGGCAAAATCCACAGTGTTCTCCAATAATTGTGCCAATAACACTATCGATTTATATTCTCTGCAAATAATCCTCGAGGCCGAAAATGGTCAGCACGAAAATAGTTACTGCGCGTAAAAAAATCTTTCAAATATTTTGTTAAAAATAATCCATACGATATAATTAGAATCAGTCTAAAAAGAAGCTTCAATAAAGTTGCCGTCCGCGCCGAATACTTTCCGAATCACCATCAAGGGAAGAATTTTCCATCAGGAGGAAAAGTGCACAGTGTTCTCAAATAATTGTGTCAATAATACTATAGATTTCTATTCTCTACAAATAATCCTCGAGGCCGAAAATGGTCACTACGAAAATAGCTACGGCAAGTAAAAAAAAATCTCCACTCAGTTTAGGCTACACGCAAACCTACAAATATATTGCGTGGAAAGAAAATTTGTCTCGGTGTATTCTCGTCCGCCTCACTTATATTTTATATATTGGAACATTTTGTGGCGAAGCCCACGGTTGATCGATAAATTGCGAAATCTGAAAGTTATTGGCGTTTACCTGCGGAGTTATCTTCGTGCTTGCTCGTCGCTACGCTTCAACGTCTCGTATATATCAGATACATTTTTCAACTCGAGATATCCGAGTGTATCTTAGACGCTCCAGGTTATTGTTTGCATTGTAAGATTCTTTTGGCATAAAAAGCGACACGTAACAATAAATTTCATTTCCTATAGCGTCAGTGATGTTCGAGCAGTTCGAAAATTCTCTGTTGAGTAGCTTAATTTCATCCGGAGCCCAAAAACAAAAGGTGAAAATGTAGAAAACGATTCGTCTCCTGCTTATTTATATGCAGATGAATGTATGGATGTATGTACGTATGTATTTTTGGGTGTTCATATACGAGGTGTCCTGCTATGAATGGATAATTCTGCAACTCTCGATAGGCCGAATCATGTCGATCACATGATGAAATCATATGAGATCATATGATGGAATTTCAGTTTAGTGAAAGTCCCACGGTTTTCAATATTTCGGGCTTTATGTTATTTTTCGAAAAAAATAATTTGCTTTTGGATTTTCGCATGCCACTTCTACAAATATATAAATCGACAATAAATAAGCAACTTTTCAAAGTCATTGGCACGATATGATCAGTACATCTTTTTAACACTGCTGGCTATCAAAGTCAGATATTCAAATTGGTTTGTATGAGAATTCTGCATAAGATCTTTTTTTCATGAACTTTCCTTAACATTTGAGGTTGACAATAAGACCTTTCTAGATAAAACAAATAACCAAGAGTATTTTTTTCAAACCGGGTAAAAAAAGTTGGCATTTGTAGAAATAGCATGCGAAAAACCAAAAGCAGATGATTTTTATCTCGAAAACCGTAGGACTTTTACTAAACTGAAACTGCAGCGTATAGTAGGACACGATCTGACCCATCGACAGTTGCAGGATTATCCATTCATACCAGGACACCCTACGTTTTGATATATTTCAATTAAGTGACAAAAAGACGAAGTGTTTTTCCAGATTTATATTTTATATACAGTGTGCAAAAAAGTATTTGCATATTTTGCTCTTCTGAAAAACGTTTTGGAGCAAACGACGCTGTATTTTGAGACGTGAAATTTTTATTTTCTTTTTCCTACACCTACCGCGGCCGGGGTCCCTCGGCTGGTAGGGCTCTGGGTGATCAATACATTTTATTTACTAGATAAAGTTGGGCGCCAGCTAGCTTTTTGCGAGAATAACTACTCGTTTCGTTTGACGTAAATTTGCAAAATCAAGATATATGAGCAAGACTCCTTTGTACAGGGAGTGAATCGTTGGAGGACCCGTGAAATCCAGAATTCGAGCTAAATGCGAAGCAGGAATAATGCAAGAAAGACTTACTTAATGAGTTCAGTAATTTTAATTTCATTTGTTTCTCAGTTAAAAAGTGCTTCCTTATAATTCTTCCTCTAATCCTTCGTCGACGGACAGCTCTCAATGTATATAATTCGTTAAATTCGATTCACCGAAAATTTTGGCACTCGGGGGTCACAACGCTCGCAACATTTGACGTTGTAATTTAAAAAAAAACACAAAATGATTGAATTAGACAAATGAGACAATTACCGTGGACTAAGACGTCCATCAACAAGACCTCGACCACACAGGAACAGAGAGTGTCGTCTCTTCGGGATGCGTTAATTATTTGATCATTTTCTCCCTCTTTTCCGGGATCCATCTATCCAAGATCCATCATCCAGTTCATCTATCCATCTATCTATCCAGGATCTATCCATCTATCTATCCGGGATCCATCTATCCATCTATCTATCCGGGATCGGATCCATCATCCATTTCCGGGATCCATCATCCATTTCCGGGATCCATCATCCAGTCGAGATAGGTCTAAAATTCGATTAACCTGGAATTAATTCCGGGCTTCAATTTTCTTTTTTTATACTTAGGGGGGGGGGGGTTGTTGTTAGTGTAAATCTCGATTTTCGGGAAAATCCCCCTGGTGCGTTTGCCGCCATCTTCATTTGAAGAGGGTTTTTTTTTGTTTTTCGAATAACTCGCTTAATTTCAACCTTAGAGTGAAAATGATCATATCAAAAGTTGTGGAAAATGTAATTCCCCACAAGTTTGGTGATTATAGTTTTTACCCTAAGATCTATATTTATAGAGTTACACTGCAAATAGGGGTAAAAAGTTCACCCCTAAATTAAGTATAAGTCCGAAAATATTGATCCTAGGGTAAAAATGGAACTGACCAAAGTTGTAGAAAATAAAATTTTCTACCCGATTACTCCATAACATTTTTACGATAAACTTGATAATCAACGAAATAACTGAACATAAAAAAATGTTCACCCCTAAATTAAGTATAAGTCCGAAAATATTGATCCGAGGGTAAAAATGCTAATAACCAAAGTTGGAGGAAATAAAATTTCCTGTGTGATTATTTATTACCATATTTACAATAAACTTGATAATAAACGAGATAAGTTTAAGAAAAACGTTTTTTACCCCTTTTAGCAGTCTAACTCTATAAATATCGATCCTAGGGTAAAAATCATAATTACCAAACTTGTGGAGAATTACATTTCCCACAACTTTGAATACAATCATTTTCACTCTAAGGTTGAAAATAATCGAGTTATTCGAAAAACAAAAAAAATCCCTTTTCAAATCAAGATGGCGGCAAACGCACCAGGGCGATTGTCCCGAAAATCGAGATTTACACTACCAACCACCGCCATTTTCGTAGCCCCCCTCCCCCTAAGTATAAAAAAAGAAAATCGAAGCCCGGAATTAATTCCAGGTGAAATCCTATTTCGACTGGACTACTAATTCGCTGTGAACTATTGGTTCGAGCGTATCGACCCGCGATTTCCACCTCCTTGGATATTGGTCGCTTTTCACACTCCTTAAGAAAGTTCGCGATCGATGGTCGATATACATATTAACGGGCGATATGGCGGGGGAGAAATCGCGGTACCACGTCGAGGGCACTGAAATTATATTATTCTGAATTTTCTGTCTCACTTTTGATGATATATAAATAATGTATGTAAATGGAAATCACCAGAATAGGCAGAGAAAAAAGAGTAAGGTGTGGGAATACTTTCTTTTATACACTGTATGCACTTCCTAAATTCTAACGTATACCCTTAAGGGCTTACATACACCTGAGACGGCTAAAAGTAAAGTTATGTTTAAAATTTTTTTTTAGTATAAAACTGAATTTTATTTATCAGCCATGACACACATTTTGAAGTATGACATTTGATCTCCATGGTGTGAACATTTGGTTAAAAAATTCCGAACGGTCAAAAAGTTACAGACGTGTTCCTGGGCCGCGTTTTTGTACACAGCGTTTGCGGTACCAGACGTGCCTCTGTTATTTTTCATCTAAATAAAAAATATTTGTTTCTCAAAGTAGATAGATAAAATCAGTACTTATCGAGGTGGAATTTAAAAACTTAATTTTTTCGGGTCATGGCAGTCACTGGAATAAAACAGGCGATTGTTCGCCTCAAAATTGTTTAGCGCTTATGACGAAAACAAAACTATGCCAGGTATCGAAAAAAACGGCTCGATAAGTACTAGATTATTTGGTCCAGTAGTTGCGGAGATATTTCTGGTATCGATTTTGAAAACACTTTCGAGTAAAACGCGTTTAAGGGCCACTCTAGAGGCCGACAAAATAGGCTTTTTGGGGATTTTTTTTCAGAAAATCTACAAAATTAATCGAGATTATAAAAAAGGGTGTTTATTATACATATCAGTGGTTGTGCAGCATTTATCTCAAAACTACATTTTTTGAGTTGGCCGGAAACATAACTCAGACAATTTTCAACTGATTCACTTGAAATGTTGAATATATCTTGGAAAATACATTGTGTATTGAAGTACGTAGAATTTTTTATATATTGCTTAGTTCATTCGGTATTAACAATAATCTGACGATTTTTTAGGTAAATTTTTTAGAAAGAACCATTTCGTCAGATAATTGTTAATGACAAATGAACTATGCAATATATTTTAAAAATCCTACGTACTTCCATAGACAATGTATTTTTCAAGATATATTCAACATTTCAAGTGAATCGGTTGAAAATTGTCTCATTTATGTTTCCGGCCAACTGAAAAAATGCAGTTTTGAGATAAACGCTACACAGCCGCCATTTTGAAATGAATCGCTTCAAAAAAATATTGTATACAGTCACTGATATGTATGATAAACACTCTTTTTGTAATCTCGATTTATTTTGTAGTTTTGCTAATAAAAAAAAAACCCCAAAGAGCCTATTTTTTCGGCCTCTAGAGTGGCGTAAGGCCTTAAGGGACTAAACCAGTGTGACACGTTAAAAAAATCGATTTTTTTTGTTGCCTTTTTCGACAGTTTATACTTTCAAGAATATCTTGTAAAAATTGCAAGGCCGTATCTCTAATCATTTTATCTTGGAAAAATGGACAGTTAAATCTTTAATCGCGTTTTTTCAAATTTGCTGACATTGTAACTTAAAGAGCAATTATCCGATTGACTTGAAATTTGGACTATGTATTCTTGAATATATTTACTCTACAATGACGTAGTATATTTTTGATTCGATGAAAATTGACGATTTGGCATTGACAAAAACGACCATTTTATAGACAAGAAAACAGATTTTTTTTCATAGCTACGCCATTTTGTTAGATTTTGATATTTTTCGAAAATCCTACTTCATTGTACAGGAAATACTTTCTAGTTTAACGAAATGTTTTCCTCTTTCGGTTTCAGCTACTCAATCGGCCGGAATCGTGTCAACAGTGGAGGAACTTTTTTTTGCGCCTTCGAAGGCAGCGCATAAGTCGCTTAAATAACAATATTTTTCTATGAAAAAATTATGTAATATAGGTCAAGTCATTTCGATATGGTATTGAAGTGTGCATGGTTGGAGTGCAACCAAAACGGATTTTTGTCGTGTTCTCGTATTTTTTTAAAATCACGTTTGAGCTACGAAATTTATTGAAACATTTTTGAGGTTCGTTCATACAAATTGTTAAGCGAAAGCTGCAAAAAAATATCCTAGATGATAACAAAAATCAATAAATTAAAAAATCAAGAGGAATATTCGTTGCATTCCAACGATGCATACTTTGACACCAAATTTCGATTGCATTTTAGTATTCTAAAGAAACATTCCCGAAACTCTTATTTTTCGTCGAGCCACATAGATGTAACGACTTTTAATACTTGCATGCATCTGAGAAGTCGAATGTCTTTAAAAAAAGCTTTGTATATATTAGGCCTTCATTTTTCAGGATGAACGCCGGTCGAAAATTTTGTCTCGGGTATGGTGGCACAAATTTGAGCTATATTTTTTATTCTTTTCTTTTATCATCGTATTGTCTTCTTAAAAGAAAAAAACAAAAATTGTCGCGAAAGCTGCGAGCGTTCAAGAATCATTTAGAGGTTGCCCAAGCTTCCCAAAAGTTTAAATTTGCTTTAAAAAATCGTTTTTTTTTTCGTCCACTTCTCACCTATAAATTTTAAGCTTTATAATTTTTTTAATTAACCTCGCGAAAGCTCTGGCCGGCCAATGAATATTTAATGGTCGCTCAAGAGCTTCGAAATTTCCAATTTTCGCAATTCTTTTTTACTTTTTCCGCTCATAAATATGACTCTTTGTAACATTTTCAAAACAATTAATGCTTTTTTATTCAGAAACAGATTTTTCAATTTTAACTCACACTTTTAACCCGATGAAACGACCTATGATTTTTTTTTACGGACTAGAGCTTCAAAGAATTATTTAATGCGAATAAAGATTATAATACTTGGGTTATTTACAAGGCGTCACATTTATGAGTGACAAGAGTAATATTTTTTTCGAAAATTGGAAATTTCGAAGCTCTTGAGCGACCACTAAATATTCATTGGCCAGTTAGAGCTTTCGCGAGGTTAATTGAAATACTATAAAGCCTAAAATTCATGGGTGAGAAGTGGACGGAAAAAAAAATTTGAAATAAAAATTTGAATTTTGGGAAAGCTTGAGCGACCTCTAAATATTTGTTGACCGCTCGCAGCTTCCGCAACAATTTTTTTTTCTTTCAAGAAGATAAGTGGAGGGTGAACGAAATGAAAAAATAGATCTCAAATTTGTGCCACCCTTATATATATATATATATATATATATATATATATATATATATATATATATATATATACACACACACAATTATCTGCCGGGTGAAGGTTGTACGTGAAAAAAATCCATCGGTTCATTCTCATCGCATCATCGCAGTCAATGAACGATCGAAAATGTTTCTCTGTTCCCATTGGCAGTAAGTTAGATCACAATCGGTTAGCAATAAAGTGCCGATGGGTTCGAAAAAGCGGAGAAAAAAAAGCATCGCGTATCTCCGACGCTGGCAAGGGGCTCGTTGCCATAGATTCCAACTTGTTGCTGCCGCCGGACGAGGTTGAATGCGCCTCATGTCTTGGCATTGGCAATGGTGCATTTGGCTTCCTCAGTGACATAATTTCGCAATTAATGTGCGACAGTCGCGCGAGCCCTCGTTACAGAGATACAGACTCGATATGCACGTGTCACAATCTCGAGTCAAATAACTTGACGCAATTGCCAATTTCTTCGTTGTTGCTAAGTCATTTTCACGAATATACTCGAATGAGACGGTTGACGTTACACGCCGACTGACGAGAATAAGAAAACAATTGTTTTGCTCTATAAAGGGGGTTTAATTAAGGGATAACGCCACTCTAACGGCAGAAAATGAGGCCGAACTTTGACAATTTGTTTTGGGAGTATGAAAGAAGGAATAGGAATTCTTATGAGAGGGTTTATTTAACACACATTATAGTATGAAAAGAAATGTTATTATTTTTTTCATACAAAATGACGATAGACCCCAACGTGTTTTTTACAAATAGCTTCACGGGAGGACGGTTTTCTCGTAACGTATAAGACCTGGAACAAAAACAAAAAAAAATATAATCTATATATTATGAGCTATGGGACTACGTAGGGATTTTTGCAAATCAAATTTTGAAAAAATTGTGCATTTTGAAAGAAATAAATCGATTTTTTGTCTAAAAATAAGCAGTAAATAGTTTATAAAAAAAGTTTAAACTTAATCAAAAAACGGCTATGTACTCCCATAGAGAATGTAATTGTGAAGCTACTATCAAAACTTCAAATCGATCCATGCAAAGGTTTTCGAGTAATCTGTCCTCCCAGTTTGGAAAAAGTGGTTTCGCGAAAAACGCGTTTGAAGTCCGAGGCGCTGCTGCAAAATCGATAATTGAACCTTTAGAAAAAAAACGTCCGCTACAGGACCAATTGCCTATTGTTTTTACAACCCCAAAGTATTTTTTAAGCAAAAAAACGATTTTTCCAATATCCTAGAGTGGTGTTATCCCTTAAATGATCCATATAATTAATTAATTAACTATACACTATTAATTAATGAACTCTATAATAAATAAATAATTAAATTGTTTTATGTTCTATTAAGGTGTTATGCCTACTTGTAAGTGTCGTAAAATCGTTTTTTTCAAATTCAATATATTTTCACAGGATATCTTCTCATAAATGTTCCCTGCACATTTCAAGATGATCGGAACAAAATTGACAGATTTATAGACTGTTATGTTGATGCCCGTCGGAACGCTCGGAGCATCGTTTGAAATTTTAAACACTCTTTCCTCGAAAGTACATTTTCAATGTCGGTGAAAAAGTATCTGAAAAACTACGTTATCGTTTTTTTTTGAATTTTTAATAATTTTTTTTAAATGTAAAAATATAGTATTTGACGGGTAGGACTTTTTTGATGCATACTTTCGATTTGATGAACGAAATATGCCAATTGTTTTTCAAAAATAAAAAATCTCAGTTTAAACACACGCCATTTTTTATTTATTTCATATATCGGAAATTCCTTAGATTAATCATAGGATAAGCTGACATACTAACGATTTTTTCTTCTGATACTAGATAACCTGGTTCAGAAGGGCATTGCTCACCGCAAAAGACGTTTTCGAGAGGTGCTTCCCGGACATCGGCTGTAAATTGCTTATAATAAAATATTTTTACACGAAAAAGTTACCAAGTTTCCTTCAGATGATACTTTTTCGAATTCCTAATTTTTGTATAAATGTATCATCGCGATGTTCTAAAAATAAAAAACTCCCAAAAATGAGCTGTTTTCGACTGTTACAACTAGGCATAACCCGTTGAGAAGGCCAAATATCCGACGGGACACATTCGACGAGTTAATTTGGGATTAATACGGTTGAAAATAGATTTCGGTTTAAATGTAGATCTCGGTTATTCCGATCACGATGCCCGAGAGTCAAATTGCACCTATTCACTCTTACCGCCAGTGTATCGACGTGCAAAAACGACATTGTCAGCTTCGTCATTTTTGTTTTCTTCTTTCGTCGAGGGGTGCTCCATTTCGCTTTCTTCGTTTTTTTTTTGCCGCCGGCTATCGCTAGAAATTTCTCTTTCGACTTTGTTGCTCTACACCGAGTGAGCCAAGGGTTTGCTACTCTCGTTCCTACAGTCACGTAGTCGCGACACTGTACCGGAGTTCTTTTGGGATGAGACGAGATTCTCTCTTGGCAAAACGCCAACCCTTTCACTCTCTTACTCACTCTTTCTCTTTCTCCCCTTTACCGGTTTTTCCCCCATCACTCTCTCTCGCTCTTTCTCTCTCTTCGCCTCTTTCTCTCTCTCTCTCCATTCTTTGCTCCGTTTCTTCGCGTGATCCGATAATACGACGATCAGCTTACAGCCTCCTGCAGAGCACACCTCCACGAAGACCTCTGGTGGAAGATTGATGGAACTTTCAATTCATGAAGATTTCCCTCCAGATAATCGATCTTGATGTTGATACACCGAGAACGATCCAATGATTGGCTACTGAAATCGATTGACTGTAACATTAAACTCGACTCAGGGTTCATTCTTTCAAATATAGTGCTTCGTTTGAGGAAGGACGTGATGGGCCGAAAAAAGGTCGTTTTTAGGAATTTTATTTATTTACTAGATCATTTATTTGGGCTTTGGGAAAAAAGTATGTTATTAAGCATACATTAAACTTATTTTGTGTACATTTTTGTTGCTAAAAAAAATTAACAACGTTATCGAGGTATGGTACAGCCTCTGTATAAAAAATGTGGTCCAACAGCCGGGTCGATAACTTGACGATGCTTCGTCTGGAAAATAAAAATTAAAAATTTTTGTAGTCTATATAAATGTGGTTCTCGTTGGACGTAGCCGTTTATCGAAAAAACAAAATTTCACAAAATTGAGGCCGTTCAAAAAAAGGATAATTTTGGCGATATTTTTAATGTTACTCGGGAGATTAAAAATTAATACCTTTAAAAAACGAGTACGTACAACAATAGCTCCTACAATTAGGGATATCTTTGTTTTTTTTTTAATTAAAAATTAGACGATTGTAGCTAGAATTATGGTTCCGGCATGTCGCAAAAGTCGTTTGGAGGAAAACTCGGTTAAGGGGAGGTACCTGAGTAAACGGCGAGAAAAACAGGTAAACTCCGGGAATTTTTATCTCAAAAATTAATGTTTCGATTGGATCTGGGTTTTTTTTTATTGGAAAATATGTACATTGAGGTATGTTTAGGATTTTTTTAAAAATAAATTCGTTGACTGGAAGCAAGTCAAACACGATTATCTCAAAACATAGTTATCAAAGCCGGTGCCAGGTGTATCTCGAAAACGGCTTGTCCGATTTTGTCCAAATTTGGATAAAATATTCTTCGATAGTTTTTCTCGTTCGCCACGTAGGATTTTTTTGAAATTTTAATTTTTGACGGAATTGCGACCGTTTAAATTTAACATTCGTTTTTCGTTCGAAATTTCCGACGATTTTGGATTGCATACACATTGCATAAAAAAGCAATGGTCCAATCAAATGAAAAACCCCTACGTGGCGAACGAGAAAAACTGTCGAAGAATATTGTATCCAAATTTGGACAAAATCGGACAAGCCGTTTTCGAGATACATCTGGCACCGACTTTGAAAACTATGTTTCGAGATAATCGCGTTTGAATCGCTTCCAGTCAACGAATTTATTTTTAAAAATTCCTAAACATACCTCAATGTACATATTTTCCAATAAAAAAAACCGGGATCCAATCGAACCATTAGTTTTGGAGATAAAAATTCCCACAGTTTACCTGTTTTTCTCGCCCTTTACTCAAGTGCATCCCCTCAAAAGTTTTAGTATAGTATGTAAATCATTGCGTAGGCTGCTCTCACTAAATCGTCTGTAACTTGGTCAATCTTCAATATTTTAACTCGAATTTTTTTCACATTTTTTTGAATGTTTACTTTGAGAAAATGCTAAAAAATCGATTTTTTCATCCGTCACAGTGATATCTCGGCTTAAAGTGAGTGTCATTACTACGAGAATCAACGTTCACTCCCATTTTTTTCTCGTTCTCTCTTCCCTCACGCGTTTCGTACACAGGATGGAATCAATTCTCGCGCACAGTCGAGAACAGAGAACGTCAAAACTCTCACCTGAATTTGCGAGTAAAATCGTACAAGGTAGGTCGGGATAAACGATGCGTGGGATAATAAGGATCAGGGGTTAAATTTGTGCCCAGACTGAGGCGAAATGTTCGTGAGGGTCAAAGAGGTAAAGCGATGTTCTAGAGCCGCCGCGATTCTCGAGAGAGAAACGGGAATCTTCAATTTATTACTCTCCAAGGTGAATCAATTTACGGGGTGATATGGATAAGATAACAATATGGTTGTGATATATCGCGCGTGGTCTCCACCTCCCACGCTAGTTAAATGCTGCATGGAAAGCCGGGGCAAGTGCCGGGCTTTTGCCCCGCAAAGCCTTATGAGAGATCTTAGGCACTTGGTAGTTACCGAACCCATTTCATATCTCGGATAACATGGAAAAGCTCCGAAATTATAACTCCCGCGTGGCAGAAATCAACTGGGAATTATTTATAGGCAAGATCAAAGTCTTGCCACTTTTTCACGTTTTAGCCCTTTTTTTACAAGCTTTTATTTCACTTGACTTTCTGTCAGATGCAAAACGAAAAATCGTCATTTCACCCACTTTCTGACTACTTAAAATTGTGAAATATTGCGAACATGCATCGAAAAGATGACAATGCATGATTCAACTTTAAAAAAATATATATATCCATAAAATTTTCAACTTTTCACGTAATATTAGCGATAAATAATCATCCATATAAAGTCTTACTAACACATAGAAACAAATTCGTAGCCGACTGTGCTTGTATGTGAAAAGTTTATTTGCATCAATTAGTCATAAGTTCAATCTCAATTACGATCTTCGTTATTTTTTACAAGCATACCATGTTCCTAACTTACAAACTCGTAAACTACTAGTAACAGCTAACTCGTAAAATCAATAGAATACTAAAAAGTAAAAACTAATTTACATGTAATCAAAACAAATTTTTTCAACGAGCTTTTATTTAATGTACTAAAAAGTAGAAAATAATGTTCTCACCAAGTCACCTATATGTGACTAAATAACAGTTTGGAGCGCCCAAAATTTAGACATATAATCTTTAATTTACGTAGATTTAGAAAAAAATGAGAAAGTTGAGCGCCCCGAGCTTTTATTTATAGTCACATATAGGCGACTTGGTAAAAAAAAAATATTTTCTACTTTTTATTACATTAAGGGGTCTTCTCACTTTAGACGCAAAAAATACTTTTTTTTGTGAATTTTTTTGAAAGGATTATATTATAGATATTTATATAAAAGTTGTTACACTTATTAAATATAATTTCGAAATACATGAAAAATGTTATGTATTTATGTAACCTAAGCAAACATTAAACGCCTTTTTCTCGAAGCAACGTTTTTCGACGGCTTGTTGATAAGATCTTCGAAACTACTGAACCTGTCCTTATGAAATTTTAACCACCTATTCTTCACAACCATAGCTATAGCGCTTATAAGGGATTTTTTTAATTTTGATATTTACTTTTTTTGCCAAAAACGGTGAAAAAACAGGTTTTTTGTTTGTTTTGTTTTCGAAAAATGTCCGCCATTTTGTTATTTTTGCATATATAAAAAATCGTATGACATACGCTATAGCCATTAACATACTGAATCTAAAACCGTTTGATTTTTTTGTTTCGGATGATCCGTCTCCGAAATTTCACCAACAGCGCAGACCTACAATTTTGTTGGGACATTTTTTGAACTACCATTTTGTCGATAAATAGTGACTCAAATAAATCGTTTCTTTTTAAATGTATTCATTTAGTGTAACAACTTTTATATTAATATCTATAATATAAATCTATCAAAAAAATTCACGAAGATAGCCTTTTTAGCGTCTAAAATGAGAAGACCGCTTAAATGAAAATTATTTTTAAAAAATGGTACGTATACATTTTTTCGCTTCCAACGTAAAATTCTGTGTGCTTCAGCTTAAGATTTTTTAAAAATAAAGTAGTGCCGTAAAATTCCCCGCAAATACTCATTATTTGCACGAAATTTGGCATTTTCAACACTATGCAAAAAACCGTTGTTTACATTTCGGCGCAATGACATACACTGAATTTCAAGCTTGCTCATAGTACTTCTTCACGGAGTTACCATCTTAAACCACACCCTGAGTAGAAATCTTGCTCCAGCTACAATAAACACCTGATCAGGCATCCTGATTTCTTTTTCCAGCCTTTATCAGATTTTTGTATCAAGCCCTGATCATTTTTGAAACACAATCCCTGACTTCCGTCTGATCATGGTAAAAAATCAAGGCCTGATCAGGGTAAACTATCAAGGCCTGATCAGGGTAAAAAATCAAGGCCTGATCAGTGTAAAAGATCAAGGCCTGATCAGCGTAAAAATGAAGGCCTGATAAGATCTTAATTTTTCACGGCTCAGGATGGCCGATTTATTCCTGCAACGCATACACAAAAGAGAAAAAGGCACGACTTTATAAATAACGCTGATCGTTTGTTTTTTAATCTTAATATAAAATCTATCACATATATTTTTCACATATATCAATGTGGAAAACAAACATCATTTTTCTTGTATGTGTAATAGAACAAAAAACTCGAAATAAACTAAGATATATCACTGTATTATATTCCACTTATCATCCCGAAATAAACTAATATATTTTTTAAACAAAAACTTAAGAAACTTCGTGAATAAAGTAAACAGAGCTCAACGTTTTTATGACGTTCTGTTCGTTTTTTTTTCTCGTGACGCTAGAAACTTGTCCCAGTCTTTTGCTGAATTAATCAGGCCTTGATACCGCTCCAATGGCTTGTCCAATTTGCTTCGAAAGAACTTATATTCCGTGTTCCCTATATTTCGAAATGACAGCCACTGAAAAATACGAAAATGTGTATCCCACTTAGAATTCAATGTCTACATATATATCTATATAAGGTATGCACATTATTTTATTAGGGTAGCACAAATTTGAGCTCTATTTTTTTTCCTTTTTCTCACCATCCAATTATCTACTTTAAAGAAGAAAAAATTGTTGCAAAAGCTGCGAGCGGTCATTTTTTAATGAAAATTAGAATCGAAGCAGGAGAGCCCGTACAGCGAAGACCAACCAAATAATGGTAAGTTGACAGCGTAATGCAGTTCAGTGAATGTAATGTCCATCCGAAGTGCATTTCTTATGGGCCAACTTGCACCGACGGAATTACGTTCACTTAACTGAACTACGCAGTTAACTTATCACTATTCGGTTAGCCTACGCTGTCCGGGCTAATCAGCACCGATGGCAAAACATTTACCAGATTGAACTACGCTGTTAGCTTACCATTATTTGGTTGGCCTACGCTGTCTCTTTTTGTCCTCTGACAAAGAAGGCGGACTAAGTAAAGGAAAATAAAAGCGATACACAAAACAAATATAAATCTACTTACATAGTAGTAGCGCCAACACATGCCAATCCTCATGAATTTCGAGTTGTTCCTCGCTGAGAGGATCTGTTCCGGATCTATCAAATGTATCATAATAAATATTTCAACCAATGCATATATAATTGGGCGTATGGTTAATTTATAGTCAGATTTAATCCAATTTATATTTTATAGATTTAAGAATTGTAAGCCTTTGAAAAAAAAAATTATTATACAAACCTGCTGCTGTATTATTTCTCCGTTTTTTCCCTTATTTAGAGCCCGCTATTCATGCAGACACAGTCGTTGCACAATTTTCTTCCGATTGTGTTTGTCCATCTTATTCACACGTACACGTTATATGTAAAAATGTATAAAGTGATAAATAATATGTCTCGTGCTTCTCTCGTGTCTGTGTATCATTTGACAAGATGAGGTTAGGCACGTTTTTAGCGTCAAACTGTAGAAGTCCAGTTACATGATGATTGCTTGAAGTTAGCTGGATCAGGTGAATTGAAGTAAGCCGTAAGTCCAGTTGCTTGATATCGCCTGAAGCTAGCCGGGTCAGGCGAATTGAAGTAAGCCGTAAGTCCGATTGCTCGACCACCGCCTGACCCCAGCTTGATCAGGCAAATTAAAGCAAACTTAAGTAAGGCCTTCGTACTACAAGGTGATCAGGCGCAGATCAAATATCAGGCCAGCCTGACAATATTTCTACGCGGGACGCACGCAGTTCTAGTAACGCCATCTGTTGGAAAACAGCGAGAATATATTCAACGTCCTAATAATAAATCGAATATACTTTATGAAAATCCAAATTACGATGAAAGGATCGTCAAATTTTCAAAATTGAAATTTCTACGCTAAATTTAAGGGAAAAATGTAGGAACAGTTGAGGCAAAAAGTTCACGGACCAACAGCGAGACTTATGTATGTACATATTAGTTTCGGAAGTTCGGCCGACTTGTGCATGTGTGTCGCGCTAACTAGTGGGAAATGAAGAGGCGAGTAGAGAGAGACAGAGAGAGAGAGAGAGAGAGAGAAGTAAGCGTGATGTGGGATGCGTATGGTAATGAGAAGACATAAAGGGCTTGAATGCTGTAGTAATCCCCTGATGGTGTGAGAGATTGGAGTATAGCCGTGTGTTTTACCCCGCAAGGAAGAGAACTGCGACCACAAAGTTTTGCGCTTTTCGTATCTGACGACGAGAGAGAGAGAGAGAGAGGGGGGGATCATGTTGGTACATGCGAAACGAGTTTTCCTCTGGCGGGCTTTTGGCCCTTCACAGCCTAGATTAAGAGCACTTTGGAGCTTTCGCACTGTGAACAGAACTCACTTTGCACTTGCGGAAGCCCGTTACGTTTACACGCGTAAAACTATTACATATCTGGAATATATATGTATATATCCAATTTCGATAATTCCTTTGTATGCCCTTCCGGCCCTTCACGATCCCGCCCCTTTAACTTTTACCCTACACTTGTCACATCCAATGGCTCAGAGACCCTCACAATGTTGCCGACAACCATTCGTTTCCTACAGCGCTACCATATGACATTCGTACGAGATCACAGGGAAACCGTGGAAAACCCGTTCTGGTATCGGCCGCTTCATTTTACCGAGTTTCAGTTGCGTTGCCAATGGAAACTCGGTAAAACTACATCCCGCTCGCTAGTCCGAAAAGTGTTACTGACTACCCACTCATGCAAGGGTTCTTTCAACCCCTTTCAATAGAGATTCCCCCACGCACGTCTAAAATCCCAGGAGCATTCTACCCCCTCCGCGCCAACAATGAAACAACCAAAACGCTTGCAGAATTTGTTGGTGAGTATCCAGATCCTATCACATCACTATAGGAGTTTGATAGGCACACCGCACGTAGGGAGTCGACACTGGAATCCAATTGGATTCTGCACTACTTCCGGATTGGCGGCGTTTGGGAATGTTCTACTTGTGATTCTCAACCGGAATTTGTTGGATCTTAAAAAAAAATATCCTTTCATGATCCTGTGCATGTAGGGTAGGCTGGGCTCAACTGAAACGTGTTTGGGAAAATCAGTTAGTGTGACTTCATTTTATACCCTATCTGTTTGATAATGGGCTTTAATTATAGCTATATTATCTGACCATATAATAGCATTGTTGATTTCGCTTCTTGTATGCCCTTAAGGGCTCTTCTCACTTTGGACGCTAAAAAAGGCTATTTTCATGAATTTTTTTGACAGGTTTGTATTAAATATATTGATGTAAAAGTTGTTACACTTGATAAATACACTTTCGAAATAGTTTAAAAAGTTTTTCTCTATTTATTTAAGTCACTATTTACAGACGAAAATGATAGTTACAAAAATGTCCTAAACAAAATTGTAGGTCTGCGCGGTTGATAAAATCTCGGAGATGGATCATCCGAAGCAAAAAATCAAACGGTTTTAGATTCAGTATGTTAATGGCTATAGCGCATATCATACAATTTTTTATATATGCAAAAATAACAAAATGACACACATTTTTCGAAAAAAAGTGTTTTTTCACCGTTCTTGGCAAAAAACAGTAAAAATCAACATTTAAAAAAATACTTCATATGCTCTGTAGTTTCGAAGATTTTATCAACAAGCCGTCGAAAAACGTTGTTTCAAGAAAAACGCGTTTAAAGTGTGTTTGGATTACGTGATAACATTAAATTTTTTTTTAAATGTATTTCGAAATTGTATTTATTGAGTGCAACAACTTTTATATCAATATCTAAAATATAAACCTATGAAAAAAAATCACGAAAATAGCCTTTTTTAGCGTCTAAAGTGAAAAGACTCCTCAACCTAGATAGAAGTTATTGAGAAACCCTCGGAAAACATTTCATTTCACCCTGTGTCGGGGTCAAGCGGAACAGTGCTTGGGCTTAGTTGAAATAGGTGTTTTCAGCTGACTGTACTAATGTTTCTACTAAATCCAGGTACTGTTAATGATGTGTACGAAGTGATAAAGTATATTTATTATGAATAAAAAATACTTTTAATGAAAATAATCAGTTTTATTGCTTTTCATTGCAGTTTGAGCATCACCGAAGGTATATTAAGGTTCTTTAGTACTATTTTACTTTTTGGACGATTTCTCGACATATCAAAAATAAAACAAGATTTGGAAAAACTTGCTTGCGTATGAAATTGTTGTTCGGGGTCAATAGAAACACGTTTCAATTGACCCTGAACCGTTTGTGTCAACTGCCCACATGCCCTCGCTTCAAATAATTTATCAAACAGCAAAAACCCCAAAAGCTGTAGGTAGGTACTGGCCACGATAAACTGATCTAGAATATTCATAATAATCATGATTGTAAATAACGCTGAAGAAGAAACAATAGTTTTGGAGCAATACGCAAAATACTAATATTCACAAAACTTACTTTTTATGTCCAAAAAGTTATGCACTCAAGTAAAAATATCCAATTGCAATGTGAATTGGCCACCAAGATTGTGCGATTTGACGCCATTGTACTTCTCTCTTCAGGCTTTTCTGAAAAGAAAAGTGTATACCAATGGCCCACAGACCATGTTGGAGCTCGAGGAAGCAATTGGACGCACCATTAGTGAAATTAGTCCGCAATTATGCCAAAATGTTATTGAAAATGTCGTCAAAAGAGTAAACGTTTGCAAACCGGGACGAGGCGGCCATTTATCGGATATTGTGTTCCACACATAACCTCCACATTTGTACCTTGTATTAAAATAAAAATATTCGTACTTTTCAAATAAATAATACTTTCTGTTAACAAATTTAAATGTCAGGTCCTTTCGAGACACTTTTTGTTGTATCAAAGTGCAGTAAAATCAATAACGAACGATAACTACAGTGGATTTCCAGTGATGTGATTCAAATCGATTTTTAAGATGTACTTTCTTAAGCGATTCATACTTTTTTGACATAAGATTTATACTTTTTTAAGATTTACTTATTTTGTATGTCTATAAATTTCGTTCCGCAAATTCAACGTACTTAATGCGATGGAATCCACCGAGTATCGGATTCTGTTCGATAATGTGGAAATCCTTTGAGCATCCAATTGGATTTGTGCATTGGATTCCCATGGGGAATCTCGATGAGAGTCCAACATACGAGCGTGACGTTTTACCGTAGGGATCCAATGCGATTACCGTCGGTCGATCAGGAATTAGTAATGCAGTAAAAGAGACGAAAACCCAGTACAGTAAGAAGAATAAATATTCTTTTTAGCGTTGAATATTAATTTTTTACTGAAGGTAGATGGTTCCATACTGAAAGTAACCTCAATAATCGTTGCTCCTCAACTCGCCCCAACTCTAAGAAATAGGGGTTGAATACTTAAAAATCGCCGTATCTCGATAATTAATAGCCCGATCAAGAAAGGTTTTAAACAAAAGTTGTTTGGTATAATAAAATTCGTATAAAATTATCTAACGTCCAAGCCTCTATCTTTGAAAATAGCGGCACAAAAACGATTCGAAAATTCAGGGTTGATGCGTGTGCGAGCGAAGTAGACAAATAGTTTTTGTGCCGCTATTTTCAAAGATAGGTTATTGGACCACAGATAACTTTATACGCATTTTATCGTTCCAAATAACTTTTGTTCGATACATTTTTTCATCGGGCTATTAATTATCGAGATACGGCGATTTTTAAGTTTTCAACCCCAATTTCTTAGGGTTGGAGCGAGATGGGGCTAACATTTAATTGTGACTACTTCCAGTATGAAACCATCTACCTTCAGTCAAAAACTCATATTCTACGCTAAAGAGTGCTGGGTATTTGTCTCTTTTACTGGACTATAGGGACAAGTATGGGAATCCAATTGAATCCCTACAACTTCCATAAGCAAAGAAGCGTTTATCCAATCGTCAGAAAAAAAAACAACCCCAAATAAATTTACCCGACGGGTTCCGAAACACACGACGCTTTCATCACCGCAATCCTCACTTTCCACAATCGACTGATCTCTGCGACACTCACGATTCCAACAGCACAAACGCGCCATCAGACCTCGCGTGAGAACCAACTGCAATTTGTCCTTTAACTTCCGCGTCTCAAACCCGGGCCCCAGTAGTCTCTCCTTTGTCCTATACGCGCCGCACCACGAGTTACCATCTCGTCGCATCACTTCGATTCGCGAGAGTAGGATGAAAGCGAAATGTCGATGCGTCCAACCCAATCGCAAGCGAACAAAAATTTTGCAGCACGCCTTGCCTCTCGCCCTTCCCCCACGTGAATGACAGCAGAAAAAGCTGATAAATTTCCGACCGGGTGTTCGCCGAATAAAAGAAAAAAAA
Organism: Ophion obscuratus; assembly: GCA_964007375.1. Classification (NCBI taxonomy): domain Eukaryota; kingdom Metazoa; phylum Arthropoda; class Insecta; order Hymenoptera; family Ichneumonidae; genus Ophion; species Ophion obscuratus. The sequence continues at coordinate 40,711,291 of OZ023317.1, forward strand.
AAGGAAGGAAAAGCTCGTATTCGTTACGCGCGGGCATTCGATCATGAAAGCACGTTCTGTTGGTGCTGAAAGCCGAGAGTTATGTCCGTTATCTGAAAGCATTTATATATCCGAAGGAAACTTCATCGCCGCAAGCTCTTGACGTGCATAACGCTACTAAATTGCTATAACAGGTTCCTGCATTGTTAAATCAATATATATATATATATATATATATATATATATATATATATATATATATATATATATATATACATGTGTGTATATAGTAGGAAAATGCTTTATCCAACCTGCCACATTCGCCAATGGAGGATGTGCTCCGGGCGTGAAGTATGATGAGTTTGCCACGCCGTGCGCACACATCTCGAATACATAAATGCAAAGTACCATTTACGTACCGAGGAGTTATATACCTGCATACTCGCGAGGATTCGAGCCTAACGCAGACACAACGCACACATGCGCGGAGGAGCATCACTGAATTCATTGTGTACAGAGAGGTTGAACGAACTATGTATATTGCCTCCCGCCATAAGGTACCATAAGTGCCAGCATCCATCAGACGGCAGACGTGAGCCATTGTGAAATTGCACTGACAGCTGTCACCTTGAGGTCTAGAAAGGATCTGGGATGGTCCTTAATTAAGATGGACCAAAATTAAAGGGCTGGAAAGTAACATGGAGGAACATACCACCCAGACGTACCAAAGTCATTTAGGTTTTTGTGGCGATAGCGACCGGGGGGGGTGTCGATTCCTTTCGGGAGGACCAAATGAAATTTTTTTTTAATTAAAAAAGGGATGCTAAGCCGATGTTTTTTTGCCACACAGGTGCATATGAATGTACGAGTATGCATAGATATAATGTGCATTGCTGGAGGATTTTCGGTTTTTATGTTTTTCGGAGTTTTGGTTGTTTAATTAACAAACAAATGGGGACAATTGGGAATGCAAAGTCGTGGAAATATTCTACTGGATAGGTGCGTGTTAATATTTATCAACGTATTTACGGGTGATGGGCGCTGATGTTACAATATTCTGTTTTCATGATCTTCGAAGTGTCTGTCTGCGGAAATTTGAATTTTTTTCATGTCCGTCTGGAAATACGTGAGAACGTCGCGAGTTTTCGAAGAATATCACCTTTTGTTTGTCGCCCAGATTAATTTGCGAAGAAAATGTCATTGTATCCAAAAGCTGTCAACTGCGCATTGGTCCATGCATTTTTATTTCAAATCTTGGTCGGCATGCACGTAATGGTCGTAATATTGAATACGGCTCAATTACTCTTTACGAGTTTGCGAATTGATTTGTTGCTCCCTAAATAACGAAATTAAAACTAATTTAATTTTGATAATTGAATTTTGTAATTGAATTTCATAACTGATTTTCATAATTGGATTGAAAAATTGAAGTGAATTTCACAATTGAATTTACTAATTAAATTTCATAATTGAATTTAACTTAATAGTTTCATTTTATTTTCTAATTTCATCCAATTTAATCATTTCGTTATTATAATTGATCATCTTTTTCGAATGAATTCGAAAAAATGACCGACCAAGTCTGGTGGAATACGTTTGGTAAATATTTTATTCGTAAACTAATTATTTCACAACCATTTTGCAGTGATCGCCATTTAAAAGCGATTTATTTTATATATTTATTTTGTCACTGATACTTCGGGCTCTCGAACACAACGTGCGACACGGATGCATTTCAGTCGACGAATAGAGATGGTCCGCGCGTGGTACTACATGCGCCTCCTCGCATTCTTATCACGCGCGGACATAAAAGTCTCGATATTCTCCTCTGAGACTAATTCGCAGCCGGAAGGAAGTATTCGAGAAGTAAAGCGCAAACGGTATCGCATACACGAGACGCAAGGAAATTCTACAAAATTTTACGAGGTTGACCCACTTGTCGTGTAGTACAGGCTGCTTCGCGTTGAGACGTCTGAAGGGGGGGCCCTATTCTGGTGAACAAAAGTACCGCACGGGTTTTCGAGCAACATTGACCACGGACAAAGTTTTCACATTATTCACTCGCGTCTCCCTGCCTGTCTCTCTCTCTCTTTCTCTGCCATTTTACATCCCGGGCAAAAATATCGGAATATTCAGTGTGCACAAGGAAACAAAGAAAATTTTGACGCTAGAAAAAATACGAGCAACATACATATCAGATGCATTTAAATAGTAAATATAATAATAGCAGTAGGAGTAATAATCATCATAATAACACGAAAACTACGAAATTAATATTATTGAAAATTAATTAATAATTATTAATATTTATTAAGGGAGGGCACCTCTGTGATGGGCCAAAAAACGTCGTTTTCCCGATTTTTTTGTCTACTAGATCATTTATATAGGATTTGGAAAAAAGGTATGTTATTAAGCGTACATTGAACTTATAACGTGTAAATTTTTCTATAGAAAAATTAAAAAAATAAGTACGTTATTGAGGTATAATAGAGCCTCGGTATAAAAAATGTGGTCCAACGACCGGATCGATAACTTGTCAGTGGCCTGAACAATTAAAACAAAAAAGTTTTATAATCTATATAAATTTAGTTTTGGTTGTAGGTAGTCGTTTTTCTCGAGAAAAAAAATACAAAACGGACCGTTTTTTAAAAAGTGTAATTTTGGCGGAATTTTTACTTATATTTGTAGGCTTAAAAAGTAGTAAATTTAGAAGAAAAAACGGCTATGTACAAAAATGGCTACTGCAATTATGGAAATTTAGATGTTTTGTTTTCCGAATTGGAAATCATACAATTGTAACTAGAGTTACGACTTCGACCAGGTCAAGAAAGGTCGTTTAGAGAAAATGGCGATCAAAAGTTTAAGTATGCATAAATCATTTCCCTCCCTGCTCTCACTAAATCGTCTGCAACTTTTAGTCAATTTTCATTATTTCAACGAAATTTGTTTCACATATTCTTGAACACGTATACTTTGTATAAATCGTTTTTTATCCGTCACAGTAGCGTCCCGCCTTAATATGCAATTACTTTCATAATTAATATTAATTTAAACTAAATTAAATAAACTTAATAAAAATAAACTAACATTAATTAATTAAATATCAATTTGTAAATAACAATAATAATCGTGGTACGTTTTAATTATTAATTCGAATAAACTGTCAATCATCATAACTAAAATTAATATTATCATTATTATTCCTAGAGTAATTATTATTCTAACTGCATACGGACTACTAATAATAGTAACGTCAAAAATAATGATAATACTAGCACTAATTAATAACAAGAGTCGAAATGATGCTTACAATTATTAATATTAAATGATGAATCATCGTATCAGGAAGCTACAGCTCTTTAAAAACTTTCGATAATGCGCTTTTGTTAGCGAGAAACATATATCGTAAAGACACGAGGATATTTATTTCCTGTTTCCCATTTATCATTGGGACGAGGACTCGGCACTCACACGCTGAATTATCTTTCCGGTTGCGTAGCCGTTTTTCATGATGTACCTCTTGATTAATACAGCATCGAGCGGGCCATTAGACCTGTTTTTCGTTGTGTGCGGTGGTGCCTATATCCGCACGTTCATGTATTCTATATATATATAGAATACATACATATATATAGAATACATGGAATATATATATATATATATATATATATATATATATATATATATATATGTATACATTTATGTGTGTGTGTAAAATTTGCCCCGGGGGCTCGCGAAAATCGAGAGATAATTTGGTCATAAATTTTTGATCGAATAATACACGCACACAGTTAAAGTCCATACTTTGGCGCGCCATATCCGAGAGAGAACGCGCGCTTTGTGCGAGGCTCCTCGACACAGTGCGCATTCTCTACCGCGGCCAGAACTTTCAGGTTCTTTATTTTTACGAAAGTCAGGGTGCGGTTAAGGGGGACGTGGGGGGTGCGCAGGAGGAGTGTACGAGAATCGGCGAGTTGGCTCGGAGGATTGTTAAAGTTGAAATTAATTGGAGCTCCTTGATAATCAAGCGTTTCTTCTCGGATCCATCCCCTCCTTGCGCCCAACCCTACCGTTCTCACGTAGCCTCCGCCATTAATTATATCAGCGACGGGGTTAAATTATATATATATATATATATATATATATATATATATGAATATACATTCGTTCAACGAGTATTCTTCGTACAGAGCGTACTTTTTCAAGAAGCTTGCCAAACTCCGTCGTGATGCTTAAAGAACTGCGGTATGAATTTGAGTCGCTTATCAAGATATATGTATATATATCTCATGATGTATTTCCTGATAAGTGGTGGAGTTTCAGCGAACAAGTCGAATTACTGCATTCTGTGAGAAATTCCCTGGATGATCGATTTACCGGGTATTCTAGTCCAGAGGCTTCAATTTGGGGCATTTTTTCGGGTTTAGAAAAAAAAAATATTTTTGTCATCCATTTTTTAGTATTTTTATTGATGTTTCGAGAACTTATAAAAAAAATTTGAAAACTTATGGACCTCTAATTACGGCCGTGAAAAAAAGGATGAAAAAAAGGGTTGAGGTTGACATGATTCGAAAGCTCGCATTTATCTGAAACAAAAATAAAACCAATTTCATTTATAGATTAGAATGTCATTATGGCAGGTACTAAAGACGAAAACATTTTTTTTTTTAATAGCGACTGCCTTAAAACACGTTTATTTTTCGCCCTATTCCGTTCTAAGTTTTTTTTAAATAATAATGATAATAATTTTTCGGCAATGCCCGCAGTAGGGACGATAGAGGGATATATACTGAAGGTCCATACCGAATTTGAAGTCAATTGGTCAAATAGAACTCACGTTTTTATATAAACTAGGTTGAAAACAGTAGGTTCGATAAAAACGCGTTTAGGGGCTTCAGCGTGAAAAAAACACTTCCTTGCGAATTTTTTTTTCATCTATATGGATAGAGTAAATTTATTGAAACCTTTTGTACATTGTTAAGTGTCATTTCAAGAACATTTCGTGAAATTTGTACGCAAAAATATTCACAAACAAGCCGATGACAAACTTCTCCAAGAATGCCTTTGGAAAAACACGATTAGCGGTGTTTATCGTATCTCAGATAGAAATTATCTGAAATCAAATACCATTAAAATTTAGTCAAAGTATCATCAAATCCTCTCCCCAACGGTCTTTGATAATTTTTTTTTTTTCATTTATAAATTTTTGGTGGTCATGTAAAGTGAAAAGTGCTATTTTTCACAAAAAAATCCGCCATATTGGGGGTGGAAAACCCCCTCAATGTAAAAAAAATCTCAAACTAACCGTTGGGGGGAGGTATTTTATACGTGCAAAAGTGTGTACCAAGTTTGAAGTAACTCGGTCATGTAGTTTTCAAATGACAGTGAACGCGGACTTTGAAAAAGTGGTTTCGAGAAAAACGCGTTTGAAGTTTAGAGAAGTTGGAGCTACAGTGTTAGAGGAGCGGGACTAAATAGTCAATAACTTCGAGAGTTTTGCTCTGATTGACTTGAAATTTTGGTATTATATTCTTGAAATGTTTAACTATAAGAAAAGACAACAAACAATTGATTTTTCAAAAGTGCAAACCCCTACCCTCCCCTTAACGTTTTGAGTACAATTTCAGGCGACCGCAACTATCTAAGTAGTATAATGGGATGTTATAATTACGTTATATTAATCGGCCATTCCTGCCTCGTAAAGTATGCCTACCTCGACTTCAAAATGACGATTTTCTGAAGCTCGTTCTTCCCTGCAAACTGTTTCTTTCGGAGCTCCTGAAGTTCACCGAAGGCCGTATTAAAATCGCTATAACTTTATAAATATGGCGAATTTCGACATTTAATTTTGAGGATATATTCTTAAGAGTCTATACATTTAAAAAGCCAAGAAACCGATTTTCTCATATTTCTAGATTAGAATACTGCCTTTATCTTTTATTATATGTATATGGGCGTTTCTCTACTAAATGGACAGTCACCCATGCAAAGTTATCCCATGCATGTTTTTTCTTCAAAATAAAAATCAGAGTATATATAACGGAAGGCTTAAAGGTATAAATTAAACATATATAAATAAATAGCCGACACGTTTTCGCTTTATGTTACAAATTCGTGACAGGGGACTGTAATATCTTCCAAGGAACTGTTTAAATGAAAAAACAAACGACTTTTTTTTATCGAATTTAACCAATCGAATGTCTTTTCTTTATTTTTGTTAAAACTTTGACATAGCTTATTACGTACACCCATATATATATATATATATATAATGTGTGTGTGTGTATATATATACGCACACATATAATGAAAGATTAAGGCAGCATTCTAATTTAGAAATTTGCGAAAATCCTTTTATTGGCTTCCTATATATGTATTTACGCACAACCCTATTTTGCAGCTGAGACGAATAAGAATATATGAAGCATTCCACACCAAGTGAAACACTAAAAAATCGTGTAATTTTTTAAAGTGCTCATAATTTGTTATCGAATTCGTTCGAGTGTCAAAAGCAACTACAATTTTTTTAAGATTTTCAAATTCGTTTTTACACTCGAATTTGGATACCGGGAAATTTTTCCCAATTTTTTTTTCGATTCATTATACTCAAAAAGTGATGTATTGTACAAAAAAAACGTCAAAGAAGAAAATTTAGGTTTCCGAATGTACTTTTCAATCACATATGTTTCGTAACTGTTAAAAATTTTGCTAATGTAATTTTCACCGAAATAAGGTAAGAATAATTGTTTTCGCCAAGTTCGCCCACTTTTGTTTTTCTATAAATTTGATAGAACTTTCGTTGATGTCATAACAAACCACAGAAAAATTGGCATGATGGAGAATTCATATCTTCCAATTATTTTTTAAGGTTAACTCATGAAGAATTTTATCGTACCATGGATATTGAATATCGACCATTGTTTTAGACACAACAGCGGATTGCTATGAATATTTAGTGTTATCTAGAACCATTTTGTCCTCCTCCTCGCATCAAAAAGAAATCTTGCTTCTCGTTTGTTAAATGATCTAGTTTGCTCACTCTCAATGCTAATACAATTGATTTTGCGGAAGAACTCGGTCAAAACGATTCGATACTTTTTTATTCGATATGGTTTTCTCATTAATATATATATATATATATATATATATATATATATATATATATATATATATATATCAGTATTAGTAGTAGTATTAGTAGACTAACCATATTATGATTCACTCATTGTTTAAGGATAAAAATATTCAAAAATGAAAAATTTCGAGGCAGACAAAGAAAACCATAATTGAATTGAAAGGAGGAGGACAAAATGGTTCTAGATAACACTAAACATTCGTCGCAATCCACTGTTGTGCCTAAAACAATGGTCGATATTCAATATCCATAGTTCGATAAAATTCTTCATCAATTAACCTTAAAAAATAATTGGAAGATATGAATTCTCCATCATGCCAATTTTTCTGTGCTTTGTGATGTTATCAACGAAAGTTCTATCAAATTTATAGAAAAATAAAAGTGGGCGAACTTGACGAAAAACATTATTTTTACCTTATTTCGTTGAAAAATACATTAGCAGAATTTTTAACAGTTACGAAACATATGTGATTGAAAAATATATTCGAAAACCTAAGTTTTCTTCTTTGACGTTTTTTTTTGTACAATACATCACTTTTTGAGTATAATGAATCGAAAAAAAAAAGAGAAGAATTTCCCGGTATCCAAATTCGAGTGTAAAATCCAATTCAAAAATGGAAAAAAAATTGTAGTTGCTTTTGACATTCGAATGAACATAAAAACAAATTATGACCCCATTTACAAATCACATGATTTTTTAGTGTTTCACTTGGTGTAGAATGCTTCATATTCCTTTCTTTTTTCCCCTTCGCTGTCTTATCCTCCCCACTGGCACATTCTTAAAGGAAACCCTGTCGTTGATCGAATCTTTTATTATAACCAAATAAAAGTCGACGCATTCATAATTAATTTCTATCCCAATTGCTCGTCGAGAATTTTCGTCCAAATGTGTTCCAAATACCGGTTGACATATGAACGCGAAATATTTGTAATCAAACTCCACGGGGTTACAATACAGTATATCTTTTTCTGGTTATGCTCATGAGTATGTGTGTATAATGTGTGCGCCCAAGTGATGAGTACATGTCTGTTATCATCGTATGTGTGGCTGTGTGCAAACATCAGCATAGATTGGATGTACACAGGTGAGAAAGATGACGTAGGGAGGTGAGGAACTTTGTGGAAGTAGACGAGGGCGAAAGATGAAGTACTCTCTGGACACGCAGGAAGCAAGGCAACGGAGGATCTAATTAATGGGTTAACCTATAGCCGGACTGGGTGCATCACCGTGCCAGATAGAGCTAGTACCATGGACGATCCTTGGGAAACAGGAAGCCCCGATGGGCGGTTCCTCTTTCTCCTTTGCTCTGGTCTAGGGATCTCTTGCACCGCGTCATTTGACTCCAGTTTGCTATAAAGGGTGTCTCAAAATGACCTGACATTTTAAATTGCGCGCCATTTTTTTTGTGACGAACATAGGGTACTGATCTTTGACAACTGGCGTCAGGAAGTATTGAGGTTTAATCGTGGAGAATTACACGCTCGAGCAACGCATAGAAATTGTTATTTGCTGCATTGTTACTGCATAATCATTGCAGAGGAAGTTTCATGGTTGTGATTGTGATTTGACGCCATTGGACTTCTTTCTTTGGGGTTTTCTGAAAGGAAAAGTGTATGCCAATAATCCACAGAACATTCCGGAAATCTGGAAAAAATCCTTCGATCAAATACTATATTTTTACATCTAGGAAAATACCTAAAAATTTCAGAAAAATTGATGCCGTAGTTTTTTGCAATATTTTACTCACCGACTTTGAAAATCTACTTTAGAGAAAAACAGCCTATAAATCTGCCCATTTTGATCCGATCATTTTGAAATTCTCAGGAAACGTTTATAAGATGATATACTACCGAAATATATGGCGTTTGAAAAAAGTGATTTTTCGACTTTTGCAACTAGGCATAACCCCTCAACTCGACGTGCCGACGAAGCTGAACCCCGACCCATTCCCCGGTGTCAGTATTATATTATATACATAGGGTCAAAGTAGGATCAGTGGCTTATTTTTTAGGGGCCTGTAGCTGCTTAATCGCTTACACAATCTCAATGAAACCTTGACTAAACTTGAGGCGTGTTCAATGGCTTTATTTTGTTAAAAGACACTGCACGGCCTAACCCAATAGATATTGAGATAATAACCATTTTACAAAAAATGGTATTTGATGCACTGTGTACTTGGGGGTATACACAGTGAAAAATTCCTAATTTCACAGTCAATCAAAAGTTCAAAATCAAGCAAAATTTGAGGAAATGATCCTGATCCAGTGTACACTTGTAGGTAATGGAGTGCTTTTCTCTATATAATGGGGAGTATTGTACAGTAAACGATTGAAAAATCAATTAAAAAAAGACAGCATATTGTGAGATCAATCACAATCATTTATTGAATATTAATCAACAATGAGTGCCTACCGAATGAGGTAGTACCAGTACCTATCTAAATCATAACGCGAAGATATTCATATTATGACTTACATCTGTGTACCTCGAAAAATTGAGCCACTGTGTACCGACCCTCCCTTTTTTCTAAAGCGGGTACAGACAAGTTTCTATTTTTGTTAGGTTAACAAACACAATGCTCAAATATCGCAACATAGCTGTATATTGCGGGAGAACCATGACTTCGAACATAACTGCGATAGGTAAAGAAGCAAAAAACATACAAACTCAGCTGGTTTTTCAACTTTTGACACCAAAAATAATATAAAAACACCTCTCACAACCGAATTGCGCAGGAGCGACTCATAGACAGGTACAAACCTATTAGCATCCGAGGGCGGTTCTAATGTGAAAAAGACGCACATATACACCCGTGCAGAAATTTTGACCGGGATACCCTATGTCCGATGAAATCCCGATCAGGATTTGTCATGGATTCCCCAAAACCGGTATCCCGGTTAGAATCCAACTTGCATCAGTATCGGCATATGTACGACGACGATGGCATCATTTTGAAAATTTTGGCGTCACGTGTATTTTCTGTATTACTATGGAATGCCTATCTATAGATTGGAATTTCTGTCTATAGATTCCTATCTATAAAATTCCTATCTATAGAAAGGAATTACATAGTAATACCGAAAATACACGTGATGCCAAAATTTTCAAAATTATGCCATCGTCGTCGTACATATTCCGATACTGATGCAAGTTGGATTCTAACCGGGATACCGGTTTTGGGGCATAAGTCTCTGTTTATACCCACCGACATGTCGGTGGGTATAAACATGTATTTAAGACAAATTAAAATCAAATTCACAATGATTAGATTAAAATTTACACCAACCGTGAGTTCTTACGTATTTAGAGAGAAAACATTTCGTCGAGGCAAATAAATTTTTGCAAAAAAAGTTGTGAGTTTCAAATATTACATTATAAATATGAAAAAAATCACAAAATGAGTTGTGAATTTCCTCAAGTTGAAGAAAATAAAAATCGAATTCACGACAGTTATATTAAAATTTACACCACAAGTGTAAACGTATTTTGAGAGAAAACATTGTGTTGAGGCAAAGAAATGTTCGCACAAAAAGTTATATGCAAAAATTTCTTTGCTTCGAGGCAATGTTTTCTCTCAAAATACGTACGAACTCACTTTTGGCGCAAATTTTAATCCAATCATTTACAATTTGATTTTAATTTGTCTTAAATACGAAAAAAATCACAACTGATTTTGTGAATTTTTTTGTATTTATAATTTCTTGTCAATACATTTGCATTCACAGATTTTGATGTGAATTTTTTTTTAATTCACATCAAAATCTCGCGATGAGCGCGATCTGCCATTTGAATCTTTGGACAAATTTTTTTTTTATTGATAGTTTAATGCACCAAAACTTTATAAATGTTATTTATTTTTATAATAAATTTAACATGTCATAATTCCATTTTTGACATTTTATTTCAGCCTGTATTCATCCGTGATCCTTCCCAGATTCCTCAATGATTCCATGGGGAATATATTTAGAGTCATTAAAGGATCCGGTTCTGGATCCTTAATGGAATCCAGTTTACGGATCTTACATTTAGTCTTCGAATCTGATCCGATATCGGACTAGATCCCGACTGGGAGCCCGGGATACAAGTCAGAATCCAGTTGTATCCCTGCCAAAATTTCTGCACGGGCACATGTCCACTTCTGAAAAACAGAAAAGGTTCAGTGTACCCACTGTTGCCACTGTTCCCACTTTGACCCTACATAGTGAAAGGTGATATTAAAGACATTTAAGGAGGTTGGAGCGATTCATTTGAGTCAAATAACGGTTTATTATTTTTTTTTTCAATGAACTTCAAAAAAATGCATGCGAGGTACAGATTTATTCTATATATGCTAATTTTTTTAAATATATAATTAAAGGGCAAAATTATGCATTTTAACATTTTTATTACGTAAAGTAGAAAAACTTTTGTGTTACTACCAACTGGAAAAAGCATAACATTATCGATGATTATTTAAAAAAAACTACGACAACGAATGTTTTATACAATTCACAATGAAATTTTGAGTAATTCATAATTATGCCTATTCATATTTACGTCACGAGATTATTGGCCCATGGTTAAAGGCCTGCATAGACTACGACACTTATTGCGACACAAATGTCTGACACTAATGTCCGTTCTGTTCACACATAAGACGGTTTCGGTGTCCCAGAAAGTGTCTGTACTGTGATGTCGCTACACAAGTGTCTCAGGTGTTCACACACAAAACTACTGACACAGCTGCAGTACCCGCTCGGACGCCATGGAGAAACGCCGTGCGGCGGAAGTCGTAATTTCGTGCGCTGTTATTAAGGGGCTATACCAGTGCGACACTTTAAAAAGATCGATTTTTTTGCCTTTTTCGACAGTTTATTCTTTCAAGAATATCATTATCATTTAAATTATATATGTCAATATCATTTTATCTTGCAAAAATCGATAGTTAAATCTCTAAACGCATTTTTCTCGAAATGAGATTTTTCAAATATGGTGACAGTGTAACTCAAATAGATCCGATTGACTTGAAATTTGAACTGAGTACTCTTGAATATATTTACTCTACAATGACGTAGGATATTTTTGATTGGATAAAAATTGACGATTTGGCATTGAAAAAAACGACCATTTTGTAGGCAAGAAAAGAGACTTTTTTCATAACTACGCTATTTTGTTAGATTTTGATATTTTTCAAAAATCCTATGTCATTGTACAGGAAATACCTTCTAGTTTAGCGACATTTTTTTCCTTTTTCGTTTTCAGCTACTCAATCAGCCGGAATCATGTCAGCAGTGGAGGAACTTTTTTTTGCGCCTGCGAAGGCAGCGCATTAGTCGCTTGGATCTCAATATTTACCTATGAAAAAATTATTTAATATAGGTCAAATATATTTTTAATTTTCCAAAAGATTTAATTGAGTACTTTTCGTCCAAAAAGTCCTGAAAATCACCCAAATTTCCAGCATTCGCACTGGTATAGCCCCTTAAGCTGTGTTCTTAAATTATGCATTTTTCTGCCAACTTTAGCCGATATTGTGCCAAACTGTTCCGCCAAGCATTGAAGTGCTGCCTGTTTTTTTACTCTATTTTTTATAATCAGCACAACATATTTGCCAAAGTTCAGGCAGTCCTTCCACAAAAAATATCAAATTTTTAATGCTCTCCTTGCTCCACGTAATGGCCATTTTGATTCAACGCGGGTCGCGAGTGTCTGGATAATTTCGCGCCGGTTGGAAAACTTGGACACTGCCGCAGACACTCCGACACAACCTGTTCACACGGCGCTCGACGCGACACCTAGCGAGATGTCGCAATAAATGTCCCGAGATCAGACAGTGGTGTTCACACACAGACACTCGATGTATACATTGAGTGTATACACCAAAGTGTCGTAGTGTAAACCTACCTTTACGATGGGCAAGATGAGGATTTTTTTTTCCAAATGTTCTCAAAAGTTCATTTTGCGTTAATCCGTTGTTGGAAATGGTTTATCTTGGTGCTAAATAAGAATAAAAATTACATAACATTTAGTGTGAAAGTCTTGCCTATCTAACCGCACGTCAAATTACATACATTTAACTATTTTTTATCTCTGGTGTTTGGTGGTGAAAAAAGTTCAAAAAATTCGTAAAGACTCAGTGTAGTGTAAACAATAAAATGTATTTTTTTAATCAAATTTAACCTTGGATTGTGGCTAACGCTCCAACCTCCTTAACTTCGATGATCGTCATCACCGTAGCCATGTCCCTGTCCTCAACATCATGTAAGCCCAAAAGTCTTGAACATCACCTTCGGATAAACGTGGGCATATTTATATAAAGGTCTTTCCAAAGACTATTCGGTATCCAAAATCCAGGATTCGTTGGAAGATGCAAGGACCGTTTTCAAAGCAATCAGACGGGCTAATAGCCAACGTTACACAGACATACGATTCAAAATGTCCTTTCCCCATTTATACATAAGGAACTTTACTCATAATATTCCACAATATGGCTGACACGAAGGACCCGGGCGCTGGAATACTTGGGAAAAAAATCAAGAACAAAGCACGACCCAGCTCCGGCTGGCTGCGACAATGAGATGTAATTCCAAATGTCATACGACAATGGAGGTGAAGCGGCAAGATTTTCCGGGACCCGATTAAAGAACATCTCTATATTTGACGCGGAATATTCCGCCACACTGAAAACGTAGCTCAAGCCAACTGGTGAATCAGTTTGAATTTAAGGGATACGTTGTCAGTATTCGAAAGCGGTGCAAGCTGGTCATCCATTCATCGGAGGATGGCGTTCCCAAAGGATTGAAAGATAGCGAGACAAAAACGAATCAAAAGAAAGCAAAAGAAAGATGAAAGAACACTCATTTCGGACGGGGGTAGGGAAATAAATCGAAGGGGCTGTGCACCCTAAACGGGCCTGGAATAGCTAAGTCGATCAATTCGCCTTGGGTTCTCGCGCGAGGAAGGGATTCGAAGCTCTGCGTCACATCGAGCCGAAGAAATTTAATCGTCGACAGCAATCGTGATAAACATCTAGGGCGCTCCGGAGAAGGATTTTCCACTTTGCGCGGATATGTATGCACAGACACACATTCACGTAAACATACTTATATGTATGGACTTGCATCCGGATGTATGAGGCTTGAGCGAGCTTTAGTCGCAGTCTCTCTCTCTCTCTCTCTCTCTCTCTCTCTCTCTCTCTCTCTCCCCCTCTCTCTCTCCCTTATCCTAAGGATCGAAAACGAGGCTTTGGCCCCGATAGCGCGATTATCTCTTTCACTTTTTTTCCGATTTCCGTACTATTTCTGCTTCGTTTTGTTGTTTGTAACTTTTGAGGAGGTTGGAGCAGTCCAGTTGAGTCAAATGACGGTTCATGAATTTCTTAACATTGGAAATGCTTTTAAAACTATATATGTTTGTTGAGGTTGGCTGGGTATACAATAACAGAAAAATTCTATCGATATTAACTAACCGCGTCTATTTGATTTTTAATATTTGAATTAACTTGATTTTTCGTGAAATCAAATTATTCCTATTGCATTTCATGATTGGAATTATTTGTTTTAAATATGTTTATTTATTCAAATCAAGGTCTATTTAACATCGTCCATTAACTCAATATTTTATTTTATTCTAAGAAATCTGTGATTTGGTTTCATCTGTTCAAAAAACAATTTAGTTGAATCCACTAAGTGTATCTATTTGATTTCTTTAAAATTTAAATTAAATAGAATTTTCGTAGAGTCAACCATTTTTCTAATTGATTGAACTGTCTTTATTGCAACACACATATCAACGAGGAGTGGGGGAAGAGATGGTAGGGAGAGAAGAATTGTATATATATTTTTTCATACACAACCTATATATATAATATGCTATAGATTTTACAAACAGAACATAAATATTTTAACGTTTGGGTGAAAAATGCCCTCTCCCCACCCAATTCCAATCTTGTTTTTAATTTAAAAATTATATTACAACTTATATTACAAATATACAACAATTATTATACAACAAACCCAATCGTTTGATTGGGTTTGTTGTATAATAATTGTTATATGATTTTTGTTATATATTTTTAACAAAAGTTGTTCAAACGAACAAACAAAGCCAGATATACCCAAACGAACCCGAACAAACCCAAACAAACGCAAAAGGTAGCAAAATAAATCCAAACAAACAAACAAACAACCCCGAACAAATCCAAACAAACTCAATTATATACTTCAATGTATCAATGATTTTTGAAAAATAATAAAATCAATTTATATTATTTACATGTAACTGTTTTTTATTACCCGAAAAAGCTGATTACATTTCCAATGCCATTAAATAGTTGCACTTTGTGTAATATCGGTAAATTTTCTTAATCAACCTCAAAAAAATGCCTGCTAGGTATAGATTTATTCGGTAAATGCTAATTTCTCATAAATTATACAATTAAAGAGCCAAATCATGCATTTTTATATTTTTATTACGTAAATAAGAAACACTTTCGTGTTACTACCAACTGTAAAAAATATACCATTATCAATGATTATTATGCAAAAAAAACTGCGTCACTGAATATCTTATACAACTCGGAATGAAATATTGAGTCATTTACAATCACGCCTATGTGTATTTATGTCATGAGATTATTTATTATTGCCATTAATGAATATTAAGTGTGGCTGAAATACGGAAATTGCGCGGACACTGAGGTTGGCAGCAATGCGCTTTATTCGCCAGCCAAGATTCGTAAACTTTCATCAATCCTTAAAGGTTCAATATTGTATGTATATGGGCAAGATGGATTTCTTCCCTAAACGTTACAAAAGTTTAGTTCGAGTTAATCCGTTGTTATAAATGGTTTATCTTGGTGCTGAGTAGCCAAAAAAATTACATCACCTGTAGCGTGAACATCTTGCCTATCTAACCGCACGTAGAATTACATACATTGAACTATTTTTTTATCTCTGATATTTTGTAGTAAAAAAGTTACAAAAAAATGGTAAAGACTCACTATAATCTGGACAATGACATATATATTCTTTTAAATTTAATCTTGCATTGTGGCTAACGCTCCAACCTCCTTTAATCTTTCTTTTCAATATTGGCCAACGACTGGATCGCCGTCATACAAATGGCCGTAGGGCCTATCACGTAAAATGTTTCTTCTGTTTGTGAGCCTTGAGTATCGCTTTTTGCCCTCCTCTCTCGCTGTTGGGCTCTCCCTCTGACACATTTGGCCGCTTCTTTGGCCACATCCAAGAGTTTCTTGTCTGGTAAAAGGAACAAGTCAAAGAATTCCAGACAGTCCGTGCGATTGCTGCCACACTGACCTCTCTCATATCACGACAAGTTGCGCGGGCCACAAAGCCCCAAGGGACCGAACACTTTTTGTCCAAGGATAATTCGTAAGAACGCCCATTCGAACTGGGAGAAAAGAAATAAGGATGGAGAATAGTATCTGAAAGTACGACTTATTTCTTGCTCTCCCTCTCTCGTTCTTTCTCTTTCTCCCCATTTTCCCCTCGTTTTCCTTTCCGCTCCTTGCTACTCTATTCATTGGCGTTTCGCTGGTGATGCTGCTGTGCTCAGCGCTCCCGCAGCTCTCTCGACCCGCTTCCAGCACTGCAGAGCAGTCGCGTCGACACAGAGTCGACCGCATTCCAACCGAAAACTCCATGCATCCCTCCACCCCCCCCCCCCCCCCGCGGGCTTTCTCGTGGCCTGGCCACCGATGGCGACCCCGTTCAACAATGCACTTGTCCTGGAATCGGAGCTTGAGAGAGGGTGCACTTGCACATATACATAGAGTGCAAAAGCGCACTCGTTGCGCCAGAATCGTGCGCCTTTACGGAATGAGTGAATACAGGGTGTCCCGGAACTGAATGCGTTCCCTGAAATGGGTGGGTTGGGGGTGAAATTCTGAGTCGATTGATATAAGCATGTGTGGGTCTCAGATCAGCCCCTGAATTATTATTAATTTTTAAAGGCGGGCCAATCAGGTGCGCCCGATGAGCCGGCGCGTATCGCTCGTATCGCTTACCGACGCGACGTACGCCGGTTCATCGGGCGCGCCTGATTGGCCCGCCTTTAAAAATGAATAATAATTCAGGGGCTGATCTGAGACCCACACATGCTTATATAAATCAACTCAGAATTTCATCCCCAAGTCCCCATTTCAGGGAACGCATTCAGTTCTGGGACACCCGGTAAATACAAGGGTTCCAAGTTACAAATACATGGTATCCTGTTATGAATGGATAATCTTGCAACTGTCGATGGGTAAAATCATGTCCTATTATATGCTGGAATATCAGTTTAGTAAAAGTCCCACGGTTTTCGAGATAAAAATCATCTGCTTTAGGTTTTTCGCGTGTCATTTCTACAAATAACTTTTTTTAAATACTCTTGGTTATTTGTTTAATCTAGGAAAGTCGGCTTTTCAACCTTAAATGTTAAGGAAACTTTATAAAATAAGATCTTATGCAGAATTTTCATGCCAACCGATTCGAGCATCTGACTTTGATAGCCGGCGGTGTAAAAAAATGTACTATGCACATCGTGCCAATTACTTTAAAAAGTTGCTTAGTTATGGCTGATTTATATCATTTGTAGAAATGGCTAGCGAAAGCAAAAGCAGATGCTTTTTTTAAATAACATAACCGACCTACCCACAGTTGCAGGATTATCCATTCATAACAGGACAACCTGCATATATGAGGGTGATTAAAAAAATTGACTTTTTTTTTAATTCCCCTATTTAGTAGTTGCAGTGAGGTGAAATAAGAAGACTGTTGAAATGTATGCCCTTAATATTAATATTTGGAGGTTCCTCGTCGTGATTTTCTATCTCCCATGCTAATCTCATGGAGGAAACTTTGCTTGTTACTTTGGAATTTGATCAATCACCAACGGGCGAACGTACAACAATACCTGAAACATATTTTCATAGGGAGTTTAACGCTCTATAAAAAAAGTCTCCTATCGTTTTATGATACTTCTACTATTTCAAATGTTATTCACGTTCAAAGTTGAATTTATAGCAAATTTCTAGATATTTTCACATTTCCGGCGATACTATCAGATTTACCACAAAATGGCATACGACCTTTTTTGTATATAATTCCATTTTGTATAAAATCATGTTCTCAAATAATTGAAAACTTCAGTAGTTTAATAGATAACGGCTCTACAAAAAGCCGAAATTATAAAATAAACTTTTTTACAAAATCTAGTGCAAATTTGAATGAGAATTTTATTTTTGTCTGACTTACGTTTCCGGACAGTTTAAAAAACATGGTTCTGAGAAAAATGCGTTTAACGTTTGAACTACGATTGAGCCATAGAAATTTTCGTTTCACCTTTAATCTAATAAAGAGCCGCCGATGTCGCATGACCAATCGGTGTAGGCGATTCTGGCAACTAGGGTGATCTAAAATGAACAACAAAGAAATGTACCATTAGTATAATGATACAAATTTCGTACGACCGCATACTGTTATGAAACTTTGAAAATTCCGAAAATGGTCCCTTGTAAAAAAAAAGTTCGTTTTCGACCAAGGAAAACAATTTTAATCGTTCGTTAAATATAAACAAATGGATAAACGTATGAAAAAATCATGAGATCATACGAAAAAAAAATGTTATAAACCTTTATCCGAATTTAAAGTGACGAATATATTTTGGAATACGACTTCCAATGTTTTATTTACGTTTCGAGAAAAAGGCAAGCGAAAAAAGGGTAAATCGCTGAAGAGCGGTTCGCTGTAGTGCAGTGGGCGATCTGACCCTTCAGAAAAATCGTCGTAACTCGGTAAATTTTTTGACGACAGATTTTTACGAAATCTTTGTTGCAAGTGAAAGTTCTGGCCCCGAGCTACAAAACTGTGCAATAACAAGGATAGCTTTTTCAAAATTTCAAGCTTTTGCGGATTCTTTAATTTATCTGTAAAGTCCACTTTCCCATTATTTCAGGGTTAACCGTGCGAAAGGACTCCTGTTATCGCGGTCCCTTCAGTCCTCTTGCTCGCAGTACAATCGTAAACTTCTCATGACGCACGACATTAACGTTTCCACACACTATCCTGCTTTGTGCGTCAACTACACGAAAACGTTTCAAATTCACTCCCTCGAATTTTGGAGCAGGAACCCTTTTCATTCCATTCGAAACATTCGCTTTGATATTTTTCTCAAAGGCCTTTTCCATTCGTGTAAAACGCCGGGACCTGAGTACCTCTACTTGTTGTCACAACAGTAATTTATGGTCATTGTGATGTTTTATTCTTGCTCTTCGTTCCACTCGCGACCGACTCATAACGCGATTTTCTCGTGTGCCAAAGTGACGATAAGGAAAAAATAATGGCTTTTGAAAAAAAATTAACGGGTTAGGCTTAGTTGTAACAGTCGAAAACGGCTCATTTATGTAATTTTTAAAAAGAAAATCGTAGTGAGAAAGTTTAACAAAAATTAGGTATCTGAAAATTAGATATCATCTGAAGAACACTCTGTAATTTTTTTGTGTAAAAATATTTATTCATGATCGATTTACAGCCCGAAAGTACCTTTTGGAAACGTCTTTTGCGGTGAGCAATGCCCTACTGAACCATTATTATCTCATTTAAAAAAATATTCTAATGTTATAAAATATCCTATTATCTGATATAAAAAAATCATGCAGATTTCGTTAGTATACTAGTTTATCACATGATTAACCCTTTCGTGACACACTGGGTCGTTTTGACCCGAACGAATTTGAAATAAAATGCTCACTTTCCGAAAATTGAAAGTTTTCAATCATTTTTTCCTACAATTCAATATTATACTTTCCAAATGTTTACCATGTAGACATATTAAGAAATGTGTAAAGTGTGTCCCGGATTTATTTCAATAAAAACCGACCGAAGGGTTGTTAAGGGCAGGTGGATGAAGTACTGGGTCAAATTGACCCAGTGTGTCAAAGTCGTGGCCAAAAGTGTGTCAAGGAAGTATTAATCGAAGGAATTTCCGAAATAACAAATTTAACCTTTCGACTGCGCACTTCCGCCACGAACTTGTGACTGCATGTGGGGTCGATCGGACCCCAGACGTTTTTCAGATCGTTATATTTCGGTAAAAATGCATTTTTTGTGGAGACGTTTTTTGTAGTCAGTGATGCTTATTCTATGGCTCAAAATTTATTTTTTAAGAAAAACAACAATCAAGTGCCCAAGCATTCGTTCAAAGTGGGAGATGCGCTGGAAAATACGTACTTGCACGAAGAAGAAAATGGGGTCGAAACGATCCAATGTGCAGTCGAAGGGTTAATAAAATGGCGCGTGTTCAAAGTGTCTTGATTTTTCCAAAAATGGGGATTTTTCATTTATCAAATCGGAAGGATACATCGGAAAAAAATCCTTCGATCAAATACTATATTTTTACATCCAGAAAAGTCCTTAAAATTTCCGAAAGGTCGATGCAGTAGTTTTTGAGATATTTTGCTCAGCAACTTTGAAAACGTACTTTCGAGAAAAAAAGCGTTTAAAGTTTCGAACGACGCTCCGAGCGTACCGACGGGCGTCAACATAACAGCCTATAAATCTGTCAATTTTCATCCGATCACCTTGAATTTTTCAGGGAACATGCAGAAGATGATATACTGTCAAAATGGGGTAAGTGACTTTATTTTGGCACCCCACCAATTATTGACACTCCTTTCCTACGTGCACAGTGGTCCTTAAGGCAGGATTCTACTTTGAAACCATGAAAAAAACGCTATTTTCGTGAATTTTTTCTGAGAATACTATTAAAGATATCGATATGGGGTTTAAACTGTTTAATAAATACACTCTTTAAGTACATAAAAAAAAATTTTTAATGTGTTTTATTCATTTTTTGTACACGTAAAATATGTTTAAAGCCAAGGCCTCGAAAAGCAGGTACCGTTGCCGTGGTCGTGAAATCTTCCCGACGGATGGTCTGAAACAAAAAAATCAAATAGTTTCATGTTCAGTATGTCTTCAGGAACCGACCTAACTAGAATATTTTATATACGTGCAAAATTAACAAAATGGCGGCTAGAATACGAAAAATATACGTTTTTTTTGGGTCTTTTTTTGCAATAAAAAAATAGTTCTAATCAAAATTTTAAGTTGATTGTAGTTAGGTCGGTTGGTACACACATATAGAATATGTGTTCCAAATTTCATAAGGATCGGTTCAGTACTTTTTGAGTTATCACGACCACGGTACTTGAAAATGTCGTTTCGAGAAAAACGCGTTTAAAGTTTTGGTGAGTCCGGGCGGCGCGCCGGGCGGGTCACAATAGCGCGCTCAGGTAGGTGCGTTCGAAAGGCGAAAAAGGATAGTTAGACTGCTTGGAACTTTATAAAATTTTGACCGAACATTCTTGAACATATTTACTTTCAAAAAATGTAAAAAAAAAAATTTTTTTTCAACGTTTCAAAGTAGAATCCTGCCTTAAAGTACCAATAATTGAGCCCTGAGAGTGCCAATAATTGGGACCTAAAAGTGCCAATAACTGGATCCTAAACGTGCCAATAATTGGGCCCTAAAAGTGCCAATAATTGAGACCTAAAAGTGCCAATAACTGGGCCCTAAAAGGGCCAATAATTGGACCCTAAAAGTGCCAATAATTGGGCCCTAAAAGTGCCAATAATTGGGACCTAGAATTGCCAATAAATGGACCCTAAACGCGCCAATAATTGGGCCCTAAAAGTTCCCATAATTGGGACCTAAAAGTGCCAATAACTGGGCCCTGAAAGGGCCAATAATTGGGCCCTAAAAGTGCCAATAATTGGGCCCTAAACGTGCCAATAATTAGGCCCTAAAAGAGCCAATAATTACACACCTTACTGTTTGAAAAAGTTGTTGTTTTTGACAAAAGTGTTTTTTCGTGTTTGACAACAAAACCCCTCAAGGCGTATCGAACGTGCGTCGTCGCTGCTTGGACTCAAGAGCAGTTCAAGAAGAGTCGGAATTCGGCGATCGAGCGTGAATGACGAGTTGGCAGGGAAGGTGTCTCACGCTTGGAACGGTCGTCTCGTTTTTCACGCGCCAAGTGCTATTGTATCCGCGTGTCGAGTCAAGAGAAACGCACGAATAACCGCCAGATCTTCCAGATACACATATACATACATGTGAATATGCGTAGCCCTTCAGTCGTCGGGAACGCTAGACACGTCATGCGGTATTGCGATCGTTATCCGTATGGGAAACGACGAGATTCTCAGCTGCGATAACACCTAATTAAATACGCCCATTTCCACGAATATTCAAGTTTTTTGTAATTCTTCTTTTTCGTATACTTTAATATTTCCACCTAGGCCTTTATCTGCCCACCTAGGCCCTTAAGGGCTTGGCTTCGCCCTTGGTCCCTTTCGCTTTCACCCCACACTTGTCACTTCGCCATTTCCAGTTCGTGGACGTGGGAGGGTGTTTTCCACAGCTACTTTTTCTTAAGGGGCCGTCCATATATTACGTCATCGATTTTGGCTGATTTTTAACCCCCCCCCCCCCCTCCCAAATCATCCTATCCTTCCTATCATCATAATCCAATTATCGTTACCGTCATCCAACGATCAGACCCCCCCCCCCTATTTTAAAATGACGTAATTTGTGGACCGCCCCTAAGGGGAGGTACCTGAATTAACGGAGAGAAGAACAGGTAAACTTCGGGAATTTTTATCACAAAAACTTATGTTTCGATTGGACGCAGGATTTTTTTATTGGAAAATATGTACATTGAGGTATGTTTAGGAATTTTTAAAAATAAATTCGTTGACTGGAAGCGATTCAAACGCGATTATCTCGAAACATAGTTTTCAAAGTCGGTACCAGATGCATCTCGAAAACGGCTTGTCCGATTTTGTCCAAATTTGGATACAATATTCTTCGATAGTTTTTCTCGTTCGCCACTTACGATTTTTTTGAAATGTTCATTTTTGACGGAATTGCTACCGTTTTAATTTAACATTAGTTTTTCGTTCGCAATTTCCGACGATTTTGGATTGCATACACATTGCATAAAAAAAGCAATGGTCCAATCAAATGAAGAACCCCTACGTGGCGAACGAGAAAAACTGTCGAAGAATATTGTATCCAAATTTGGACAAAATCGGACAAGCCGTTTTCGAGATACATCTGGCACCGACTTTGAAAACTATGTTTCGAGATAATCGCGTTTGAAACGCTTTCAGTCAACGAATTTATTTTAAAAAATTCCTAAACATACCTCAATGTATATATTTTCCAATTTAAAAAACCCCGGATCCAATCGAAACATTAGTTTTTGAGATAAAAATTCCCGAAGTTTACCTGCTTTTCTCGCCGTTCACTCAGGTACCTCCCCTTAACGCACTGCTGTATCGCATTCGCACGAGGGCACAGGGAAACTGTCGAAAACCTGGGCCGATAGAGACAGCCTGTATTTTACTGAATGTGAATTAGAAATCAACATATATGAAAAATCTTCGTGACTCAACCCGTCGTTTCGTTGATACGTTTTAGCGACGCCGTAAAATCCCACGCGCGACGAATGGTCAAAGGAATTTTTGCTCTTCCAAATGCGTGCAGCGCATCGTTTATGGAATCCGATCACTCGCGCCGAGACTCCTTCAAGATGAGAGGGGACTTTCAAGGCTCGGTAACCAAAAGACGCGCGGTTCTCGTTACTTCCGGTCATCGTTTCACGGACGGAAGTAACTCGCTTAACGAATCGCAAGATTCTTTGATTCCACTCACGAATAATATTCGCAGGATGCGTGGAACATTCTTGAAGTGATCAGCGAGTGACGTTCGTCGCTTGCGATTTTTTCCTGACTTTTGTTCTCACTATATGAGGCCCAGTAGGCGTCAGGGTCCTAGTGATCGTCATGTTTACATATTAAGGGGTAAAACGCCACCGTAAAATAAAAGAAAAGATTTCTTAATTGGATTAATTGGCTTAAGAGATGCTTTGAACCATCTAGAATAAGGGGAAAAAAGTTTGGTACCTGTAAAACAAAGGTCCGCAGGCCCGTATGGGTCTGCGGTGGCAGTGGCTGGCCCGTGAGCGAGACATCGACCGTTTTTCTTGGAACACAATTTTTCAAAACGGTACGCAGCATAACTCCAACAAGTTTTATTTTTTTCACTCCAAATGTTGAGCAGATCTTTAAAATAACATTCCGAAGAGAAATATGTACGGGATTTTCCATGAGTTAATTATAACATTAGTTGTTAGCAAATGATTGTCCTTTTTTTTCTATCGAAAATTGAGTTTTTACTTTACATGGTTGCCAATTACACAAAAATTCATATTTTCAAAATTCCCTACGTATTTTTCTAGCTATACTCGTGTAAATCGATAGAAATGTTTAGTTTTTTTTCAAATTTAAATGTGCGTCAGTTATACTGCGTGCCGCATAGTGTCTCAAGCTCAACATGCCTCGCGAGAATGGCTCCATCGTCACCATTTTGTATAATTTTTTTTCACTCGAACAGATGACTAATAACATCATTGAATATTATTATCCTTTAACTCGTACTTCCACCAGGCCCCGGCAGCTGATACCGTTTTCAAAGTCGGTGGACCTGATATCTCAAGAACTACTCGATGGATTGTTTCCAAATTTACAGGAGATAAGATGAAAAACAGGTGAAGATCGTTGACGATCTCACTTTTTAAAAATCGATCTTTATTTCCTACCAGCCACGTAAAAATGACGACTTTTTCCATCGATTTTGTATGCTCAATGATGCATTCGTCGCCAGGTTGTTTAAAAAAAAGATTTAAATAATCGACGATCGTCAAAGACTCGTATTTATTGTTAACTTGAATAATCCGTTTGGTTTTTAGATTTCGGATAGACTGTTCAAGCTGGAGAGTGTCCACCGCTAAATGTCGCGAAGAAAATTCCATCATCTGCCGGTGGCCATATTTTTGTCGTTTTTCTGTATTTTTTGGTGATTTTTTTTTCAAAGGGTCTCAAAATATGTACCTTTGTATTAAACAAAATCGTGACTTTCACGAACCGTTTTCCGGAAGAGAAAATCGTAATTTGGGCTTTAATTTCGGGTCTCTAGATAGATGTAGCCCCTTGAAATAACTTCTGCGCACTTTACAAGTTGAGCTATATAGATTTGTAGAGTCGAGCGATCTGCTTAAGGTAGCGCGAGCACGCAATCTTGATTTCTATAGATTTGGTTCAAATTTTAACCAGACATTGTTCATATCATTATACATGTTTGAGTGAAATAAATTGAAATAAATGTTTGAGTGAAAATGATTTTCCGTAAAAAATATTTGTCCCCTATAATAAGAAGACATATGGCAACACCGCAGAACAGTTTTGTTCAATATTACGAAAAAAAAAAAATAGTCATCGTGTTCCTAAAGGTAAAAATTTGGTCATAAAAAACATTTACGTTATAAATATTAATCTTTTATATTGTATATGTTATCTTCATTAACAAATAAAAGTGTTGGTTCATTCATAACTAATTAAAAACTTTGTTCGATTAAAAATTACATCCAAATAAAAATCTGTGTTGTAGTATTATTTTAACCCTTAGTAGTCACACTTAGCTAGAATCACGTTATGGTCATACGGGGTCCATGGGACCCAGGCGTTTTTAAATTGTTACAAATAATGAAATAATGAATTGAGCGATATGAAAAAAGTGAGGTATCATTTGAACCTTGTTTAATATAAGGATATTGGTTTAAAATAAAAAATTAAATTTTAAATATGCAAAAAAAATTATGCAAAAAAACATTAAAAATGACTTTTTTACAAAAATCGCTGTAACTCGCAATTA
Organism: Ophion obscuratus; assembly: GCA_964007375.1. Lineage (NCBI taxonomy): Eukaryota > Metazoa > Arthropoda > Insecta > Hymenoptera > Ichneumonidae > Ophion > Ophion obscuratus. The sequence continues at coordinate 40,737,168 of OZ023317.1, forward strand.
TTGACAAAAAAATGGTTTTATAATCTGGAAACAATGTACTTTGAAATAGACATTGCGGTTTCTGTGGGCTTTTCAAAAAGTATATTTATTTCATCCAACGCAGGTGCGATTTAGAAGAAAAGAATGAAACGCTTACGCATATAAAAAAATGTATGTTTTATTGGAAAAAAAAGTTGTACGGCATCAAAATAATTTGTTTGGGTCCTGTGGACCCAGTGTGACTATTAAGGGTTAAATATGCTGCGCAAACTCACGTCATTGGATACGTGGAACGATGCGGTGTTACCATATGTCTCTTTATTATAGGGGACAAAAAATTTTTCCGGTAAATTATTCTGGCTAAAGGCCATAGCCGAGTAAGTAGGCAAAAATTGCCCCCGCATTTTTTCCAGCAAAATTTGGAGTATATTCTGAGGTATAAAAAAAAACAAATTTTCTGAAAATTTCATCCCCGTCAACGCAATGGTTTTAGAAAAATGAATTTTTTTAAATATAAAAAAAATGCGGATACGTTTCAGTGGATCGATATGATTTTTTTGTTGGTACTTGTTCCAATCAAACGTGTTAAGAAATAAAATTATAGAATATCTTGCCAAAGGTTACGATTTGAAAAAAAAAAAAAAAAAAATTTCCTTGTTTTATTTTTTTTACTATCATCCACTTGGGGTACAATAACGAAATTTTTTTCAAATAATCTTTGGGCACCTTATTAGATTATATAGTTTTTTCAAAATGATCAGTTTGGTAAGCCACAGTGAAAACAAAGAAACACACGTTATTGATATATTTTAGTTATATAGATATATAACTAAAATAAATCAATAAAGTCTGATATGTGACTAAATGATCGGTTTGGTACGCCACAGTGAAAAAAAAGAGACACATTGATATATTTTAGTTATATAGATATATAACGAAAATATATCAAAAAAAGAAACAGACTTTGTTGATATATTTTCGTTATATATCTATATAACTAAAATATATAGATAAAGTCTGTTTCTTTTTTTTTTCACTGTGGCGTACCAAACCGATTATTTTGAAAAAATTATATAATCTAATAAGGTGCCCAAAGATTATATGAAAAAAATTTCGTTATTGTACCCCAAGTAGATTATGGTAAAAAAAACAAGGAACATTATTTTTTTTAACTGTAATCTTTCGCAAGATGTTCTATAATTTTATTTCGTAACACGTTTGATCGTAACAAGGACCAACAAAAAAATCAAATCGATCCACTGAACCGTTTCCGGATTTTGTTTGTTGATATTTTGAAAAAATTCATTTTTCTAAAACCATTGCGTTGACGGGGATGAAATTTTCAGATATTTTTTTTTTTATACCTCAGAATATACTCCAAATTTCGCTGGAAAAAATGCGGGGGCAATTTTTTCCTACTTACCCGGCTATGGCCTTTCAATGCTGACCCTGCAGTGTTAAAAGTTGCAATTTTAAAACCCATCATCTCCCAATCTAAATAGTCGACTATTCGGAAATTTCACTCAAACGTGCATAATGATATGAACAATGTCTGGTTAAAATTTGAACAAAATCTATAAAAATCAAGATTGCGCGCTCGTACTACCTTAAGATGTCGATTACGGGGCCTTACATGTGTGAGACGCCACTCGATGTCGTTGCTTTTTCCGCGCGTATACGAGCGCCGATTTTCCCGGCCCCTGCTGCTCGAGACAAGACATCGAGTGCTTCTCTTTGACGGGCTCGTATCGCGCACGCTTGCACCTTTTCACATCGATATATACAGCTTGTAATAGACACGCGAAGTGGATTTCAACGCTATATATTTCTGCCTGCGCGTTTAGAAGAGAGGAGAGGAGAGGAGAGGAGAGAGAGAGAGAAAGAGAGAGAGAGAGAGAAGTCTCAAAGGAAGGAAGCGCGAAAGAGTGAGAAAAAAAGAATAATCCCGTCTCGGGTGCACGAAAAAAGTCCACTGAGCGAGTGCTGGCGTATGCAACGACGATGTATCCGGTGACAGTCGTGAAGTAGCTGCAAAAAAAACAGAAACGTTCGTATGAAAAAGAGGAAAGAAATCAAATAAAATGCACGACGAGGCGCGTGCGAGCCATTCGCACCGATCGACGATAAGAGGGTGAATTCTTGCATCGAAGGAAACGGCAAGACGAGACGTTTCGCGAGAGAACGCGCCACTGTACGGCCTGGGGAAAAAGAGCCATAAAGTGCCGACGCGGCAAAACTATTTTTGACGCTCTTCTTCGAGCTGCGGAAGCCCACCAAGTATTTTTTTATTTTTCGTATCCACCTCCATCGTACATCACACGTGGGAGGATCTTTATTTTTCAAAGCAATTAAACCCAACGTTATGCGGGTATTGTTTAGTACGAATAAAAAAGGGAAATGTTAGGTCCGGTCTGTGCCGTAAAATGAAGTTACTTTGAACAGGTTTTGGAAGTTTTTTGATGGTAACTTTTTTTCAACATCCTAAATTCCAACTGTTTTGCTCCAATGGAACAATGTGTCCTTTGGCTATCAAATGTGTTTAAGCAACTCAAGCCCCACCAACCCCCCACAATTTTTCTTTTAAGTTTCAAAGTAACCTCGAGTATGGGGTTTGTTTGGCAAGGAATTGAAATGCAACTGATGTCAAAGATTATGGGTTACGTTGACATCATTTTGATAAAAAAAAGTTCATATTTTATGCATTATACATGGAACTAAATGAAAAACAACGAATTTTTACATTGAAATTATCATCTTTAGTAAGGAAACATTTTACATCAAAATATCAAGTACCTAGGGTACTATTATAGGGACTTAATCAGTCTTATGATCATCATCGAGATAAAAATCAACTTTACCAACTTTATGATAAACTTGAACAACAAATTTAAATACATTTACACGGGCACTCATTTACACCGTATTTTGACTCTCCGTTAAAGTAGCCTCAAAGACTGTCAAAGTTACCCTTAATGTCACTTTAACACCGTTTTCCGGTACCCATTCGAGGTTCCTTCCTACGACATCAGGAATTCACCAACTCGCGTTCCTATTTCGTTTTTATTCGTTCGATACTCTTCCGCAGTTGATACAGCTGTGTGTGTAAGGGCGAATCCTGACCCTGAACCATCGTCGTTCGCCAACCATGGTACAAGTCAGGGATACCCTGACGTAGGGTCAGCTCAGCCCTGGGAAGCAATAGCTTACTGTAATATGGCCTCGGCTGGGTACAACACACCATATAACATTACCATAGGTCCGTAACTGAGCACGCACGCTCATTTCAGAGGGCAAAGTCTACATATGTACAGGGCTACTGGTTATTGGTCACGATCCCGTGAAAGGGTTGTAGGACATCTTTTCCCCTATCAAATAACTCGGTAATGCTTTGGGCAAAAGTAAACCATTTTCGAGATATTATTTTATTCAGTTATTTTTACGTGAGGGTGAGGCAACTTTAAAAATAAAATAAAAATTGTTTTACGGAATCGAACTTTTTTATTTATTTGTAGTTTGAGAACACAGTAACAAGGAATTGTCGACCACAAAATAAGAATAATCTGAAAATATTTTTGCATTAGGGGCCCAAAACTATGCAAGTCTAATAATTATTCTTATTTTGTTTTTGATGATTCTTTGCTACTGTGTTCTCAAACTACAAATAATGGAAAAGTTTGATGCCATAGAAGAGTTTTTTTTTCTAAATTCAGTTTTAAAGTTGCCTACCGCTAATTCAGAAAAAAAATAATATCTCGAAAATAGTTCACTTTTGCATAAAGCATTGCTGGGTTATTTGATAGCGGAAAACATGTCCTACAACCCTTTCACGGGATCGAGACCAACAATCAGTAGCCCTGTATACGTATATGGGGCTGCTTTTGGGGTTAGGATGATCCTCGCCACGATCTCTATACGAGTTGGCTTACATTTATCCACGGGTGATGTGAAGACATTCGAGTTTGCATTATGTTGAGTATGGGGATAATAAGCAACTATGAAGAGGGACTTCGAAGTCGAAGGACCTCGAAATCATACTTCCATATCTATATCGCTCTATATATAGTATATATAGTATATTCTATCTCTAGATAGTATAGTATCTATAAGTCTATATAGTATACAAGGTGTTTGGCGCATGGACCAACGCAATTTTTTGGGGGATGCGCGGCGTCATTTGCTACTTTTTTCATCCTCAGATCATATCCTAAGTTTCATGGTAATTAAGATATGATTTTTCTTTTTTGTTGAATTGCCCGAAATTTCGCCTTTGAATCGTCATAACTTTTTTGTTTGTGGTTGTAATAGCACGAAATAACTTTCGTTGTATTCTGCAATGTATGTTTATTATAAATGAATCATTATTTGATACAACGGGTTTTAAGGAAATGACTCATGAGCTTCCAAAACCTCAAAAATGCGTAAATGTATGAAAAATGCCAACTTCTAAATTCACTATTAAAAAAAGACTAAGAGCTATTTTGAACTTAGCTTTGTTTGAAAAAGTTATCTAGTTTATATCCTTCCCAACGGTATGCTACATGTCATAGAACTCATCCATTATGTGGTCAAAATAAAAATAAAAATAAGTTTTTTTTTTATAATGAATTTGGGAGTTGAAATTTGTTCTACATTTACACATTTTTAAGACTGGAAGCTCAAAAGTCATTTTCTTGAAACCAATTGTATCGAATAATGCTTTATTAATAATAAACATACATCGCAGAAGCATACATCATTGCATACAACAAAAGCTACTTCGTGCTATGACGACCACAAATAAAAAAAGATATGACGATTTAAAGGCCAAACTACGGATCATTGAAAAACAAAACGAAAAAAAATCATGGCTTAATTTCCGTGACACTTAGGTCTAAGGGTGAAAAAATTAGCAAATGACCCCCCCCCCCTCAATCCCCCGAAAAAATGTGTCGGTCCATGCGGCAAACACCCTCTACATGTATACGATGCACAGGGTGTCCCTCTCATCTCTACCACCCGAAATAACTCGGTAATCATCGACGTCACAAAAAAATGTTCCAGACAAAAGTTGTACCGTGTGAAGGGGGCCATCGAATGAGACAAATTTTTTTTTTATTTCGGTGGAGACGCTGATGCAAAGTGAATGTCACCGCCACTTTTTTTAATGGAATGGTACATTTTTTTCAACCATTTTGTGGAGCACCTCAAGCGGCATAAAAAACATTGGGGGTCAAAGTCGTTCAAGGTCATTCAAGGCCACCTATTAAAATGAAATACAAATCTAAACATCTCGGATCACTACCAAATATTTGCTAGTGATCCGAGATATTTGGATTTGTATAATCGATAATGACTTTGAATGACCTTGAACGACTTTGACCCCTAATATTTTTTATGCGGCTTGAGGTGCTCCACAAGATGGTTGAAAAAATGTACCATTCCATTTAAAAAGTGGAGGTGACCTTCAATGTGCGTCAGCGCCTCCACCGGAATAAAAAAAAATGGTCGCATTTGATGGCCCCCTTCACACCGTACAACTTTTGTGTGAAACATTTTTTTGTGACGTCGATAATTACCGAGTTATTTCGGGTGACAGAGATAAGAGGGACACCCTGTATATTGTATACGTGTGTATCATCTAGAGCTAGAGTCGATGCTAGACTCTCCCTAGTCATGTGTCCCTTGAGGGAATTGTGCAGGCTAGCTACAAGTTGGCCAAGGTCTAACGTCGATGGCCACGTCTGTGCGGTGGAAAATCTTTGGCCAATAAAACTCGAAGGACACTGTGGAAACGGGACGGTCGTATCGCTGTCGGAGCCAGGAATACAACTGCCTACGTTTCTTTGAAAAGTGCCCTTTTTTTTGTTGCGTGATCAGTATCGGAAATTGTGTCGTTAAATTACCGTAAAAAATCGTTGTTCAATTATTCTCAATGTCTATATATTGTAATCGGGGAAAAAAACTCCAGAGGACTATCCGAAAAAAATGTATATGTACTTTTGTCATCCTGTCGATGACAAAAGTAACCCTTCAATACTATACTTTTTCAAATTTTTGGTGGGATTGGGGAATGTTTTACATGAGATACTAAGACAAAGCTGCACTACCCCACCATGTGGGTTTATTTTCCTTCTCTCTTTCTGCCCCCGCCCCTCTCTCTACTTTTAATCGATTTAGTTAATATTAAAACATTTTTGAAACATCCCTTACAGTTTTATTTCATGTAAACACAAATTGCTTACATGATTCGACGGACGAATAAATAATTACTTAATTTGATAAAGATTAAACTGAGTAACTAACTAAATCTGAAATGAAGATCGAATTAACGGATTATGCTTAGTTGTAACAGTCGAAAACACCTCGTTTTCGGGATTTTTTTAAAGTAAATCGTGATGATAAGTTTGTACAAAAATTAAGTATTTGAAAAAATGTCATCCGAAAAAAAAATCTGTATTTTTTGTGTAAAAATATTTACTTATAATCGATTTACAGCCGGGAAGCGCCTATCGGGAACGTTTTTTGCTGCGAGCAACGCCCTTCCAAACCAAGTTATTTAATATAAAAAAAATTCAAACAGATTTCGACAGTATATTAGTTTATCCTAAGATTAATCGAAAGAATTTCGGAAATATCGAATTTAAAAAACATTGCGCGGGTTTGAAGTGAGAGTCTTGGTTTTGTCGAAAAAAATTGGCATTTTTCGTTCATTGAACCAAAATTTTTATTTCTATTCGTTCATTAAACCTGGTTCATTCTGGTTCAATATAGTTCATCAAACCAGAAATCTCATTTTTAAATGTTAGTTCTATACACCAGAGAAAAAACTTCCCATCAAATACTATATTTTTACGTCTAGAAAAAGCCGAAAAAATTTCAGAACGATCGATGTAGTAGTTTATGAGATATTTTGCTCACCGACTTTGAAAATATACCTACTTTCGAGAAAAAAGCGTTTAAAGGTTCGAACGAGGCTCCGAGCGTTCCGACAGGCGTCAACATAGCAGCCTATAAATCAGTCAATTTTAATCCGATCACCTTGAAATTTTCAGGGAACATTTATAAGATGATATACTGTCGAAATATATTGTTTCGAGAAAAGTGATTTTTCGACTTTCACAACTAGGCATAACCTCTCAAGTAATTAAACAAAGTTCGTTATTTTCAATTAACAAAATATGTTAAAAATAAAGAAAAAAGACTCCCAACACAGGTGTTTGAAGTTTTTTTCTTCATTTTTAACTTACATTGCTCACTAAAAATAACCAATTGCAAAGCCCATTGATAAAAATGAAAAAAAAAAATACACAGAACTCATGATTATTCGTCAATTGTTGTATTCAGTTCGTTAGTTCATTTGTGCTCGTTTGTGTTCTTTTGTTTTGTTGATATCATCATTCTTGCTCATCGCAATTATAATTAACCACAATGTCCATTAGCCTAAATTCTATTCCACACTTCAGCTGTGTCATCGAAGTCAATTCGGTAGTTCTCCAGCTACAAACAAAACACATGCATCCAGCAGTTTTACTATACGTAGAAGCTGAAACCCAAATTGAATAGCAGGGTCAATTAAATGACGTTAATACTTCTACCCCTTCATCTTCCAGTGTTGAATGAAACGGCAATTGCCTTTTTTCATCGTTAGCCCAGTCACTATGTACTTTTAACCTTGCGAAAATTCCGTTATCGCTATTTCTTGAGGGGTGTCACTGGTAGTCTAAATTCAAACTGGCGAGGACAAAAATCCTCCATGGGCTTATGTCCGTTATTTTGAATTCCATGAAAAATGGTTTTTCTCGAATAACTCGGTCATCTTCAGTTTTCGAGTGAAAATGGCAAGGACTAAACTTGTAGGAAATCTACTTTCCTACAACTTTAGCTATTACAGCTTTTTCTATACGATTAATATTTTTCAAATTAAACCCAAAAAAGTGGCGATGTAAAACTATTGCATTATCTCGTTTATTTTCAACTTTAGGGCATAATGGAACATAAACAAGCTTCTAGGGAATTAAATTTTCGATAATTTTGGTCTCCACCTTATTGTTCTCACAATCAATATTGTAGTAAGTCATTTGAAGCCGAAGGACTGGAATGGGAGCCGGATGATCACGGATGAAAAGCGCACCGACTAATGGTAGACTTTTCGAAACTTTCGCCAGACAGTCATTCCAGGAAGATCCGTAGACAAGATTAGGGACGAGTTTGGTGAGGTGTCAGTGGCGTATCGCTTTAAAAATAAGTCTACATGTCTAGTGGTGTAAAAATGTGTATTGATCGCTTATTATTGCTAATTAATGCGTTCCGACCTGGGTTTCTCCCCTGACTTCCACGATATTTTCCGACGTGGGCGAGCACAGGGCAAAGCGGGGCTTGCGAGAGCTTACTGCAGAAGGGTAGAGCGCCGGGGGTGCCCCGAGGATGCGAGGGTTGCGCACTCGGGGGTGCGATAGAGAGAGAGAGAGAGAGAGAGAGAGAGAGAGAGGGTGCGAAAGAGAGGGGTGGGAATGGGGCGAGAGTACGCGTGCGGGGAGTACGTCAAAGTTGCTTGTCGGGGAGGGGTGGGGGGAGAAGGGATGGAATCCATTGGACAGTGGAAAGGGGCGCAGACGAAACCGACGACGAGTCTCTCTCTCTGTTAACCGCGCGCGGGTCTTCAGTTCCTCGCTAGCCGCGACTCGTGACGCGTGAGCGCGTTTTTCGAACGATCCTTCCACCGATTACGATATAGATGCTCATCGCGATATATCGAAATCGCAATCGAACGTCGATTTTTTCTTAACTCGCGATTTAAATTCACGAAAAAAAAATAAAAACGAACTTGACGATGAATTAATTTTGCTTTCATTGATAAATCCAATGGGAAGGATCGGTTCGATTTTTCTTGGTTTTATTTTTTTATTTTTGAGTTTATCGGTTGATTATTGGGACTCCGAGAGTGAATAGATAAACAGACAGAGAGAGGAAGTGAGAGAGAGAGAGAGAGAGAGAGAGAGAGAGAGAGAGAGAGAGAGAGAGAGAGAGAGGGAGAAGGGAGGACAAACGGAGGCGAATACGATTTGTGACCAACACCGGAAGTATCGTTCACCGACTCGTCGCTCATCCTCACGTGACCTGGACGCACCTGCGTCGCATTTCCGGAGCGAAAGACAGAGAGAGAGAGAGAGAAAGAGAGAGCCATCACTTGCGCTCTTTCCTTGTTACACTTCGATCGTTTACTTAACGGAGTGCTCTATTAGAAAGCTTCCGGACTCGTCGAACTATGCACGTCAAACTCGCCAAGTGTTATTTTTCACCCGGCTTCTACGCGTACCTAGTTCGGAAATAAACATAATTATAAAGAAAACTCCAAAAATATCACTCGAAATTCATTGCCCGAAATTGTGCCTCAACAATAAAAACTCTAACGTTAAAATTGCCGAAAGAAAAACATCCACAAAAGTACGATAACGATGTATCCATAAATTCCAAACAATTTTTTGTTCATAAAACAGATGACCAATCGATAAGGAGTGCCGGTTACATCGTTTTCATTCATGCCACTTTATCGTCCACGTGTACGGGACTCTCAACCGTCAAGGTCGGGCGTCCCACCTACTCGATAACCCATTCGCACTTCTCACCTTTACTTCTACTACCTCGACAGATACCCCCCCCCCCCCCCCACTTGGCTACTCACGGGCCAGCTTCATTTTCCAACTTCCTTACGTACGTCTATATTTATACACACACACCTATATACCCGTCGGAATTCCCGATAAATTCCACTTCATTTTTCCTCGGACGAAAAAATTTCATCCTCCATCGGAATTTTCTCCGGCTGGATTCTTTTTCCTTTCTCCCGTCGCGAATACGTTGAAAATACGGTTGGTTATTTCGGGGAAATGTATTGCACGGTCTGTGAGTAGAGCTGGTCAGGTCGACGGTTCTATCCTCGGGGGGAATTCCGTTTCGTATGCGTCTGCACGTAGATTTGTGCGTATGTCCGCCCGGACAACCATAAGGCCAGGTAAATTCCCCGTGCCACATAAACACACACACACACACACACACACACACACACACACACACACACACACACACACACACACACACACACACACCTCCAACCCACACACACACACACATACACCCCTACAAACATACACACACCTACAAACACACAGACACCTACAAACACACACACACACACCTACAAAAACACACACACCTACAAAAATACACACACACCTACAAAAATACACACACACACACCCCTACAAACATACACACTCACCTACAAACAGAAAGACACCTACGAACACACACAAACACACCCACACCCCCCCACACACACACACAAACACACACACACACCTACAAACGCACACTCACCTACAATCACACACACACACACCTACAAACATACACACACACACACCTACAAACAAACACACACATATACACCTACAAATACACACATATACACCTACAAACACACTCACACACCTGCAAACACACGCACACACACACGCACACGCACGCACACACACACACGCACACCCGGCATAATAATAGCAATGTCTGCAGAAACGCGCAACCGGAAGTATCGCTGAATCGACCGCGTACACAAATTGCCATTGCAATAAACAAGCCACTGCAGTAACCCAAACAAGCTAACCTTTCGCAAGGATTCGCATCAGCGAGACTGGAGGAATCAACATTATGATCAGTGCTACGAGAATTTCAACAGTCGTCGATGATAATTGTTCAAAGTACCGGAATTTCGTCGTTGATAGATAATTTTGAGGGTACCGATGATCATTGTTAAAGTGACTTTATGAGGATTTAATTATCAGCAGTAAAATTCGCAGTTGGGTGTCGCCAAGCTGAAGACCGATCCAGCAGGTGGAAATATCCTCCTGCTGCGGGGGATGAATTGACTGGATGAGAGTGCAGTGCGGTTGTAACTCTAGTTTTACGTACTGTGAAGCAAATACATCAGCCGGTGGAAGAAGTTGGCTTTTCTTGCAGAGAAAGAGAGAGAGAAGGAGAGTAAAGGTCCGGTGAAGAGAGACCTCCAAGTGTGCTGTGGTTACGGTGAAGTTGCCGGAGAAAACCAGCGGAAACCTCCCAGCCTCTTAGTCAGTGGGTCAGGAAGTCTCTACCGTAAGTATACCGCATTACCCTGGATTACCTCGCATTACGAGAGCCTCGGAACGGCAATAGCAACGTATCGTCGTCCTATTTTTCTCGCGTCTTCTACCCTGTATGTACATACGATATATATATATATATATATATATATATATATATATATATATATATATATATATATGTATATATATGTGTGTGTGTGTGTGTGTGTGTGTGTGTGTGTGTTAAATAAATAAACCCATACATATATACGTATAAATAATGTACGCACGCATATACGTATTCGTTCGTACGCGCCGTGTGTCACATGAATTTTAATATTTTTCCAGCGGAGCACAGGCCTCATGAATGACGATTTGTCACGGGGCAATTCAATTCGAAGGCCTGCTCTTTCGTGTCTTCGCACACTTGAGCATTTTTCGAGTAATAATGAAACACTATGTAGTCGTGAATAAATCAATATGTTTCACTTTATACACTTATGGAAACGTGGCAAATTTGCAAGTTATTTTCTTTGTTTTTTGCACGCGAGACGTATTGACAAAAATAAGCACGGATGACAATATGCCGGAAGAAATGTGCGTTCAAAGTTCATATGAAATCGACAAAATTTCGATTAAATTCAGCTGTACGTCATGCGCGTCATTACGAAATATGTACGCTGCGAGAACTCACGACGGGTATTCCCAGCGATTGTAAACGACGACGTAATCGTCTATACGAATATGCAGGGTGACAATTATAAGGTAGGCATGTGTTTTTTGAGAGTCTGGCACGGAGATTTTGGAACTGAGAAAATATGATATTTAATGGTCTTTTATGTCCTTTACGAAAAAAAGGATAGCGTATTTTTATGATGGGCAGGATTTGCCAGAAAATATTGAGCGTACTAGGAAAAATCAAAATTCTCTATTTTGAATGCGGAATAAACATAATTGAATTACAAATACGAAACACTCCTGGAAAATGTCTTATCAATGGAACAAAATCTCATTTATATGATGTTAAAGTTTGCATCGTTGGAGTGCAACGAAAATTATTATATACATTTTTTGGCTGTGAAAGACCGCAAATGTTTTTTATGAATTAGAGATTTAGGTTCGACTTCAGATTGCAAAAAGGGTCCAGATAAAGATAAAAATAAAGAAATGAAGAATGACCAAAAAACTCGTTGCGTTCCACGATGCAAATTTCACGGTCGTCCATTTATTCCTTTTCAAATAAATACATCTTTGATATTTTTTTTCTCGATGACAGGATACCCAAAAAAAAGTTTTCCAGGGTTATTTCCGATACTCAAGGTGAAATTATGATTTTTCATCAGGACTCACATTTTTTTCGGGTAAATAACTCATCACAAAAAAACGCTATATTTTTTTTCGAAGAGGAAAACCATTGAAAAATATTTTTCTCCGTCGCAAAATCTCCTCGTACAGCCCCCAAAAAACACATGACCACCTTATAATTGACGGCACTGAAGTTTGCATCATTGGAACGCAACCGATTTTTTGTTGTTGTCTCTGAAATATTTGTTTCTGCCGATTCCGGTTATGAAAATCACTCCCACTTTGTTACGTTTCGAAAGTAAGTTACACAAATGTTTTCAAAAATAATACAAATCAAGAAATGACAAATAAAATCGTTGCGCTCCGACGATGCAAACTTCAATGCGATTATAATTGGCACTCTGTACGTGTATATACATCTACACCACTGAGCATATGCATTGTCGATATACTTGATCGAGTTACGCGTACGAAGAACGATTGCGATGAGGCAAAGGAAATTTACGCTTTTGCGAATGCATTCGATACTCGCGAGCAACAATAACAAGCAGACGAATGCACGTCCAGGTAACACAGAACTGAGCTATAACACGATTCGAGTCCTCAAAGAGAATTCGATCTTCGTTTCATCAGAAAAATCAATATACTAAATATTGATGGACCTTTTTTCGTGACGATTTAATGAAATCCCGAAAATGATCACTTTTAAATGGTTTGCAGTCACAATTCGTGCGCAGGACACAATATTATTGATATTTTTTTCTCTCTGCATTTTTGCAACTAGAAAGACAATTAAATGAAATCCGTTCGCTGAGACAAAAAATGGAGAACCTGTGTGTGCCAGAGAAATTTATCACGAGACAGACCGAAAGACAGGGAGTGAGGGGAGAGAGAGAGAGAGAGAGAGAGAGAGAGAGAGAGAGAGAGAGAGAGAGAGAGAGAGAGAGAGCGCATGTACCGCTGTACGAATTTGGCAAATGCTCGGAATACCGTGGATGCTAGATCGTTTTAATTTAAGCCCACGCTCTCGCCTTTTCTTACGACTCCCTTGCGAGACGAGTGCGTTAGTTCGCTTTTGCTCTTCCACCATTTCCTTCTCTCGTTCTTGTACTCACGTATGCAGATATATATACACATAGATAAGCAGCCAAATATCTTTTGGGAAAACATTTCCGACTCGTATAAAACGAGCGATCTTTACCCCCCACCCATCCTTATACACATCGCCAGTTTTCTGCGGACGAATTCGAAGTGTGGAGGTTCGAGCACTGCGTGCAAAATACCATTACTCGTATCTCGTGTAATATTTCGTGCAAAATATTTCGCCTCGTACAAAAATATGTTACGTATGTACGAAGAACGTTGCGAGGAGCTTCCATTTCCCTCGAAGTATCCTTTGCCCCCCAATAAGAGTCGATTCTGGACCACCGATTTTTTTTTTTGACGTTCTGTTTGACCTTTGCAGATATTCTGGAGGCAAAATATTCACAAAAATGCTTTTCTTGCTCAAGGCGCAACTATTTCATGGCATTGAAAGAGCAATTAGATTTTTCCGGTAATAAAAAACAGGTACATGTTGATAATATGAGTTGGTTTTTATTATTTTTCAAAAAAATATTGATACGTTGAGGTAATATAATTTATAAATTAATAACGAGATTAGAATTGGCTGGGAAGAGGGTGTTTTTAACCGATCACAAGCATTCAGCATGTCGCAGCTCCCCCCACTCCACTACAACGCAGTGGCAGTGGAGTGGGGGTAGCGTTAATTTCGTGTGACATCCAGCTAACTCAGACCCCCTATACCCAGCCTACCTCAACAAACACACCGTTCTAAAAGCATTTCCAATGCTAAACAATTTTGTTGCAATCCAACGATGTAAACTTCAAACCCATTACTCGGGCTGTCATCTGATGTGCAGTATTCGGACCTTGTGTAAGGCTCACAATTCTGTTCGGCAGGATACAAAAAATTGAGAATCCGTTTGTGGAAAAGTTCCGAAAATATTCAAATGAGAAGTTTCGGGACAATCGACAAAATGTTAACATTTGGTATCAATTTATGGAGTGAATTCTTTTTCATATGCTGAATGCACCCTCCGAATTTTAAATCGATCGTCTACATTGTTTCCATAAAATTTACAATTGAAAAAAAAAACCTTTTTAACATAGGAAGATGCCTATGCTCATCGGTGAATGGCGGTTCTGTGCATGATAGAGTGTGAAAAATGTTAAAAATGTTATCAAAAACTGTCAAATGACTCAGAATATTATGACAATTTCATCAGGATTATAATGTGCTAAGTTATTAGGACGTTGAATAAGTTCTCGCTGTTTTCCAACAGATGGCGTTGCCAGATCTGCGTGCGTGTAGTTTAAGATACTAACGCAGCTATGAAGAAGTACTATAAGCAAGCTGCAAATTCAGTGTATGTAATTTTCCCGAAGTGTGAACAACTTTTTTTTTAGTGTTAAACTTATCAAATTTCGTGCCAAAAAGAGTATGTGCGAAGAATCTCACTGCACTACTTTATTTTCGAAAAATTGCAGCCGAAGCACATAGAATTCTTGTTGAGACTTACGGCGACTATGCTCTGCTGGAAACACCATACAGAGATTGGTTTAGACGGTTCAAAAATATGGTGTTGAAGTTTGCATCGTTGAAATGCAACGAATTTTTTTTTTCAATTTTTTAAATTCTTTATTTTTAATACTGTCTCAATCCTTTTTTCCAAGTTTAGGTCATGGAACTTAAGTCATGGAAAATAAGGATAAAAAAAATGTTTTAATGATTTTTGTAGCCCAAATACGCAAAAATAGGGCAATACGACAAAATATATATGGGTCATTCCATGTCAAATCGACAAATTTTTTACCTGACCCCCTTTGATTTCGCTGAAAATTTTCTATCTTTTTCTACCCCCCGAAAGTTATTTTTCAGAATTTTTTCAAATTTTTTTTCCCGACTCAAAAAAAGTTATGAATTTTTGAAAAAAACCGCTCTTTTATTTTTAAATTGCCAGAACTTTTTCAAAAATTGACCGTTTGGGAACTTTTTTTTTTCAAAATTTTTGTTTTTAAATGTAGTTTTCGAAAAAAAATATGAAAAAATTTTCAGAATCCCAGATATATGAAATATTTTAGTTTTTTTGAAAAAACCGTAATTTTCTCAAAGTCCGACCGTTTTTTTTTTGTTTTTTTTTTGCTCTAAAAATACTTCAACTAATTCTGCAATGATCCCCGTTAATCAAAAGATGTGACGACAATCGCTTCTAATTTTTTTTCTTGATTATAAAAAAAATTTTGTTGAATTTTTGCTGATTTTATATAACTTTGTTATGAAATTTTTTTTATTTCCTCGTGAAACCTCCAAAGTTGAAAAATAAAATTTTATTGGAGAATTTCAAGTGATTATCGTCCAAGAAATTGTTATTTTTTTTCAAAAAAGTAAAAAAAAGGACTTTTCTTACTCTTAAATAAATTCACCGTCTCTTAACATCTTTAAATAAATTAAAAACATTTTTTTGTATGTGTTCAAATTATATTATCTTTTATTTAACTTTCATCAGAAGTATTGTCAACAGAGGGCTGAAGCATTTTTTTATAACATGAACTACATATTCGCTCATCAGTCGACAAATTGTATCGAATTGCTAAATGCTCCGGTAAATTTCGCAGGGATATTTTTTTTCTATGCTTCTCCAAATTAAATGGATTGCAACATCGATCAAAAAACTTCGGCATTGTAATCACTCGTTAACAAAATATAAATTAACAGCACTTTATGATAAATAATAGGTACTTTATTTAGCAATAGTAAGTCTACGTGACACGATGAACACAACGACAATGTAATTATTCTGAAAACATAACCTCCATATTATTTAAATGAAATGTAGATGATATCTTTTTTACCGACAATCGATAGCTCTTAAATTATCACATTGTATCAACTGGAGGTAACTTTTAAACCCATTGTATTTTTGAAGTTGTCATATTTCAGTACCAAAAAAAAACGTCCATAAGAGTAAAAAAATAACGTCAATGAGAGAAAAAAATTATTTTTTTTTTTAAATAACAATTTCTTGGACGATAATCACTTGAAATTCTCCAATCAAATTTTATTTTTCAACTTTTGAGGTTTCACGAGGAAATAAAAAAAATTTCATAACAAAGTTATATAAAATCAGCAAAAATTCAACAAATTTTTTTTTATAATCAAGAAAAAAAATTAGAAGCGATTGTCGTCACATCTTTTGATTAACGGGGATCATTGCAGAATTAGTTGAAGTATTTTTAGAGCAAAAAAAAAGCCAAAAAAAAACGGTCGGACTTTGAGAAAATTACGGTTTTTTCAAAAAAACTAAAATATTTCATATATCTGGGATTCTGAAAATTTTTTCATATTTTTTTTCGAAAACTACATTTAAAAACAAAAATTTTGAAAAAAAAAAGTTCCCAAACGGTCAATTTTTGAAAAAGTTCTGGCAATTTAAAAATAAAAGAGCGGTTTTTTTCAAAAATTCATAACTTTTTTTGAGTCGGGAAAAAAAATTTGAAAAAATTCTGAAAAATAACTTTCGGGGGGTAGAAAAAGATAGAAAATTTTCAGCGAAATCAAAGGGGGTCAGGTAAAAAATTTGTCGATTTGACATGGAATGACCCATATACTCTCGTTGCATCTAAACGATGCAAACTTCAATACCATTCAAAAATAATGATTTTGATGTGTTGAACTGGGAGCGTTACTTCAAGAAGACTCATGTCAGACGCTAGCTGAACTGGCAGAATCATTAATATTTGATCACACAACAGTTTCGAAACGTTTCAAAGCTGTAGGAATGATTTTTTTAACGGGGTGTCCCTCCCTGGAAGCCCAATTTGAAGGGTTAGAATGATGAATTTCTTTTTAGTAATACATTGTTTGGAATAAATTGATTTTTTCCCAACATATTGTATATATGTTTGTGGTTATAATGTAATTTTTTAAGAAGAAAATTTTTCAAAGTGTCCGTAGTGCTGCAGCTGGCGTTGCAGTCCTCCAGCGGCGATGCCCGAAACGACAAGATCTCTACCAGGCTCAAATGCAATCTGAAACGAAAACAAAATACTTGTTCTTCAAATATATCCAACTGGCTATGTGTTCACGATGCACTTTTCAAAATTTCGAAAAATACGAAATATGACAGCTTCTCCAAAGAAAACCTCATTTTTCTCTTGAAAAACAACATGCTGAAGTCATTGTTATCAACAAATGGTTCATCCAATATAAAAATGCGATCGTGAACCGAAAATGATTACTTTACTAGAATTTCAGGGTCCGGTTCATCTTAAAATATTCTTGAAACTTCCCACTATAAAAATATATTTATGAAAAAAAAAAACAATTTTTTTATGTTTCCAGAGAGGAATACCCCCTTAAATCAAGCATGAATTTCCACGAAAAAACGGCCAGAACTTATTCAACATCTCCATATCTCATCATAGATGCCTATGCTCAAAAGTGTTTTTTCATTTGGAAATTTGACAGAAACGATGTAGACGATCAAACTATAATTTGGAGGGTTCAGTATATGACAAAAAATTTACCGTATAAATTTTCCTCAATTGGTAACATTTTCTCCATTATCCCGAAGCTCCTTGAACGTATGTTTTTTTTTTTGCGAATCATTCTCTACAACTATTGACGTTTTTCTGGATTTTCTTTTTGTCGAATCGTGAGTGACTGGTGCTGTTTCGGCAATTCGAAAAATTCGGCCAGATGCTCTATACCTCAGGTCTGATACGCAACATGCACGAGCCCCGGTGCTTTTCTTCCCGCACTATGTGCTATGTATATACATGTACGGTTGGGAGAACGCGAGTGTACTTTTAACCGCACTCCGAATTGGGTCAGAGCTGTGCGATGTCATTGCTGCAGAGGAGCCTGCTGCAACCTTATACCGAAAAATCCCTTGGGATATGAGAGCAATTCTTTTCACTGTACCGCAAATACATGGTACATCGTTCTCCGGTAAACGAGTTTATTCGAAAAAAAAAAAAAAAAAACGATGAAAGCAACAACAAAAAATTAGCATTTTCGTTTTGCGACAGAGTTGAAATTCGTATAAATTTATAGCAGCACTTGCGTCTAAACGCGGCTGTTAGAATTCGCACCGAGTGACGATAAATAATTGCGGCAAACGGGATTAATGTTTATTTACGACGAGAATAATTCCTCTCCGAGTACACACACACACACACACACACACACACACACACACACACACACACACACACACACACACACACACACACACACACACACACACACAGGCACACACAGGCACACACACACAGACACACACACACACACACACACACACACACACACACACACACACACACACACACACACACACACACACACACACACACACACACACACACACACACACACACACACACACACACATATATATATAAATGTATTCAAATATGTAACTAGGGATGTTCATGTGTGTGCGTGTGCAGAAACTTTGGCGTTGCGCATTTTCCGCGCGAAAGCTATTCGTCTACGTCGCTGGTCCAGACGCTCACGTTTGTCACGCGAAAAATCTGGAACAATGAACACACGGAGTCCGAGGCACAGACTGAATAGTATGCACCTCCCGGTGATACTCTGTACTTTATCGAAGGCAGGAAAGGAGGCGTCTGGAGAGGAGAGGAAATAAAAAAGACAAGAAACTTTGAGATCGTTGTTGCGTACTTTTATGAATAAATAAATATATAAATAATTGAATACCGACGATGGTAGGTAGGCGGTAGGGGTCCGGGTCTGACAGTCCTTCGAGTTGAGGGACGGAGACACGTTTAGGCGAGGAAAATATTGCTGATTTTGATGATCTTTTTTAAAAGAAAGATTTCTTTACCTTTTCTGACACTCAAGATGTGTGTTTATCAATTTTTTTGAATGGCAGAGGTATGGCAAAGGACTTATAAACGGGTTGCGGCGGATGTTGTGAGGCGGCGTGACACGTAGCGTCGGCGGGATTGTTCTGAAAATAAACCGACGAGCTTTTTCTTTCATTAACATTCATACGCAAAATATGAACCAAGAAAAAGTGAGAAATGTTAAAAATTGATGAAATGGTACGCTTCAAAACAAAAAGATTGAATTTTCCGAAAAAGGCTACATTTTGCAATAATACTTTTGTTTTTAATTTTCGAAAAAACTTTAGGGTCATGTTCTAGACAATAAGGTACTTCCGCCATTTTTAAAGATCGACAAAAATAAAAATACCATGTTGTAGGCAAAAGCAGTAAAAAAAACATACCTTGTGTCTCAAAAGTGGTAAGGAAATGTCGCCTTTGAAAAAAAATCATGAAAATCGGGAACATTTTTCCTCGACTTCTACACAAAGAAGGGAAGTTCCAAGTTGAAATATCGAAATTGAATGTTTACCTTATACTAATACTTTTGGCCAAGGCTACATTTACCTTTTCCCCTTTTGATATTTTCACTGAAAAATCTTTGTTTCAAAGTAACGGTAATAAACTAATGAGACAAATCCTCAACTATCAACCAAAATCAGCGATACAAAGAAATATTAGAAAAAACATTTTAAAAAAATTGAGCGACTCCAATATAATAATGTACATTTTTTTACTCCTTAGACTAAATATTCCAATCCACATAGTTTTCCGGCAACTTTTTGGCATCGTGCACCGGCCCGAAACCTGCCGTTTTTTTTTGTGAAAAAACTAAATAACTCTGCGAAAAAATCATATTTTTTGTTTTCTCAACGAAACTAAAGCTATCGGTATCCTTTTAAAATATCTTATCACTAAATGGCGAGATTGCTATTTTTCACCGTCGAGCACGCGATTCTGCAAAGTGCGAAGATCGTGAAAAACCGGCATTTTCAAAATGGCGTACGGGGTACAAAAAAATCGCAAAAAAATAATTAAAAAAAAAAAACAAAATGAAGCTAGTTTTGTCCGTTTCAAAACCCTCTTTGGTAAATTGGCTCATGATAATTTTTGTCGCCGACATATTCGATTGTTTGTCCAGATAGAAAATGTTCAGGGCCTTTGATTTTTTTGAAAGTCACATATGTGATAAGGCATTGAAAACTATAAGACACGTAATTTTTTATTGGCAGATAAACAGTCTTAAGGGGGCAAACCATCCCTCAATAATGCTTGTCGAGGTGTGATTTTGCAGTTTCACCCACAAGCAGTTCACCGATCTGAATGAAACAAACACCAAAATTCTTCCAATGCAAAACAATGAAAGATCCATTATAAAAGTATTGAAAAAAAAAACAAATTAAGGGGAAACACGCCTTTTTTAAGGGACGATTTCCCCCCTTAAAACTGTTCGTCCGCCGATAAAAAAATATGTATCTAATAATTTTCAATGCTCATATATATGATAAATCATATATATGAGTTTCGACAAAATCGAAGGCTAACACTTAAGTGATGTTCCTCGTAGGTAATCCACGCTCCAACTGCAAATGATTTACGTCTTCGCTAGAAGTAAACATAACCATGTTTTTTTTGAATACTCACTTTTCACAAGCTCTTCTAATAAATTATACCCGACGAATGTTAATTTCAACCATATGATTTGTACAAACTCGAATAGGATAGTACAAGTTCGACCTGAATAAAACCTTTCGTACAGTATCCAACATCACTATACGTGGGCCGATTTCGTGATAGCACTGAATTAACCATACTTATATTGTCAAGCTTTCTACAATAGTTAATAATTATTTCGGGGATAATGGATAGTCAAACACGCCACCCAAATACGAATAAACATTTATTAATTTCTAATAGATTATTCTCTAATGTGCCAATTTATTAGAACATAATAAATCTTTTTTTCCGAGTGTGTGTTAACCATCTTATGATTGCAGTTTCAATAACCTATATGGAATTTTACCATTCTCTCTTTTACCATGGGAGTTTTTTGTAAACATGATGAACTTTTCTCTCAGCGGACATGTGCGTGCGGATAATACTTATATACGACATACTTCGTGCACTATAGAGACACGTCTTTGAATATTTCGCTGAAACGTTTTTCCATTCATCGTGCCTTCGGGCCAAACGTCACAGATGCATTGTCCCGTCACATTGAATCCTTGGATTTCGAGAAGCTGTACTTCTCTCGTATATATATATATATATATATATATATATATATATATATATATATGCGCATGTGTGTATATGAATACACGGGTCCATATACCGTGAGAGCTTTTATTATTTCTTGCGAAGAGGATACACCCTAGAAGTCCCTACGAATACGACTCGTGAATATGGTATATGCTCGCGATGACGAAAAAGTCTCGGAGAATCTATCAAAATACGCGGTCGTCCACTGCAAATCGAGAGTCGCGACGGCGCCGCGACGCTAAGTAATTGAAAAAAAGAGTTCTTGATAAACGTCGAAAATCGTGCCGCGCACTTTTTATGTACGGTAAATATATATAAACGTCGGAAATAAATATGAGAGATGCGCGTTACGCGCTCCATTTGTACAGGTACCCAGCGAGAAGCGTAGGCCAATCACGAAGGGTTCTGAAAGCACTTAGTCTCAATGAAACGACGAGAAAACGACTTTTTTCAGATCCACTTGGGTTCAATACACTACATGGGTTTGTATGGGTTTGCTTGGCGGAAATAATTGGAAAAATATACAAATTGATCCGAGAAACAGATTGAGGGCTGTGACGGGTCGAGAAAGGGTCGATTTTCCGATTTTTTTGTCGGCTGGATTATTTATTTGGGCTTTGGAAAAAGGTATGTTATTGAGCATACATTAAGGCGGGAGCCTGAATTAAAAGGTTCGAAAAAAGCGTTTTTTCGAGATAATTTTAGAAGGGAAAAAAATAAGTGAGGCCAGTAAACATTAAGATGTTCTTTTTATGTATATTTGAAAAGTATTCAAAAAATGTTTCAACAGGAAACAATAAATGACTGCAGATTTATCGGCTTATTCCATGTGCGTCTTGCCACTGCAGTCCAAAATCGGCAATTTGGAAAAATCGTGAAAATGAAAACTGGAGAAAACGCGCTGCAGAGTTTTCAATAGGAGGAAATATGAATATCAAATATCAATCGCTTCTCTGCGTTTGGCCTTGTATCTTCCAAAATATTCACAACTGGCCTCTGTAACTTTGTAAATATATTCTTGGATAGTTTATCTATCGATTTGAGCAATTAAAAAAAAACGATTTTTCGGACCTTCTAATTCAGGCTCCCGCCTTAACCTTATTTCGTGTAAATTTTTATTAAACCCTTCAACTGCACACTGGGTTGTTTTGACGCCATTTTTTTTTCAACTGACTGTATTGCAAAACGAGGTAATCTACTCGGCTAGAGTGCGCGGCTCGAATGTTTCCCCACTCCTACTCTGTAGATGGACACTCAGCGCCCAGTCTACATCCTGCCCGTGTACTGAGGACAGCTGTCAAAAAAGGAACTGGGGTCGCGTCGACCCCGTTTATGCAGGAGGGCGGTGAGAGTGGAAATTTTGTTTTAGTGCAATTTGGTATTTTATTACTATATGTGAGTTACGATAGAAAATACTCCGTTATGCAGGAGGGCTGTGTGCAGCGTGCGCCGAATGTACTTATGCGTAAACTGCGGTAAATGTCAATAATAATAAGTCATTGAAGTTTAAAGAATGCAAAAAATATAGGTTTTCAACAAATAATCTGCCGAAGGAGTCGATTTTGCCATTTTTAACTATCCCAAAAATCCTCAAATTCAAACCTCCGAATAAATATACTTTTTGGAAAGACGGTCGATACTGTATTTTTTTTCGTATCTACAAACCTTCCTCTTTAGAAACGTTAAAGGATTTTTTTTACATTTTGAAAAGAAATTTGAATGTTTGGGCACTTGACTTTTTTCTTATTAAAAATAAATAAATTTTGGGCCATAAAATAAGGGTCATTGACTAAAAAAACGTCTTCATAAAAAAATGCATATTCACCGAAATGAAACGATCTGGAAAACGTCTGGGGTCCGATCGACCCCATATGCAGTTAGAGGTTCGAGGCGAAAGTGTGCAGTCGATGGGTTAAAAAATTAACTTACTTAAATTAAACAAAAAACTAAAAAATTAACTTACTTAAATTGAAAATTAACTATGTTATTGAGGTATAATAAAGCCTCTCTGAAAAATGTGGTCCAACGGACGGTTCGATAAGTTCAAACTGGTTGGTGTGGAAAATAAAAATCAAGTTTCATAATCTCTATAAATGTAGTTCTCGTTGTACGTAGCTATTTAAAAAAAGAATTAAAAATTCACATAATAGCGGTTGTCAAAAAGAGCCTAATTTTGGCGAAATGTATACTTATATTCAGAGGCTTAAAAAATACTAACTTCAACCAAAAACAACGGCTACGTACAACGACAGCTGCTGGAGTTGCCGAAATTTTGTTTTTTCAAAATTGAAAATCGCACAATTATAGCTAGAGTTATGATTCCGGCCAGGTCGAGAAAAGTCGTTGAGAGAAAAACGCGATTGAAAGTTTTAGTAAACGTAAATCGGTGCGCTACCTGCTCTCATTGAATCGTCTGTAACACGGTGAATTTTAAATATTTTGCCTCACAGAGTTTTTTCACATATTCTTGACTATGTATACTTTGAGTACGCGCAATAAAAATCGACTTTTTTTACCCGTCAAAGTGGTGTCCCGCCTTAAAAATCTGCAAGACTGATCCAATTTTCTCGAATGATCGAGTAAACTTTATTAAATTGAAACAAAATGTTTCTCAATTCTAGTCACGCTGCAATGAAATGAAAGGTAAAATAAAAACGCGGTAATTACGATTGTACATTAAATTTAATCGGTATTTCGAAGCGTCTCTCGTTCGTTGTGGTACTTACGTGCTCGTAACGATCGTGAAAACGATAATGCCTTTCACGAATATTTGGTATTACGACTGGATACGCGATGCACGTTTTAACGACTGGGCACATATATCCAAAATAATATTAATTCTACCTATGTCCAAGTGTATATTATACAGGGTGTCCCGTTATAAATGCATAATCCTGCAACTGTCGATAGGTCAGATCATCCCCCACTATATGCTGGAATTGCAGTCCAGTAAAAGTCCCGCGGTTTTCGGAATAAAAATCATCTGCTTTTGGTTTTTTGCATGTCATTTTTACAAATGTTAACTTTTTCTACCCGTTTTTTTTAAATACTCTTGGTTATTCGCTTTATCTAGAAAAGTCTTCTTTTTAACCTTAAATTTTAAAGAAACTCTATGAAAAAAGATCTTATGCAGAATTTTCATACAAACTTTCTGATTTTGATAGCCTGCCAATGACTTGAAAAAGTTGCTTAGTTATTGTCGATTCATATCATTTGTAAAAATGGCGTGCGAAAAACCAAAGGCAGATGATTTTTTTCAAAAAATAAAATAAAGCCCAAAATCTCGAAAACCGTGGGTCTTTTACTAAACTGAAATTCCAGCATAAAGTAAGGTATGATCTGACCTATCAACAGTTGCAGGATTACCCATTCAGAACAGGACACCCTGTATGTGTGTATACACGAACATACACGCAATCGAATACGTAAAGATACAATTCATATGAGTATATTGTAATTGCGTTGTATGAACATTTAACGTTTACATCCGGCGTCATTCCGGGTATGTTTCCTCAGAATTGATTCCGGAAGCCACCTCCTTTGAAATGCCCCCCCTCTCCCTTTCTCATTATTTTTCGCGTCATCAACGCAATTTTTCCGCCCTTTCGCACCGTCATTGGGCACATACCTATTTTCTCTTTTCCACCTGTGCTCCGCGAGGATTGGGGTAGAATATCCATAAGTGAATATCCATAAGTGACTATCCATAAGTGAATATCCATAAGTCGAATATCTATGAGTCGAATATCCATAAGTCGAATATCCATAAGTGAGTATAGAGTAGAAATGAGTGCCAGAAATGGGGGGAGGTAGAGGAAAAGTGAATATAGAGGAACCCAAACAAACCCAAACAAACTCACTTATCTCCACCTCCCGCCGACTTATATATATTCGACTTATATATATATTCGACTTATGGATATTCGATTTGTGGATATTCATACTTATGGATATTCGTACTTATGGATATTCCTACTTATGGATATTCGACTTATGGATATTCGTACTTATGGATATTCGATTTGTGGGTTTTCATACTTATGGGTATTCGTACTTATGGATATTCATACTTATGGATATTCGTACTTATGGATATTCATACTTATGGACATTCGTGCTTATGGATATTCTTACTTATGGATATTCGACTTATGGATATTAGACGACAGTGCTCCGCGAGCACCCCTTTCGTGTCACGCAACATTGCCAAACCAAAGGAACGCAACCCCAGGTTTTGAGGCTCAGAACTCTCTAGTGTTGTTGAAGTTGCATCGTTGAATTGCAATGAAAAAAATGCTTGTTTTTTTTTATTTCTTCATTTCAATTATCATCTAAAACATTTTTTGCAGCCTTTGATTATACATTTTGAATAAGGATTTTCCAAAAAGTTCGACTAATTTTTGTAGCCCAAAGGTGCTAAAACACAAACGGCAATACGAAAAACAACAAATTTCGTTGCATTCCAACGACGCAAACTTCAATACCATTTGCCTTGTAGGTACGTCCATAGGCTTGCACGGTTTTCCACAGAGAGCAGAGTCTCACAAGCAAGCTTTAACAATTCCCAACGAGCCCAGAGTAATCTCCGTCTATACGGCCCAGGTGGACTCCGCCGGAGTACAGAGGCGCGTGAAAGGGACACACGAAGGGATTACGGTACTGCGTGTTATCGAATTATACAATTGCTTCGTTCCCGTTTGTCGCTTTACATACGGAATGCACGTACTAATATGCACATATAGACAGACGCATGGGAAAAAGCTAATGCGAATTCTTCATATAAAAAGATCCTTGGCTATCGGCATATCCGGCTCTTTTGAGTCCTTACATTTTGAGTCCTTACATTTTTTTCATACGTACCGCACATTTCGGGCACGGGAGGGTCATTGAAATAATCTTTGTATCTCCAAAGGCGATTTTGAATACATCGGAGTTTACATAATTGATTTGACACTGACAAGGAACATCCCTTCGATTTTGTTGAAATTTGGATATGTTATAAAGCACCGAAAAGTAAGCGATACGTATTTTTTTTATCGGCGGAAAAACGGTTTTAAGGGGTGAAACAAACCCTCGAAAATAGGGGTGTTTTTCGTCGATAACGTTATCGTTCTCATCTCCAATGTGCAGTGCACAAAAAAATTAACAATGTTGCAATTTGAAATTTTTTAATATCTCGTACCGTTAACACGTTATCGACGAAAAACGAAAAACATCCCCATTTTTGAGGGTGCGTTTCAGCCCTTCAAACCATTTTGTCGCCGATGAAAAAATACGTATCTTGTACTTTTCGGTGCTTTATAACATATCCAAATTTCAACAAAATCGAAGGGTGTCACTTGAGGGATGTTCCTTGTGAGTACAGGTACAATAGGCTGCTGTGAGGACGTTTCGCAAAATCGAATGTCTGCAGAATATCCTTTCGTCTTTTATACATTTATTTTAGGGCCATGGATGTTAATATTGTGTATGTATTTGGACATGGTACTGAAATTCAAGATCTACCAATATTTTTTTTGTACGAAAGTGACAAGTTATGCACATTCAGTATCGGCAATATAAGCAGTATGTATGATCGACTCTATATTCTATTTATATATTTTTCTACATTCTATATACGTAATATATATATATATATATATATATATATAATACGTATATAAATATACGTGTATATTTATTTATTTCTTTATGAACTTTTATGAATTTATTTCCAACGTATGTCTTTGCTACTTTTTATGGATTAGCACCGAGAACAAAAAAATGTTCGTCATTTACATTAGTTTTGCTAGAGAAGTACACAAGTTTGTTAAAGAATATGGTTTTTTTTCTCGCAAAATGGCATTATTTTGAAGGCATGCTTTCGCTGATAAAATCCGCTGAAGGGAAAAAATGTGATTGACATTTTTTGTACTGCCTTGAATGACGTAACTACATCTCAAGAATAACACTCATTGACATTCCCTCATGACAATTTATTCAAACACTTGTTAAAGCTGAAATTCTAAACACCTCTGATAGCTCCGAAATGATAAATTCCGCTCCTCATTGCGAGCACGTGCCACAAAAATTAAAGTTTTTATAAACAAATTACGATCGATTTTTTCGGTGATTATTCAATTTTTTTTCAAACTAATGCCACATTAAAAAAATGAATATTTTTTAACATCGCTGTGTACTTTTGTGACAAAACGCATGTTGATAATGAAAACAAAAATTATTTTCTTCGAGATGCCGATGTTCATCGCTTCTACTGCATACCTTACAAAAATGGTCTTGGTCCGAAGTGCTGTACACTACAATCTAGTTTTTGTAATTTAGAAAAAAAAATTGTTAACCTCAAGATATAATGAATAAACGGCTGAAACGATGTTTTAATTGGCTTCATAGCATAGTCCAAAAAAATCCAGAAATTTTCCTTTTTTATGATTCGAACAGTTTTTCCCCCCTAATTGGTTTATAAAAACTAATTCCTTTCGTATATCATTCTTGCGATGTTAATACATAATTTAAGCAAATAAAAGAGAAACTTATTTCTACTCAGACTTAACGTCTTAAGGGGTTATATACAGTCAGGAGGGGCAAAAAGATAGATTTTTCAAGATTTTTTCTTGAGAAGACTTTTAAATCTATTAACGTAAAAATTTGTACACATATTATGGTAACTTTTAACTGTATTTTAACATTTTTTATTTGCAAAAATAATTATTTCGAAAGCTGCTACAGCTGATCTCCGGGAGCAACTCGAAAAAAAGGCGTCTTGCGGTGAGCACGATGTCTCTGGACTGGATCATCTAAAATGAAAAAACCAAAAATATTCCGTTAATATAATCGATTATCTTGTAATTGACCGAAGGAATAAGCAAAATAATAATTTTTGACAAAATGGCGGCTTCTCAAAAAAGAATCGGTTTTTGACAAAGATTTAGGCCTTAAATTGTTTATAAAATGGAAAATATGCATGGGTGAAAAAAAACCTTCGATTAATAACTAAAAAAGTATACTTGAAAAGATTGTGTTAAAATTTGAGACTGATCGGTTAAGCCGTTTCCGAAAAATCTCGCTCACCGACTTTAAAAACACAGTTTTGAGAAAAACGCGTTTGAAGTTTCAAAAGCACTTTCAAACCCTCTGACACGTCATCACAAATGTGCGTGTAACTCCAAGAATATTCGCCGGATTGACGAGAAATTTTCTGTGTGTACTTAAATATATGTACATTGGGGAAAGAAATAATAAAAAAATCGATTTTTCGAAATTTTTAACTGTAGCCCCCTGTTCAACCCCCTTAAGAAAAATTTGTTTCCGGACAAAAACTAACGAGATCAAAATATAAATTGTTAGCGAATTTTTTTTTTTTTTCTCGAGCTAAAACCATACAGCAGACACCAAATGCGCGGCTAGGCATCTCTTCGAAGTAGGCTCAAAGCTTGTTAGTGGGATTGGTATCAATACCGCGTCTGTACGGTATAGAAACCTGAATAACGAAACCTACTTTACTGCGGTGGTCGAGATAACGTATGCAGGTTGGTATGTGTGCAAGAATACGTGTGTTATATACACAAGTACACCGCACCATGTACGTTCTGTTTTATGCGAAGAGGCTCACCATAATGAGACGGAGCACATACAGTGCAAAAATCACATCTGGGACGAGTCTTTATTAAATAGACTCTTCACCATGTGTCTCGTGAAAAATTCACATTTTTCCCCTAAATATGCATACCAGCTGAGCCGCCCTTCGTAGGGCTTCTGCATAAAAAGATTTTTCTTTCGTCGCGCTGGCGCTTACCGCGTCAGGTTAATGAAGAAAATTACATTTTTTTTTGCTATTTTTCTCGCCTGCCATTTTGGTTTGCCGGTTTATCAATGAACCTTCGGGATGGGCTTTACGTACACGGGAACAATTTTGCGCAATTTACGTTGAGCTGCGAGATATATATATTTTTTTTTTCATAATGTTCCTCCGTATAATGCTCTTACGGGCTTCCACCGAGCTGGTCCCTTTAACTTTTACCCCACACTTGTCACCACACTGTCTCCAATTTTCTGAAAAACCAGACTGTTGTCACTGGCAACTCTTTCTTGGCGCACTGCTGTATTTGCACGAGGGCACAGGGAAACTGTGCAAAACCCGTGCCGATATAGGCAACTATATTTTAACGGGTTGGGAAGCCGCGTTGGACATCGGAGAGTCAGTGAAACTGTCCCGATTGATAGTTGACGCGGAAATTAGTATACGACCAAGCGGCCACCTATCCAAGTATTGGCCACGGCCAATACTGCTTATGATGTTTAGGCGCAGTAGCAAAAAAAAAGTTTCGCGATAAAAATGTTCGAATATGTCAATAGACATATTTGAACGTTTTTCTAGTTAAACTTTTTATAGTGAAAAAGTTCACTATAAAACTTTTTAGTGGAACTTTTATAGTGAAACTTTTAGTGAAACTTTTATCGTGAAAATTTTAGTGAAACTTTTATAGTGAAACTTTTATAGTGAGACTTTTATAGTGAAACTTTTTATAGTGCACTTTTTATAGTGAAACTTTTTATTGTGAAACTTTTATACATTTGCAATATTCTTTTCTGATGACAGTGTTGGAGTGACGAGGTCGAAATTTTAAATACAATTAATACAAAGGCTTGCCAAAATTGCATTTTTTAGTTGAAAAATGTTGATCAACAATGACGATTATTATTAACAATTTATTGACACGTGAAATTTCAAAAGAATTCTTATTCAACCCTTTCTCGACACACTTAT
Source organism: Ophion obscuratus (assembly GCA_964007375.1). NCBI lineage: Eukaryota > Metazoa > Arthropoda > Insecta > Hymenoptera > Ichneumonidae > Ophion > Ophion obscuratus. The sequence goes on from OZ023317.1 coordinate 40,767,489, forward strand.
ATTTGACCACGACTTTGACACACTTGGTCAATTTCACCCTCCACCTGCCCTTAACAACCCTTCAGTCGGTTTTTATTGAACAAAATCCGGTATACACTTTAATTGGTATATTATTATTATACATATATAGATTTAATGTTTTTAAAGCAAGTTAAAGTTGAAAAAAGTTGTTAACGTTTCTAAAGTTAGTTAACGTTTAAAAAACATATATTATAATATTATTATTATATTACATATAGTATATATTATTATTAGTTATGCAGACATATTTCTTAATATGGCTGCATTATGAAAATTGGGAAAGTATACAATTGAATTGCTGTAAACAATTATTGAAAACTTTCAATTTTGGGAGAGTGAGCATTTTTATTTCAGGTTCGTCCAAGTCAAAATGACCCAGTGTGTCAAGAAAGGGTTAAAAAATTGAGAAAAACTACGAAATGCACGAATTTTGAAGGAATTATTTTAACGTACCCGTTCTAAGTTAACGCGAAATCTCAGAAATAAGGGCGATCATTTTTATGAAGTAACAAATAGTGATTATAAAAGTGTTAAGGTGTCAGATGCCCAAAAAAACAGGTGGATTTTTGTTATTTTTATATGATAAAAGTATTTAGATGACGGGGTCGAAATTTTATACACAATTTATGCATAGTCTGGCCAAGTTAAATTTTTGTTTTAATTAAAAAGTGTTCATGAACAACGAAGTTATCATTATTTTAAGTGTCGCCGTCACTGCACGGCCAATCGGTGCAGGCGGTTCTGCCAACTAGGGTAATCTAAAATCATTTTTTTAAATGTAATTTCAATCTAATAATAGAACTTTCAGATCTCCGGATACTTTTGTGACATTCTGAAAATTACGAAACCGTCAAATTGAAGAAAAAAATTCTGATTTTCGAGCGAAAAACGCACTTCAATTTTTCGTTGTAAACGAATGAGCATACCAAAAAATCGTTCGGTTGTACGTCGTAACTCGATCAATTTTTGGAATTTCTGTCAAATATTGAGTTGAGACTCAAAGTTGAGACTCAAAATCATAAAACGATGCATTTGAAAAATTGTATTTTCGAAATTTCAGGGTTGCGCAAACCCCTTAACACGAGAGTCAAGAGTTAGTGGTGCGAGAATTTTTTTTCACGATTTGCCGTGTCCCTTCAAAGTGGCTACGGATCAAGTACGATACATCAGCAATAGGCAAAAGGAATATAAGCATTTCCAAGTCGCTATAAACGAAGCTACCGCGGTGTGCAGTTAATGAGCGAGTATCAATTCCACAAATTACGGTGGAAGTATGTGTCTCGCGTGTACAGTGAAAATGGACGAGGGTCAAGGATGGTGACATCGACAATCTATCAACATTAATCCGAGTGATGGATCGAACAGGCCATTACCGTGGCTTAATCGCGATGGACCGTGGTCGCGAGAACTGTCTCTCTCACTCTCTTGGAAATTGTGCGCGCACCTGCAGCCGTCAAGCTCCAATGCATTTCAAAAGATTTTCGTAAGGAATGTACGATAAACAGCCGAAGTGACGTTAAAGGGGGAAATCCCTTTAGACACCCGAAAACGATGAGTCATTTTTATGAATTTTTTTAAAGGTGATGAAATAATTGCATCATTTTCAAATTTTGACATCATCTTGTTACAACTTTTAAGTGTTAAAAAAATTATTTTTTAAACGAAACAAAATGGCGGCGTTATAAGGTATTCCTTTAGGAATGTCTTGAAAAACTGCTGCTCAAAAAGTTATTGATCGGTCTGGCTGAAATTTTGGGACGTTTTTCACTATAACATTATTGGAAGCATATTTCCAAAGTTTTAAGGTTTATCGCGTAAATAAATTACTTTTCTAGGGTGAAAATTGTCGAGAAAATGGTCAAAAATATGAAAATTTGATTATAAAATCTAATTAATTTTTATTTTTATGCTTTTTTATATTTTTATAGGTATACCCTTCCAATAATGTTATAGTGAGAAACCTCTCAAAATTTTAGCCAGATCGATCAATGCCTTTTTGAGCTATAACATAAGCAGTTTTTCAAAAGATGCCTTATAACGCCGCTATTTTGTTTTGTTCAAAGAAGGAAAAAAATGTTCACACTTGAAAGTTGAAATAAGATAATGTCAACATTTTTAAATGATGTGATTATATTATGACCTTTGAAAAAATTCATGAAAAATGCCTCATTTTCGAGCGTCTAAAAAGATTTTCCCCCTTAAGGAGGGATTCGAGGATTTTCAGTGCTTAAAAAAAAAAGTAATAGGACAATGTTAATTAGGACAGCCAAATGTAAGGTGCTAGCGTAAAGGCTAATGTAAAGGTAAATCGAAAATTTCCTTTGAAAAACGATAGTTCAAACTTTAAACGCGTTTTTCTCGAAACCGTGCTTTTTGAACTGGAACTGGACTGAAAAATAAAAATAAACAAGTTTCCTAATCTATATAAATCTAGTTCTCATTGTACATATCCGTTTTTCGAAAAAAAATCACAAAATAGTGGCTTTTCAAAAAAAGTGTAATTTTGGCGAAATTTTTACTTATATTCGGTGCTTATAAAATAATGCATTAAAAAAAGACGGCATACAGAGATAGCTACTGCGATAGCGGAAATTTTGATTTTTTTAAATCTAAAATCGGACGATTAAAGCTAGAGTTATTTTGGACAGGTCGAGAAAAGTCTTCTAAAAAAAAAAAAAATGCGATTGAAAGTTTTAGTATACTTAAATCGCTGCACAACTTGCTGTCAATACATCGTCTGTAACTTGGTCAACTTCCAATATTTTTACTTAAAACTTTTATCACGAAATATTTACTTAAATTTGGGAGCATCAAAAATACTAAATTGAAAAAAAAACGACTATGTACAACGATAGCTATTGCAATTGCGGAAATTTTGATTTTTTAAAATTGGAAATCGGTCAATTATAGCTCGAGTTATTCCACTAGGTCGAAAAGAATCATCTCGAAAAAAATGTGATTGAAAATTTTAGAATACGTAAATCGTTGCCCTACTCGCTGTGACTAAATCGTCTGTAACTTGGTTAATTTCCAATCTTTTTCCTTGAAATTTTTATCGCGACATTTTTACTTAAATTCGGGAGCTTAAAAAAAACTAAATTGAAAAAAAACGACTACGTACAACGATAGCTACTGCAATTACGGAAATTTTTTATTTTTCTAAATTGAAAATCGGACAAAATTATAGCGAGAGCTCTTCAAATTTTCATCACGAAATTTTTACTTTTATTCGGAGGCTTAAAAAAATTTTAATTAAGAAAAAAACGACTACGTACAATCATAGCTACTGCAATTGCGGAAATTTTAATTTTTTAAATTGAAAATCGGACAATTATAGCTACAGTTATTCCGCTAGGTCGAGAAAAGTCATTTCGAAAAAAATGTGAAAATTTTAGTATACGTAAATTGTTGCTCTACTTGCTGTCGTTAAATCGTCTGTAACTTGGTCAACTTCCACTATTTTTTACTTGAAATTTTCATCATACATTCTTAAATATAAATACTTTGAAAAAATGGAAGAAAAAATCGTTTTTTTCATCCGTCACAGTGGTGTCCCGCCTCAATACTTCCTTATGGTGCAATGCGTTTTCGAGCTATAAAACACATACACTCTCCCACTGTCGAAGAGCGATCTCTCCCCAAAGGCGTTAATTAAAAGCCGCGAATTATGACTCTGGGAGTGTGCGGAGTTTCCGGCACAATAATCAGAGCTGCGGCACACCCGGGGTAGTAACTATGGGGTGAAGAATGCGCGAGATGTGTCGGAGAATTGGATGAGGGGGCAAATCTCTCCGAGTCTGGCTTCTTTACAATTCTGCTGAAGTTCAATCCTTGAGGCTGGATTGCCACTTCCGAATGGGTAGGTCAGGGCCAAAAAAGAGAAAGAGCGAGGAAAGGCGAGAGGAAGAGAATAAGAAAGACAAGCGTGCGGACGAAGGGACATGGATTTTCTTATCGTCCTTGCAGAAGAAAACTCGAGCCTAAATGATTTTGCAGCTCGGATCGAAAGATAATTTGTACTTTTAGGATACGCAAGTATGCCATTTCAATGTCATTTCAAAGATGGCGGGTCAAACAGACGAATTTCAATTCGTCGTTGGCTCGGAAAAAATTAAGGGGTTCGTTATTTAATAAAAAAGTTAGTTACTCGAATAAACGTTATTTAATGGGGTAGATACCTTTAGGTAAAGAACAAATTGATGATTTTCGTGATTCTTTTAACCCTTAGTAGTCACACTTAGCTAGGATCACGTTATAGTCATACTGGGTCCATAGGACGCAGGCGTTTTTAAATTGTTATAAATAATGAAATAATGCATTGAGCGAGATGAAAAAATAATAGTGAGGTATAATTTGAACCTTGTTTAATACAAGGATATTGGTTAGAAATTAAAAATTAAATTTTAAATATGCAAAAAAAAATTATGCAAAAAAACGTAAAAAATGACTTTTTTTTACAAAAATGGCTGTAACTCTTGTAATGATTGACAAAAAAAATGGTTTTATAATCCGGAAACAATGTGCTGTGAAATAGACACAGCGGTTTCTGTGGACTTTAAAAAAAATATATTTATTTCATCCAACGCACGTGCGATTTAGAAGGAAAAAATGAAACACTTACGCATGGACAAAAATGTATGTTTTATTGAAAAAAAAAGTTGTACGGCATCAAAGTAATTTGTTTGGGTCCCGTGGTCCCAGTGTGACTATTGAGGTTTAAAGAAAATATTTCCTCGCTGTTTTTGAGACTCAGGGTACATCCCGTGCAGAAATTTTGGCAGGGATACAGCTGGATTCTGACTTGTATCCCGGGCTCCCAGTCGGGATCTAGTCCGATATCGGATCAGATTCGAAGACTGTAAATGTAAGATCCGTAAACTGGATTCCATTAGGGATCCAGAACCGGATCCTTTAATGACTCTAAATAGATTCCCCATGGAATCATTGAGGAATCTGGGAAGGATCACGGGTGAATACAGGCTGAAATAAAATGTCAAAAATGGAATTATGACATGTTAAATTTATTATAAAAATAAAGAACATTTATAAAGTTTTGGTGCATTAAACTATCAATAAAAAAAAATTTGTCCAAAGATTCCAATGGCAGATCGCGAGATTTTGATGTGAATTAAAAAAAAATCACATCAAAATCTGTGAATGCAAATGTATTGACAAGAAATTATAAATACAAAAAAATTCACCAAATTAGTTGTGAATTTTTTCGTATTTAAGACAAATTAAAATCAAATTCAAAATGATTAGATTAAAATTTGCGCCAAAAGTGAGTTCGTACGTATTTTGAGAGAAAACATTGCCTCGAGGCAAAGACATTTTTGCACATAACTTTTTGTGCGAACATTTCTTTGCCTCAACACAATGTTTTCTCTCAAAATAGGTTTACACTTGTGGTGTAAATTTTAATATAACTGTCGTGAATTCGATTTTTATTTTCTTCAACTTGAGGAAATTCACAACTCATTTTGTGATTTTTTTCATATTTATAATGTAAAATTTGAAACTCACAACTTTTTTTGCAAAAATTTCTTTGCCTCGACGAAATGTTTTCTCTCGAAATACGTAAGAACTCACGGTTGGTGTAAATTTTAATCTAATCATTGTGAATTTGATTTGAATTTGTCTTAAATACATGTTTATACCCACCGACATGTCGGTGGGTATAAACAGAGACTTATTCTCCAAAACCGGTATCCCGGTTAGAATCCAACTTGCATCAGTATCGGAATATGTACGACGACGATGGCATAATTTTGAAAATTTTGGCATCACGTGTATTTTCGGTATTACTATGTAATTCCTATCTATAGATAGGAATTTTATAGATAGGAATCTATAGACAGAAATTCCTATCTATAGATAGGAATTCCATAGTAATACAGAAAATACACGTGACGCCAAAATTTTCAAAATGATGCCATCGTCGTCGTACATATGCCGATACTGATGCAAGTTGGATTCTAACCGGGATACCGGTTTTGGGGAATCCATGACAAATCCTGATCGGGATTTGATCGGACATAGGGTATCCCGGTCAAAATTTCTGCATGGGATTTTATTAGTACCTTTGGCTGTTACGTGGTATTTTTTTTACTGATCTTTAAAAGTGGCGGAGGCATGGCACGTTCTTTTAAACGGGTTGCGGCGGACGTCGTCCGACTGCGTGACGCCTAGCGTCGGCCGGATCAAGGGGTTACCCCCACTTGCGATTTTGAAAAAATCGATTTTTTTTATTGCATTTTTTTAAGTATAAGTATCTGAGAATATGTCCTAAAAATTTCAAGTCGATCCGAACAAAATTGACTGAGATATGAGCGTTGAAAGAGAATAATCCGTTGTGTAAACGGCCGGAAATTGAAACTTTAAACGCGTTTTTCCCAAAATGGCATTTCTGAAGTCGGTGACCAAGATTACTCGAACACTAATGAACGGATCTTCTTGAAATTTTGCAGGCTTATTTAATATATAAAAATGTAGTCTTTAATCGTTCGATTTTTTTTTCGAAAAAATGGCCGTTTTATAGCCAAAAAACAGCCGTTTTTTTCGTTAAAATCGAACCATTAACTTTGACTGTCCGCCATTTTGTGAAAAATGAATATTTTTTAAAATCCTTCGATTAAAGACTAGTTTATACTTATATTTGACTAATTCCATCCGCATTTTTCTTTCAGATGATCCACTTCGCCGCAATGTTGGTCACCGCAAACCGTGTATATAAAAACATTATTTCATTGACGGCCATTTGCCACTAAACAATGTAATATTTTTCAATAAAAAAATTACTGAAAGTTCTTCAAGATGTGTTCTTCAAGATGGTATATTGATCGAATAAAACAGTTTTGTAGTTTTCTTTAAAAAAAATCATGAAAAAGGCCTTTTTTGCGCTACAAGTGGGGGTAACGCCTTAATCTGAGAAAAGAATCACCGAGGACTTTTCTTTCATTAACACTCATACGCAGAATATGAACCAAGAAAAAGTGAAAAATGTTGAAAATCGATGAAATTTGAAACAAAAATATTGAGTATTCCGAATAAAATGGCTACTTTTTTAAATGAAAAAGTACTTTTTTATCATTGAAAAACATTTATGATCATGTGTCTTAGACAGCAAGGTTAGAAAGATGTATACCAAAACTTCGTCGATCGCTTAGTTTTTTAGCTATACGCCAGTTTTGAAATTGCAGTTTAGATGACCTCCGCCATTTTTAAAGATTGATAAATGAAAAGATATCATGTAACAGCCTAAATTAATAATAAAACATATCCCAACACTCAAAAATGGTGAAGAAATCTAAACTTAAAAAAAATCATGAAAATCAGCAAAAAATGTTCTCACCTAAAGGTAACTTCCCCCTTTAATAAGTAGTATAAAAAGACTCGATTTAATCGACACTGCGATGTGAGTCATATCCTCTTTGCTTTTCTTGTTAACAAACACCTTTACGATACATTCAACGTGTTTTACATACAAACGGTGGGAAACGTTTCACTTGTCTCCCATTAACGTTCCTGCAGAGCAAACCGAATAACGCGAATCATCAAGAGCTTACGAACTCAAGATGTATAGTGAATCGGGAGATTTCCATGCGGATGAACAATTTGAATTACTGCACACAGGAAACCTCGTATGCAAGCTACATCCTCGGTCACGTAGCTCTGAAACTAGTTTCCGAAATTGTGGAAATAGCAGGCAAAAGTTCATCCAACTCTCGCTCAATTTCTGATAGAAATTGGATCTCCTCAAAGTAACACAGTATTGTACCAACTAAATTGCGAACTTTGCGCAATCTCGCTAATAAAAAAAAAACGCATTGATGGATCGTATAATTAGTTTGCCGAATTATTATTATATTATTATGTTGTCCAACCATTGCTATTGTAACAAATGATTATTGTATTGATGGAAATTGCAGAAAAACTCCGCAATCATAAAAAAATCGAGCTGCAACAAAGAACTGGAAAAAAAATAAAAATTTCGATTTTATCATATATTATCGATTATTCCTGAGACAATTAATTTGCGATGTAGATGACGTTGAAGTTTGCGTCGTTTTCTAATGCAACGAAAATTAAGCCTTTTTCACGCGCAATTCTTTTTTGTTGGATTTAGACTGTGAAAATGGCTGAAACGTTTATACGTATTTTATTACCACGTTTTTATTAACTCGCTTTGCTTGTTGTCTGCTTGTCTGTTCGGTACAAATTTTGCAATCGATTTTAAACCAACTTCCGGATGTGTTAGAGACCTGAAGCTTTGAACATAGCTACGATCTGGATGACAGACGAATAAACAGACCGGCAAGTCTGTCACAGAGAGAGAAAAGGAGAAAAAAATAAATAAAAATATAGTTTATTGAAAGAGAATTTGAAAAATAATATTAATAGTGAAAAGTGCATTAATAACGATTTTTACGATGGTCAAGGAGACGGCCCCCCAACGCAACCGACGCCTAGAAAAGGAGAAGCAAAATTTTAAGCACATACACAAGACTAAAAAGCAGAAAATAAAATTATTTCAATTAAAAAGAAAAGTTTAGCTACGTTTTTAAAACGGACTAAACAGTATACAATGATATCTCCTAGCCCCATACAGATTTATAACCCAATACAGATTCCTAACCGCATACAGATTGTCCAGAAAATTTGTAATTGTAAATTTTTAATAGCTATGAAAATACTTGTAAGATTTAAAATGAAAATTGGGAGGCGCATGCATAGATAATGGTAAGGAGTGTAGGGAGTAACTCTCGTTGAGAAAATACACAACAGTTCATATAATTTGCAGTGTAATAAAATTGTTAGTGACTTAGGTGAACGTTTTAAGGCGTTACCCCCACTTGTAGCGCAAAAAAAGCCTTTTTCATGAATTTTTTAAAAGAAAACTACAAAACTTTTTTAATCGATCAATATACCATCTTAAAGAACCTTCAGTAATTTCTTTATTGAAAAATATTACATTGTTTAGTGGCAAATGGCCGTCAATGAAATAATGTTTTTATATACACGGTTTGCGGTGACCAACATTGCGGCGAAGTGGATCATCTGAAAAAAAAATGCGGATGGATTTAGTCAAATATAAGTATAAACTAGTCTTTAATGGAAGGATTTTAAAAAATATTCATTTTTCACAAAATGGCGGACAGTCAAAGTTAATGGTTCGATTTTAACGAAAAAACGGCCGTTTTTTGGCTATAAAACGGCCATTTTTTCGAAAAAAAAAAATCGAACGATTAAAGACTACATTTTTATGTATTAAATAAGCCTGCAAAATTTCAAGAAGATCGGTTCATTAGTGTTCGAGTAATCTTGGTCACCGACTTCAGAAATGCCATTTTGAGAAAAACGCGTTTAAAGTTTCAATTTCCGGTCGTTTACACAACGGATTCTTCTCTTTCAACGCTCATATCTCAGTCAATTTTGTTCGGATCGACTTGAAATTTTCAGGACATATTCTCAGATACTTATACTTTAAAAAAATGCAATAAAAAAATCGATTTTTTCATAATCGCAAGTGGGGGTAACCCCTTAAATCTTACAAGTATTTTCATAGTAATTAAAAATTCACAATCAAAAATTTTCAGTACAATCTTCGCGCGGTTAGACATGTGTATTGGGTTATAAATTTGTATAGGGCTGGGACAAATTATTTAATACTTTTTAGCTCGTTAAATTTGTTTTTATATTTTTCATTTATCTAGTAGGAATTTCACTAGGACTACTATTCGCAAAAAAGGCTTTGGATAATAATTTAAAAAAAGAGATGGGAAATGAAACAAAAATTCGTTGCATTCCAACAATGCAAATGTCAACGTCATCAATGTAGAACAAAAAAATATGTTTTGTACGACGAGCCTTGCAAATGCATACGTGCTACAACTTTTTCAACCAAATGTTCTTTCCTCATAGAACGAACTCTTTTTTGCTTATGCTTCCGGAATATTTGCCAATTATTTCAACACGTTTAAGGTTCGTGGAATTTTTTTAAAGTTCTTTATTCGCGAGATAGCCTCATCCCGTAGGATTTTCCGGGGCTTGGTATCGTTTCGGTACTTACAAAAACCGTATGTAAATCTGCCGTATTTGCCGATTAGCACGGCGTAATTGCGTTCTGTCCACGATGCATGAAATAGAGTTTTAAATCTGCAGGTCCGAATTTCGAAATGTACGAATATACGAGCGCGTTATTCGTGTTTGAAAAATAGAAAAATACAGTTAAGAGAACGTAATTTCTATTGGCCACTGAATACTCGCACGAATACAGCGCAATTCAATTAGTGCACCCGAATGAAACAATATATATTCTCCAGTAGCATCCGCGGTCTCTCGCTGAATATTCCTTCTCTCTCGTCGTCGGGACCCGCGTCACGCGCAAGCTACGTTACACCACATCAATGCACACTAAGCCCTTTGGCTCGTGGTTTCGTCCGATTCCCTCGGTAGATTCAGGCGAAAAGTGATTATAATGCGAACAATGCTTGAACTTGGTCGCGGAAGTTTTAGCAGTGGAAACCTTCGAAATTCAAGGCAACCATGATCCATCGATGTATAGCTGTTGCAATATATTATAAACACGAAGTTTTCAATAAACTTTCTACGTTTCGAATGCTGAAACCTCCACAAAGCACGTTAAGGGGAAAAATACCTTCAAGCGAGAAAAAAATTGCTGATTTTCATGATTTTTTTTTAACAGGAAAGATTTCATCACTCTTTTTGAGACTTAGGGTATGATTTGCTACTACTTTTGGCTGTTACATGGTATTTTTTTATTTTATCAATCTTTAAAAATGACGAAGGTATAGCACGGTCTTCTAAACGGGTTGCGACGGACGTTGTCAGACGGCGGGACATGTAGCGTCGGCGGGATTAATCTGAAAAAAACCAACGAATTTTTTTTGCTTTATTGACATTCATACGCAGAATATGAACTAGGAAAAAGTGAGAAACGTTTAAAATCGATGAAATGGTACGCTTTGAAACAAAAAGATTGAGTTTTTCGAAAAAAGATGGCTACGTTTTGCAATTAAAATTACTTTTTTCTTCAATTTTTCAAGAAAATTGAGGTTCATGTTTTAGACAATAAGGTTAAAGAGATCTATGCTAAATTTCATGAGAATTGGTCGATTCGTTTTTTAGCTATACGTCACGCCAGTTCGAAAATGCAGTTTAAAAGACCGTGCCACACCTCCGCCATTTTTAAAGATTAATTTTTTTTAAATACCATGTAACAGCCAAGAGTAGCAATAAAACATACCTTTAGTCTTAAAAATGGTGAAGAAATCATACCTTTAAATAAAATCATGGGGATCAGCTAATTTTTTCCTCGCCTAAAGATACCTCTTCCTTAAAAAGGGTTTTGGCAGTCTAAGATTTTGCCGCATGATTCATCCCGATGTCTCAATCAGCTTATAGGTATCTCCCCCAGGTTTTTCCGACACACAGTGGGTAAAAAATATTTGTACACGTCGTTTTTTTTCCAATTATCCTACGAAAAAACGTGAATGCTTTATAAAGTTTGTGTGTTGGATAGCTTATCCTAAATATGCATGGTGTCTATTTACGAAAATCTTGGGTAAACACGAACAAACAAATAAACCCAAATTAACAACAGTTTCGTGTGAGATGTACAAATATTTTTTTACCCATTGTATATATATACACACAAAAAATCAAATTGGATAATTTAAGGCAGTACCTATTCTAGTCTAGAGACCTATATTTCCGGCGTTTTGTCGGGATAGATAAAAAAATACCAAAAAGTATTTATCGTTTTTTACAATTTTTTTATTGTTGACTGTTTCATGAATTTTAAGACTTTTTATTGTTGACTATTTGAAGAATTTAAAGTATTTTCATTGTTGATGATTCAAGAGCTTCCAAAAAAATATTGTGCGAATAAAATAAAAACTGAAAAAGTTGTGAGCCTCTAAATGTGGCCCTGAAACCAGGATTGAGCAGATGGCTGATATGATTCCAAAACTCCCATTCATCTAAAACACAAATAAAACCAATTCTCTTTATCAATAAGCAAGTCATTATGGTAGGCCCAAGAGATTTTAAAAAATGTCGACTCTCTCAAAGAAAATTAATTTTTCGCCCTATTTTTTTACAGTCTTTAATTTTTTTCAAACAGTTATAATAATAATTTCACAATGCCCGAGGTAGAGATGATGGAGCAATGTGTACTGACGGTCCAGACCAAATCTGAAGTCAGTCGTTTACGTAGAACTCGAAATTATATGTCAACGAGGTTGAAGAAAGTCGTATCGAGAAAAACGCGTTTAAAGTGAATGATTCGGCCATTCCTGCCTTTTTCTACTTCGAAATGATGATTTTTTGAATTACGATCAGTTCTAGCTTTCGGAGAGGTTTCTGAAGTCCGTAGCCTTGACCGGTCCATCCAATTTTGCTCTCGTTTGTTGGCGTGAATATGGGAAACTTCGAAATGGCGTTTTAAAACATATTCTCAAGGCTCTATACTTTGAAAAAAGCCAATAAAATCTATTTTTTTACATTTGTAGACTACTAGAAAAAAATTGGTTACTTTTGTATATTAATTGGTCATCAATTGGCTGGTAAGTTCTGATAGTTGCGTTCAAACTCCCAATTAAATGAGGCTCATGTATTGAAAGCTTATTAACTCTTTTGTATAAAAAATAAATACAATTTTTATTTTACTGGCTGAGTGAAGAAGTTGCACTTATTCGAGGCTAATGTACTATGTGATTACTAACTTATTGTTATTAATCACATAGTATATTCCAAACGCGATATATCGATGTAACGTTCGATATCTCGAATTTAGGTTTTTGGTTTCGTTGTTTGGGTTTGTTTCGTTGAATTTAGGTATTGTTTCAACTTGTTAAAATAATTTTTTTTGATTCTGAAAAAATTGTGTTTAATTAAAAATGAAAAAGTAAACAAATTTTCTAAAAAAGTTAAATGAAGGTAAATTTGTCCTCCTTAAAACGCCGCTTGGAAAATTTGATTGTCTTTATTTTTGAGTCCGCTATCTAGCGTTTGGTGCGGCAAGAAATTTCGACTGGTGTAGTCAAACTTTTAGCCGGCAGTGTACACACACACACACACACACACACACACACACACACACACACACGCGCACACACACACACACACGCACGCATACACACACACACACACACACACGCACGCACGCACGCGCGCGCGCACACACACACACACACACACACACACACATATGTATATATACTGCTTATAAGGACTATTATGACATAATTGTACTATAACTGACTTGCCAGACTGGCTTCTGCACACACAAAATAGAAGACCATGCGCATACACGTGAAGGATTGCAACCGGATTATACCCATAGTATGGGAAGAGACAGGCCAACCAAGTTATATGCAGGGTTCTAATGTCAACCTCGAAAATTGTGTCCACACATGCATAGAAATACATAAATACACACACACACAACACACACAACACACACACATATTTGTCCATACATAATGTGCACCTGTATGTATTTGTATATACCTAATTTCATGGTATAATATCGTATTAAAATGTAACGTGCCTGGAACGCGTTAGCCGGCGGCAGTATGCGAGGCACGCGGTTCACTGAATGCTCGTTCTCCATTGTACGTCATCATCATATCTTCCTATACGCATGAATGTACGAATAATCCTGTAAGCGAATCCTCTGAATACAGAACAGGTCTGTGTACATGTACGTACATCCGCGTCACGCCGCACTCGCTTTACGTCCCTCCACCCGTCCCACCTCTTGATGCTCCTCCGGCACCTTTTCCCTTTCGGTCGATTCACAAAGTTCCCTCAGTGACGTCGGATACAGCAAACGCACACGCATTGCCGCTTATTTGAATTCTCTTTGAACGCATACGTGACCCCCCTCCTGCCCCCCATAATCCGATCTCGTTTGCCTGTGATCTTGAAGTGACTGTCAGTAGAGCGGTATTTATCTCGGTGGCGGAAGCACGTTATCAATTTGATGAGAGAGTCGAGTCGGGATTAACTGTCACACCATAATAGTTCCTGCTGTTTTTATTCCGATACGCGTTTCTAATTTGGATAAGTCGTGCTGCGGCACAGTTGTAGAAGTCGAAAAATCACTTTTTTTTCAAAACCAACATATTTTGACAGTATATCATCTTATTCGTTTTCCCGAAAAAGTTGTTACACTTAATAAATACACTTTCGAAATACATTTTTAAAAAAATTGTTATGTATTTATGTGACCCAAGCAAACTTTAAACGCGTTTTTCGCGAAAAAAAACTATAGCTATAGCGCATATCAAGGATTAAAAAATATATTTACTATTTTTTGCCAAAAACGGTACAAAAACAGGTTTTTTTTATGTTTTTCAGAAAATGTCCGCCATTTAGTTATTTTTGCATATATAAAAAATTTACTATTTTTGATATCGAATATTTACTATTTTTTTATTTCAAATATTTACTATTTTGTTGCAAAAAACGGTGAAAAAAAAAACACTTTTTTTTCGAAAAATGTTCGCCATTTCGTTATTTTTGCATATATCAAAAATCGTATGATATGCGCTATAGCCATCAGCATACTGAATCTAAAACCGTTTGATTTTTTTTTGTTCCGGATGATCCATCTCCGAGATTGCAACAACAGCGCAGACGTACAATTTTTTCAGGACGTTTTTTAACTACCATTTTCTTCTATAAATAGCGACTTAAATAATTTACCAAAAAATTTAAATGTATTTCGAAAGGGTATTAATTAAGGGTATTAATTAAGGGTGACAACGTTTATATCAATATCTATAATATAAAACTATCAAAAAATTCACGAAAATAGCCTTTTTTGCGTCTAAAATGAGAAGACCCCTCAAGTGAGTTAATTGCGAGTTAATGATCATATGTTTCAAAAATCACCTTGGTTACGGCATCACGTGAACTCATTAGTTGATTTGACATCGATAGATTAACTTGATATTTCGGAAATTCCTTAAAATAATCATAGTTTAAACTAATATACCAATGGAATCTGTTTGATTTTTTGATATTGGATAACGTTGGTATCTATTTGATGATATGGTAATTCCGGGGAAGTTGGCCATAAGAAAAAGATGGCCAATAGAAATGTTTCATAGAACCGCGCACTAGATTTCACCTGTTACTGCTTAATTAGCTTCGCGCCGTGTGTAGGTGAAAGTGCACGAGCAAAAGTTTGACAAAAAAATATTTAGTAAATAAAATCCTCTTTAATTATTCTTTTAGTGCTAATTGTTTTTTGAAGGTTTCATGTTTAACATTGCGGTGATGTCTTTTTGTCAAAGTAATGGTAAAAGGAAATTAAGAATCAAAACATAAAACCGAAGAGAAAACCGAGATCATAATGTTGGGTAACTGGCCATATCACGTCTACTCCTATGTCCATCACACCCGGATACTCCGGGAGAGATAGCCAATCGTGATTTCTTTTTAAATACGATTTTTAAGGATGATAGGAGTTTGTTTTAATTTCGTACATTATCTCAAAGTTAAACGTTCAAAGTTTAATTATAAATAAAGTTAAGTTAAGAAACGTCTACACTTGTATTTTGACGCATCCTGGAAAAACTGTGGCCAACTACCCCGGATGTACCCTATAACATCAAATGTATCTATTTGATGGTATAAGATTGGAAGGGCATTGCTTACCGCAAAATACACTGGAACTGAAACCTCTTTAAGGCGAGAAATTTCTTTAGAATTTTCCAAAAATCGATTTTTTTCATATTTCGAAAGTATGATACTCAAAGAATATACTGACCGAAGGAAAACTCGAAATATTGAATATTTGCGGAGTTATCGCATATAGTCTAGAGCGCAGGGACAGCATGCGGTCAGGTAGCGAGTAAACTTTAAACGCGATTATCTCGAAACTATTTTTTCAAAAACTGCTCGTGTTGTAGCTCATAAAGTTATCGACCGATTTGGACGAAATTTTGGGAGGTTACTCTCAGTACTATTATCGAAAGGATATACCTAAAGTTTGAAAGGTAGCGTGTAAATAAATAATTTCTTTCGGATCAAATGAGTCGAAAAAATGGTCGAAAATTCGAACTTTAGAGTAGTAAAAAGGCTCCCAAATTTTCAATTTTGCACTTTTTCATCACTTTTTAAGTATATCCTTCCCCTTAATATGTCAGTACACGAATGACACTTATTAAATATATTTCAGATCAACAGAAAAAGAGTGACAACTGCAGCACTTTTCGAAGACAAGCGTCCGAAGACCCTTAATAACGCCGCCATTTTGATGGTCATCCCAAAAAAATTTTTTTTTCAAACTTGACAGTTATAATAAACTCATGTCCAAATTTGAAAATGATCAGATTATTTCATCCCCTCTAAAAAAATTCCCGAAAAATACCTATTTTTCACGCTCCTAAAGGGACTTCTCGCCTTAATCGACTCAGCGGCGAGATCGGTTCCGCTTTGCACTTGCCAAATCAGAGGTTGCCCACCATCCACTCAAGCGGACTCTGCGCAGCTTGAACAGCTGATTGCAGTACCCCTCAAAGCGCTCTCTTATTGTCTAGCATGCTTCGAGCCTCACGATAGGTCCTGGCGCTTCTCCCACCCTGCGCTACGCCGATCGATATTCGGCACATAGTGGGGGGCTATTGCATCTCCGGAGATTCCATCTATGGAGGTTCCAGTGTACGTTTTCGAGAAGTGCTTCCCGGACG
The DNA here is from genome assembly GCA_964007375.1 of Ophion obscuratus. Classification (NCBI taxonomy): domain Eukaryota; kingdom Metazoa; phylum Arthropoda; class Insecta; order Hymenoptera; family Ichneumonidae; genus Ophion; species Ophion obscuratus. Next base: position 40,784,234 of record OZ023317.1, read on the forward strand.
GTGGCTGTAAATCGAATATAATAAAATATTTTCACACAAAAAAATTACAGACTGTTCTTCAGATGATGCTCTTTCAAATACAACCTTTTTGTAAAAATTTAAGCATCACGTTTTTCCGTTTAAAAGTCTCAAAAATAAGCTGTTTTCGACTGTCACAACTAGGCATAACCCGTTAAATGAGGATTTATTTTTTCGGACCAATTATTTTTTGTTTCCGGAGGGCTTGAGTCGAAGAGCTCGAACGTACGATTGTTTTAGAGGATTTGAATTCTGGGTCACCAATCCACCCTCGACACTTTTCCACCCCTCTCTCTCATTCTCTCTATTTTGATATATTCGTTGGCGTCTCTTTCTAGCTCATTCTTTTTATTTACATGCATACTATATGTGATCGGGAGGTTCCGATTTCCGTTGTTGGGAGCGCTCCTGTCCCCGGGTTTTCGTTCATTTAGCGGCGAGTCGAGCGTTGTGAGGCGCGGCTCTCGTGACATCTTATCGGTTTTCGATCATTAAGCAAAAGTTTACCCTTGATGTGTCTGTTCAGAGGCGAAAAAGGGAGAGAGAGAGAGAGAGAGAGAGAGAGAGAGAGAGAGAGAGAGAGAGAGAGAAGGAAGCGGCGATTCTGTTGTACAGGGCACATCACAGGGGGTGAAAAAGGGAGATTATAATGATCTACGTCTAGCAAGGCTTTTCAATATGCTGCGGCAATTGAGTATCGTTCCGGCATCCATCTATTCGCAACGGAAACGTCATTGCCCCAGATGGTCCAATACGAGACCCGGTAGTGTTTAACAATCGCAACAAATAATTACACCAAATCATTCGAACGTACACGCAGATGTGCTTTTTTCAATTTTGCAAAGAATTGCACTCTGATTATTTTTCCGGTAGGTTGGATCCTGGAAAACCTAGAATCTCGTATATAACTGCGCATTCGGCAAATATTCCGCAGCGACGGGCGAACTTTATTGGTAGCCCCGCGGGTGTTTTCCATCTGCGCTTTTACTTATATATATATATATGATATGCAGCATAATATAAAATGCAATCCGACGCTTGTGTAAAAATGTCTGTGCGTGTATGCATGCGTGCACACCACGGTCCAAGGGGAGATATGCGAAAGAGAAGGCTTCGCACGGCCGAATAGGATCTTGGAAAAATGTTAGCTCTATAGGCATCGCCTACGAAACTTTTCCGTCTTTTTTTAGGCATAGACGCATACCGGAAGCTGCATTTTGACGACGTGGTACGAAAAACCCATTATTCTTTACGTTTCGGAGCTACGGCTGCGAGTACCGAAATGTTTATGATAAAAAAAGTGCGAGAAGGAGGGGTAGAGAGGAGAGAGAAAGAGAGAGAGAGAGAGAGAGAGAGAGAGAGAGAGAGAGATGTCAGAAAGAATTATGATGATATAAAGCAATGAAGAAAGTTATTCCTGAGTGTATGTCAAAGGTCGACTGTCAATTTTTCGCCTAGGTTCGTTTTAACGTCACTCCGGGGCTAACAACATTATCCCTCGAGAGTGAACGAGGGATGTTAATGGAATAATGTACCATACCCAACAGTGAAACGTTGCATATACAATGTTGCTTTCCTCAACCACGTATAGCCGGCGTAGGTTGGGTTGAAATATAATATAATGTTTGCAAAAGGGAGTATGCATATGTACATGGATAAAATTGTGGTTATATATGTATATATGTACTTAATGATCCTCGATCGTCCATTAATTGTTCGACCGCACATTTCGCGTCGCAAGCCGCGCTCTAAAGCTCCCGTGCTCACGCTCATTTCCATTATACATATTATTAATGCTACAGCATGCATTACACAGCTTTTCCGCGATTATTGTACTGGTCTTTTTTTAATGTGCATTTTTTCGGTGGATCGGACGGTCGGAGTTTTTCAATTTTTTAACGTACGGGGAAGTGAATGGAGTGTCATTGTTTTGAGGAGTATGAGGATCTTGCCGATATATGGTAGCATGGCGATAAAAATCGGATGTGTGGTTAAGGGGTCTTCTAACTTTAGACGCTAAAAACGCTATTTTTATGGATTTTTTTGATAGTTTTATATTATAGATATTGATATAAAAGTTGTTACATTTAATAAATACACTTTCGAAATACATACAATTTTTTTATATGTATTTATGTAACCCAAACAAACTTTAAACGCGTTTTTCTCGAAAAAATGTTTTTCGACGGCTTGTTGAGGAAATCTTCGAATCTACTGAACCGATCCTTATGAAATGTTAACCACATTTTCTTTATAACTATAGTTACAGCGCATATTAACGATTTTTTTAAGTTTTGATATTTTCTATTTTTTTGGCAAAAACTATGAAAAAACACGTTATTGTTGTTTTTTCGAAAAGTGTCCGGCATTTTGTTCGTTTTGCATATATCAAAAATCGTTTGATATGCGCCATAGCCATTAACATACTGAATCTAAAACCGTTTGATTTTTTTTGTTTCGGATGATCCATCTCCGAGATTTCATCAACAGCGCAGACCTACAATTTTTTTAGGACATTTTTTAACTACCATTTTCGTCTATAACTAGTGACTTAAATAAATAATTCTTTTAAATGTATTTCGAAAGTGTATTTATTAAGAATAACAACTTTTATATCAATATCTATAATATAAACCTATCAAAAAAATCATGAAAATAGCATTTTTAGTGTCTAAAGTGAGAAGACCCCTTGATTCGTTTAGTCTAAGACTTTATGTAGGATTTGGGATCGTTCCACTAATTTATTGGCGAATCGTACACTGTTTGGATGTTTAGTTGATTTAGGTAGGATCTGTTTAGGTGCAATAATTATTTTTTATTCGAATATATTTTATTTGTTTTAAGCATTCATTGTTGGAGACCATTCAATATTTACGTATTCGAGTAACGGATTATGCCTAGTTGTTACAGTTGAAAGCAGCTGATTTTTGGGATTTTTCCATAGAGAATCGAGATGATAAACTTCTACGAAAATTTGGTTTTTGGAAAAGTATCCTATGAAGAACACTCTGTAATAGTTTGCATTGATTTCGTTAGTAAATTATTTTATCCTATGATTAATCGAAGGAATTTCCGAAATTACAAATTTCAAAAATTGTGCGTGTTCTACGTGAGTCTTAATTTTTGCGGAAAAATCGGCATTTATCATTCGTCAAATTGAAAGTGTACATCAGAAAAAAAAATCCTTTGATCAAATACTATATTTTTATATCTAGAGAAAGCCCTACAAATTCCAGAAATACCGATGCAGTAGTTGTTGAGATATCTGGCCCACCGACTTTGAAAATGTTATTTCGAGGAAGAAGCGTTTGAAGTTTTTAACGACCCTCCGAGCGGTCTGACGGGCGACGATATAACAGCCCATAAATCTGTCAACTTCCATCCCATCATCTTGAAGTTTTCATGGAATATTAATAAGATGACAAACTGTTGAAATATATTGATCTTTAATAAAGTGATTTTACGAGTTTTACAACTAGGCAGCACTCCTTGAAATATATTGTTTATTTGAACATATAAAATATATATTTGAATAAAAAATATTTTTATTTCCATGCAGTAAATGGGTCTCAAATTCAAACATATTGTTATTTTAAGCGAACAAAAATTGTATTTGAATTAGTAGTATTTTTATTTGCACCCATCAAATCTACCAAGTTTTTTTTTCGTATACAATAACAAATTTATCATTTTTCGTATACAATAACAAATTTATTATTAAAATGATGACAAATATTTTTCAATACCACCATTTCAGTATATACGATTGGATGTTCCTCTTGCGTGGGTCTCATAAGATGTGCAACTCACATGTTTCGAAATAAATTTAGCCAACTGCGAGCGACAATACTCAAAATTCGTAGTGCGCCGATCGATTGTATTTTCTAGTTAATTCAAATGAAGAAATATAAGTACATACATCCAGTTTTCCAGTAAAATATCCAGTCAAAAGGATCTTTTGAAAATAATTGTTTCACAAACAGTTTGAAGAAAATGTTCCATAACAATGAAACATTCCTTTGAACTAAACATTCGAGCTTTACACTAATAAAAAAAAATTATTAACATCAACTGAATGCGTTTATTGAATTTTCTCTTATTTTAAATAACTAACATTTTCGTAATACCAAGGTTAATTTATTTGTTTTCACCATACCAAATATTCATTTCAAATACGTTTGAAATGAATATTCAACGTATTTGTTGAATGAACAATGAATAACGAATCAACAACGAAATGAATATTACGTTTTTGGAGTAAATAAAAATATTTACTCAAAATATTTTTGGAATAAATAATACCAAATATCAAAATTATTGGAAGCTTAAAAATTTGTTAGTACTTAACAGGGTTAAATAAATCGTCGGTTAAATAAATAAATACATTTAAAATGAATATCCAGAATGGTGGAATCAAATAAGTAATCGTTTATGTTATGAAAATGTTAGTTTATTTAAATAAAAAAATAATCAAATAAACGCATTTAGTTGATTTCAATAAATCTTTCGTATTCATGTAAAACAGTTAAATCGAAAAAAATTTTTAATTGTTTTGGTACATATTTTTCAAACTGTTACCGAAAAAATAATTTAAAAAATACTTTCAACTAGAATTTAAAGATCGACTTGTGTATCATGCCGCTTACGGCTCATTTTACTTTGCATGTATGAAATACATTTGAGGATTTTTAATTCCGTCTACTTTTTCCCGCGATTTTATCTCCCGTGAATAATTAATAATGAATAAAAATTGGATCGAAGCATCGTGATAACTCGATCCGATCGTCGAGGTAACTTTGTTACCCTTCGATGTTTTCGCTTCGCAATGGAGATTTACATTTAGAGCATTGCGCGCGTGTACGTCCTCCGGTATATTACCGTAGGGACGAACGTTATATGCGAGGCGAACGAGTGTTGTCACGACAATGAGGCGTAAAGAGGTGCCTTTAATGGCTCGAGACTCACGAGCTCGGGATAATTATGTTCTTAATCCTCCGATAATGAGAATCCATTAATAGATTCGTGCGTGTACTACTCTCGAATACATACTCCACGCCTTAAAAGTCACTTCCAATTGATGCTCGAGGACAATTTTTATACGGGGAATTCGTTTCGGCCCGGAACATTTGATGACTATGGCTCCTTTGCGATCGGCTGAAATGGTAATGTTCTAACAATTGCCATCGTCGATCAAATTAATGAAAAAATCGATTAACTGTGATAAAAAAAAATAAGCACGTTTAGATATAACTAGCTTCGTCTGTTCGGATCTCCAACGATTAAAAAAACCAATTTTGACGCGTGATTTTGATAGCAATGCAATGTTCTATTTCTTCCAAAACTGAAGACTTCCATGACTCTAACTGGGGCAATAAATTGCATTTTTCGAGATGAAAAAAATATACAAGTCGTACAAAAATCGCAAAATTATGCATTATGCCTTATTTATTAATAATGCAACGACGTGATTGAAATAAACATTAGCGATGTATTATTCGCGTTCGTGTACGTTGTTCGGGCCCCTGTCAAACAGGGGCGTTCTCATGATCTGCACGGTAACTGTCCCATTAGTTGATGGATCTCAAGAATCCAAGAGGATTCTTGCAAAATAATGTTATATATAGTTATAACATGTAGAGCTAAAATATAAGAATTGCCGAAAAAATAAAGTCATTACATTTTTAAGTCAAAACTCTTTTTCGCGTCAAATTTCGCGCTTTAAATATTTATTAAAAAATTACGTAAATGAAATAACAAAAACAGCCCGATGGATTGCGAATCAAGTTTCGGCAATGAAAAAAAATGCATTGAAAAATTGAAAAAACTGTTCAAGTTATCGTGCGGGCCGTCTCGAAAAATGTGATTCCACCCATGCAGAAATTTTTTGGGGACTCCCCAGATCCTACCAGATCCCTATGGGGATTTGATAGGGACGCCCCAAGTAAGGAGTCCACACTGGAATCCAAATAGATTTGTTGGGGATTCCCCAGGTTCTACCAGATCCTTATGGGGATTTGATATGGACACCCCAGGTAGGGAGACCACATTGGAATCCAAATGGATCCTGGGCTGTTTTTACTAGAAATTATATAAAATAGGATTTCGCGACGCTCTATAAAAAATTATTCTTTGATGGTCCCGTGCACAGATTTGCTTAGGAGTTTCAAGATGCACCAACGTGTTTCTAGGAATTTGTTAGTATATCGAATAATACAATATATAATTATATTCTTTAGTAACTTCTTTACTTTAGTGCTTACCCATATTGTATATTTATAGTTTGTTATGGGCTAGTATTTTTTATACGAATAAAAAAGCTTGTTATAAATTTTAATATGCACACTTTTTGAATTTTTAATACTTGTGCGCATAAAAATTTGTTTTGGACGTGACGGCAATCGGGTTACGATTGCGTCTGCGGTTTATCGCTGTTGGTGTGGAGTTTTGTTAGAGCGGCTTAAATGAGGTTTTAAAAGAAAATTAAATGTAAGTATGAAATCATATTTTTATAAACATGATATCTATTACACATTCGCTTAAGTTTGTAGCCCGTAACATCAATTTCCACCCGACCCGGTGGATTTTTCATCGGGATCCAATAGGGATTCCCCATCGGGATCTAACAGGGATTCCTTGTCGGGAGCCAATAGGAATTCCCTATCGGGATCCAATAAGGATTCAGAAAATCGCTTCCGACAAAAGAAAGACGTCGGGCGATAGAACATAAGCGGCGCAGGGTACATATATATTCGTGTCGTCGTTGAAAAGCGCGCGACGATCGAGTTACTGCGCAATCGCGATCGTAAAATTTATTTACTCCAAACACGCATTAATGTTTGTTACATTCCAATGATGCAAGCATCAACCTTATTAAAGTGTTTAAATTTTATATAATATGAAAAGTATTCAAAGAATATCCCGCCCATAACTGCACAAGTATTTTTGCTTAATAATAGTATAAAAAGTGTATAAAAACTACGTTACAGCATAAGAAGTATTTAAAGTATTTTTAAAAAGTTCATAAAGTATAAAAAGTACTCGAAGATATAGATATAATATATAAGTATTCGAAGAATACTATACAAAGCACTATAAATATTCAATATGGGTAAACAATTAAAAAAAAAAACAAAAAAAGTATATTGTGGTATTCGATGTGTACTCCTTTGTAAACAATAAATTGATCTCTTTAGTGTATCGATGCTTTTATTTTTTGTAGCATTTTGGGCTTACAGAATGCGATATGATCGATCAAGCATCGTATCGGATTCCGTTCAATACTGTGGGGAAGCTTTAAGATTCTTACATTGGATTCCGATGGGAAATCCCTATTGGATCCTAATAGGGAATCCCTATGGAATCCCTATGGAATCCCTTTTGGATCCCGATGGGAATCCCTTTTGGATCCCGATGGGGAGTCCCTCTTGGAATCCAATGTACGAGCGTGACGTTTCCTGATAGGGATCCAATGGGGTGTCCCGTTGGATCCCTATCAGGGAGTAGGGAGAAGTAGGGGAATCCTATAGGATTCCAAACACAATTTCTACCTGGGCACTGTGACGGGTCGAAAAAGGCAGTTTTTTTCGATCTTTTTGTCTGTGAGATTATTTATTTGGGATCTGGAAAAAAAAGTATGTTATTAAGCATACATTGCACTTATTTCGTGGAAATTTCTATGTAAAAAAAATTGAAAACTAACCACGTTATTCAGGGTTTGTGTATACAAAATTTGGGATAAAGTTTCGAACAGGTCATACCTCCGATTAATTTGGAATTTTGTGTACCCGTGTATTTTTCCTCGCTGATCACGAATATGATAGTGAAAATACCCGCAAATTTTATTTTCAATGTCAAATTTCACGTAAACTGATTTTTTAAAAGTTTTTCGATTTTATTGTAATAAATGTTGATCTTAGAGAAAAATGTTTCGTACAAAAGATATAGCCTATAAAAAGATTGCTCTTTTATGTTCTATACAAGTTTTGTCTAAAACCAATCTGTTTCGAGAGAAAGGGGATAATACTCCGAAAAGTACATTTTCCTAAACTCCATTAGTTTCTATATTATCTATTTACGCACTTTACCGCGGAAAGGTTGCAGTTTGATCTTCAACACTATACGCATACCTTAACAACAAACAATTCAGAACACAAAACAAAGCCAAACGACACACAACACAACAAACAAACCCGAACAAACTCCAACCTTCCCGCAGTAAAGTGCGTAAGTAGACAATATTGAAACTAATGGAGTTTAGCAAAATGTTCTTATTGGAACATTATAGCATTTTTCTCGAGACAGAATGGTTTTATACAAAAACTGTATAGAACGTAAAATATCAATCTTTTTATAGACTGCAACTTTTGTGGGAGATATTTTTCTCTAAGATGAACATTTATTAAAATAAAATAGAAAAGCTTTTTAAAAATCCGTTTTGTGAGTTTTAACCTTGAAAATAAAAATTGTGGATATTTTCACTATAATATTCGTAATCACCGGATCAAAATACATGGGTACACGAAATTTCAAATTAATTGGAGGTATGTCCTTTTCGGAACTACAACCAAAATTTGGATCCATTGACAATGGTTGGTCTGAAAAAAAAATAATTTTTTTTTATAATATATATAAATGTAGTTTTCGTTGTAGGTAGCCGCTTTCGAAAAAAAATCAGAAAATGACGGGTATAAAAATAAAAGTGTCAATTTGACAAACTGTTTACTTATATTCGGGGGCTTAAAAAATACTTAAAAAAATGGTTATGTACAACGATAACTACAGCCATTGTGGAATTTTTTAAATTGAAAACCGTACTATTATAGATAGAGTTATCATTCAGGCGACGTTGAAAAAAGTCGTTACGGGAAGAACGCATTTGAAAGTTTCAGTATACGTAAATCGTTGCGCTACCTGCTCTCACCAACAAGGAACATCATTTAAGTGTCCACCTTCGATTTTTTTGAAACTCATGTATCTGATTAAGCATTGAAAACTATTACATACGTACTTTTATTTATCTGCGGAAAAACAGTTTTAAGGGAGGAAACCACCCCTTAAAGAAAAGCGTGTAGAGGGGTGGTTTTGCAGTTTCACCCATAAGCAGTTCACCGATTTGAATGAAACAAAAACCAAAATGATTCTACGGTAAAACGATGAAAAATCCACTATAGAAGTATTGATAAAAAATTAACACTTCGTCTGTATACGTTTTTTCAGTACCTTCCGTCTGTAAACCTGGGTATTTCAAGTCCTGCCGTTTTTTCACCTAGTTAATATATTCGATTTTTTTTTAATCCATGCTAGTGTTCGAAACACTTAATTTAATAGGACAATCATAAAGTTATAGGAAATACAATTTTTCACATATATTTTTTGTTAAATAAATTAAACAACTCGGTAGGAAAGTTGGCTCGGACACGAAATACCCAGGTTTATTGACGAAGTGTTAAATTAAGGGGTCACATATCTTTCTTTGATGAGTCGTTTCCTCCCTTAGAAACGTTTTTCCGCCGATAAAAAAACATACGTGTCTAATCGTTTTTAATGCTTCATCACATATACGAGTTTCAACAAAATCGAAAGCGGACGCTCTAGTGAATTTCCTTGTAAGTCGTCTGTAACTTTGTCAATTTGCAATATGTGAACTTAAACATTTTTTCACACCTTCTTGAATGTGTTTACTTTGGGGAAGTGCAAAAAATCGACTTTCTTCACCCGTTACAGTGGTGTCCCGCCTTAAAAATAAAACGTTTACTTTAGTCAAACTGTTTTCGATGAGACTTGCGAGCAACGTCGGTGCCTCGTCTGGCAACAAGCGAATGCTCGGTACGTCAGTCGCATTGTTCTCTCACGTTCTGGCATCGCATGATGAACGACATTAAGCTACCGCACTGGTTCCTGCATAGCTCAGCTTCCCTATGTCACATTGAGACGATGCACATTTACGTTTTTTTTTTGACATTGAGCTATGCAAAAGACAGAGCAAATCCGATAAAAATCCTTACGTTTGTTTTTACGTGGTGCGGTAGAAAGATAAAAAAATTACCATTCCACTGTATGCATAGATTGATAAATTTCCGTTGTTTCTCGTCTACCTCGAAGGTCTGCGTGTTCTACGAGGATGTCTCCTTCGTCTCCTTTGCATGTAGACCTGCAGGTATACGAAAATTCGGTGCTCGCTGATCTGCGATGCGAAACCCTTTGTTTCTCAACCCCAAGTCTGATCGGAATTCCGAAGAGATCACACTCTGTCCCCTTTTCCCTCTGGTCGTCGGCGCGCTTCACCATGTTATTTTCTTCGCTTCTTCGTTCTCGTTTCCCGAGTTTTTCCGGATTTTCCATTTTCCTCGAGAGACGCGAATCGATGTTTTCATCTACGTGCCCTCCGTCCCTACGTGCACACAGACACGTGCGGGTAAATGTATTTTCGTACCCACGAACAAACAAGCCCTTTAACCCGGCAAATTTCATTTCCGCAGCGCATCAATTCAATCAGTCATAAACACAACACACATCCCTCGTCCGCGAGAATATTAATGGGGATGGCCCCGTTAAAATGTTTCCCCAAGGGCACCCTTTTACCTCCGACAACTCCTCGGCGACAAGTCCGCTTTGCATTCTCAGGGACACTCCCGCTCGTTAGGACTTATTATATCCGCTTTCTCTTTTCCCACTTGGCCGGGAAAATTCACGCAGCTGCATATACCGGGCAATTAGACCCCTACTTGATCTGATTACGATTTAATAATGTTTGCCCAGTCTCGGGACGTTCGGCACTCCGGACGTTCAGCACGGGAACCTCGTGAAGAACAGACGGTATATTTGGAATTAAAAAAAACTTATTTTTATCCGAGAAATTAATTTTTTTGTCTACTAGATTGTTTATTTGGGAATTGGAAAAAATTATATGTTACTAAGCATACATTGAACTTATTTCGTGTAAATTTTTATTTGGAAAAAACAAAAATGAAAAATAAATTATTTTGAAAAATAGAAATGTAAAAAGAATTATTTGGAAAAATAAAAATGAAAAAAAATTATTTGGAAAAAATAAAAATGAAAAGAAGAAAAATATTATTTTGAAAAAATAAAAATTAACAACGCTATTGAGTTATAATAAAGCCTCTGTACAAAAAATGGGGTACAACGGCCTGATCAACAACTAGACAATGGTTGGTCTGAAAAATCAAAATAGACACGTTTCCTAATCTATATAAATGTAGTTCTCGTTGTACGTGGTCGTTTTACGAAAAAAAAATCACAAAATAGCAGGTGTTCAAAAAAAGTGTAAATGTGACGAGATTTTTACTTATTGTTGCGGGCGTTAAAAATACTAAATTAAAAAAAGGGCCACGTACAACGATAGCTACTACAATTACCGAGATTTTGGTTTTTTTGTAATTGGAAATCAGACCAAAATTATAATTTCGGCTAGGTCGAGAAAAGTCGTTTCGAGAAAAACGCGATTGGAAGTTTTAGTATACGTAAGTCGTTGCGCTACCTTCGCTCACTGAATCGTCTTCAACTTGTTCAATTTTCAATATTTAGACTTGAGGTTTGTTCACGTATTCTCGAACATGTATACTTTGAGAAAATGCGAAAAAAATCGTTTTTTACCCGTCACATTGGCGTCTCGCTCTGATTTTATTTTTATTCACTCTATTATTATTTATTACTAGTGCTGTTGCGCAAATTTACTGTTTCGACTTGTTTTATTATTTTTGTGATTCAATCTTGATTTTTATTTATTATCTTTGTCAACGTAGTACTTGTTTAGCAATTTTATTTATTCAACTCTTTCGACACGGACGTCTAATATCTTTCAGTTATTTTTTTTTTTTCATTAATAGATGTAGTAAAAATATGAATGCTGCTATTCATGCTGACGTAAAAGCATTTTTGTTCTTGACATTTCTTTAAATCACGCCTGGCACCAGGATCTATAGTTTGGCCGTAGGTCGAATCGAATTTGAAAATCTTATGCATATAGAGCAATGGAGAGACAGAGATACAGAGAGGGACAATGTGAGTGAGATATAAGAGGATAGGGCGGTTTATTGACTTTTTAGTATGCAGCACCGAACTCGCCAAGTGCAGAAATTAAATTTTCCCTCTTTCTCTCCTTCTACTACATGCGCACGGGGTCCTTTTTACGAAAACGTGAAAACGCTCGATGCTTTTGGCGCCCCAAGGGGTTGCGTGAAAATTCCAAAAAAGAAAAATATCATATCTCGCTACATTCTCTCCGCGTTACTCCTCCTGATAAATCGAGTTTAAGGGGTTAGGCCACTCTGGAGGCCGAAAAATAGACTTTTTGGGCATTTTTTTTTTTCGGAAAAACTACAAAATAAATCGAGATTACAAAAAAGGGTGATTATCATACATGTCAGTGACTGTATACAATAATTTTTTTGAAGCGAGTAATTTAAAAATGGCGGCTGTGCGGCGTTTATCTCAAAACTGCAGTTTTTAAGGAGGTTGGAGCGATTGTGTTGAGTCAAATGACGGTTTATTCATCTTTTTTTCAATGAACCTCAAAAAATGCATACGAGGTACAGATTTATTCTATATGTGCTCATTTTTTTAAATATATAATTAAAGGGCGAAATTATGCATTTTATCATTTTTATTACGTAAAGTAGAAAAACTTTTGATGATTATTATGAAAAAAATACGACAACGAACGTTTTATAAAATTCACAATGAAATTTTGAGTAATTCATAATTATGCCTATTCATATTTACGTCACGAGATTATTGGCCCATGTTTTACGATGGGCAAGATGAGGATTTTTTTTCCTAAATGTTTACAAAGGTTCAGTTTGCGTTAATCCGTTGTTAGAAATGGTTTATTTTGGTGCTAAATGACAATAAAAATTACATAACCTTTAGTGTAAAAGTCTTGCCCATCTAACCGCACGTTAAATTACATACATTAAACTATTTTTTATCTCTGGTGTTTGGTGGAGAAAAAAGTTAAAAAAATTCGTAAAGACTCAGTATAGTGTAAACAATAACATGTATTTTTTTTATTAAATTTAACCTTGGATTGTGGCTAACGCTCCAACCTCCTTAAGTTGGCCGAAAACATAACTCAGACAATTTTCAACCGATTTACTTGAAATGTTGTATATATCTTGAAAAATACATTGTCTATGGAAGTACGTAGGATTTCTTTTTATATTACATAGGTTATTTTTTTATTAACAATTATCTGATGAAATGTTTCACTTTCCAAAACATTGCCTAAATCGATGTTTTAATCGTCGGACAGTTGTTAATAACAAATGAACTCTGCAATATAAAAAAAAATCCTGCGGACTTGCACAGACAATGTATTTTTCAAGATATATTCAACATTTCAAGTGAATCAGTTGAAGATTGTCTGAGTTATGTTTCCGGCCAAATGAAAAAATGCAGTTTTGAGATAAAAGCTGCACAGCCGCCATTTTGAAATGAATCGCTATAAAAAAATTATTGTATACAGTCACTGATATGTATGATAATCACCCTTTTTTGTAATCTCGATTTATTTTGTAGTTTTTCTGAAAAAAAAATATCCAAAAAAGCCTATTTTTTCGGCCTCCAGAATGGCCTCCAAGGCCTCAATGGACCGAACTTCACGCAGGCACCGCAATTTTTGCCCTCGATACGAACAAAAAAACACGAAGAATTTTTTTCCCCAGTCAAAAAGAAAAATACGAAAAAATGGTCTTAAAATATAACATGTAGCAATGGTCGTCCTTGCCATTTCGCGCATCAGGCTTATTCGTTGAATATAATCGCTGAAGATAAAATATGCAAATTGAGGTTCAATTAGGTGCAGGTTACGAGGCGATACACGAGTGCCAATCTCGTTATAAGTATATCAACGCGGGCGCGCGCTATTCGCCGGGCGACGGGACCCTCGACACGATTTTGAGGGACAGGCAATCAGATTCTCACGTTGCCGTGGATTTGGCGTATCTCCGCGGATGTTTTCATGAAACGGGCAAAGTGAAATTGCGGTCACGTCCGGATGCTCAATTGTTCCGACACAATATGTACATTCGTATGCGACGCAAAAGTATTTGCATACACGAAAATTTATATAATTGAATTAAGGGATCATCGCAGGGTGAAATTTTCAAAAAATCGATTCTCTTTTGCCTTATCAGATAGTATAGACGGTTATAAACATGGACTTGTCATCGCCGATTGATCGTAAGTAGACAATTTATATGAAAATTTCGCACTCGAAACTTTAAACGCGTTTTTCTCGAAATGTCGTTTTTTAAAACGGTGTACACTCTCAAGGGATGATTTTTCAAGGTATTCGTCTCGAATTTCGACGCAACATTCTTCACGCCATTCTTTATCTTGCTATGGAAGCTTTTTCTTTTAATCTTATTTTTCTTTCAATAAAAAACTGCGGAAAAAATGGGCTAAAGTCGTGACTTTTTTTTTCAAACCGCCGCCATGTTGTCAATTTTGATTTTAAAAAACCTCCATAGCAATATATCATCTTCCGTACTAATTAATCATCTTTTTACAAATTTTGTTTCAGATCATGTTTACGGCCGGTTAAAAAAATGTAAAAAAGTAAATAAGCGCTTGAAAAATTATTTTCTGTTCTTCATGAGTGCTTTGATTTGACACAAGAAATTAGACTGATTAGAGTATTTTAATCATCGAAAAGAAGCAGCTATTTTTCGACCCGTTACACTGTGATGATCCCTTAAAATGACGCGTTATATAATACTACATAAAGATAAGTACGAAGAAATACCGAAAAATATGGCAATCTCGAGATTACAAGGACGTTTAGGGTTTTTTTTTCGTTTTTTTTTGTTTTTCGAAAAATGTCTGCCATTTTGTTATTTTTGCATATATAAAAAATCGCATTATATGTGCTATAGCGATTAACATACTGAATCCCCCTTGATTTTTTTGTTTCGAATGATCCATCTCCGAAATTTCATCAACAGTGCAGACCTACAATTTTTTTAGGACATTTTTTAACTACCATTTTCTTCTATAAATAGTGGTTTAAATCAATTTAAATGTATTTCAAAAGTGCATTAATTAAGTGAAACAACTTTTATATCAATATCTATAATATAAACCTATTTAAAAAATTCTTGAACATAGCCTTTTTCGCGTCTAAAGTGAGAAGACCCCTTGACGACGAAAGGGAGGAGAAAAAACCGAGCGTGGTAAAAATGGCCGGAGATGGCGATTCTCGGAGCTTCTTCCAACTCTTCCCTGATTAATGACAAACTTTTTATTTGGCCGCGGTCTAACACGGTAAATACTTCTTATACGCATATATATACAGGGTGTCCCTCTTATCTCTGCCACCCGAAATAACTCGGTAATTATCGACGTCACAAAAAAATGTTTCACACAAAAGTTGTACGGTGTGAAGGGGGCCATCAAATGCGACCATTTTTTTTTATTCCGGTGGAGGCGCTGACGCATAGTGAAGGTCACCTCCACTTTTTGAAATGGACTGGTACATTGTTTTTCAACCATCTTGTGAAGCACCTCAAGCCGCATAAAAAACATTTGGGGTCAAAGTCGTTCAAGGTCATTCAAGGTCAGTATCAATGATAGAAATCTAAATATCTCGGATCACTACCAGACATTTGTTAATGATCCGAGACATTTAGATTTGTATTTCATTTTAATAGGTGACCTTGAATGACCTTGAATGACTTAGACCCCTTAAAGTTTTTTATGCGGCCCAAAGTGCTCCACAAGATGGTTGAAAAAAATCCACCATTACATTTAAAAAAGTGGAGGTGACCTTTACTGTGCGTCAGCGCCTTCACCGAAATAAAAAAAAGGTCGTATTTGTTGACCCCCTTCACACCGTACAACTTTTGTCTGGAACATTTTTTTCGTGACGTCGATAATTACCGAGTTATTTCGGGTGGCAGAGATAAGAGGGACACCCTGTATATATATGCACGAACAAAAATATATCTATATAGTTGCATTTGTCCGGTCCATTGAATTTTCTTTGACCTCATCTCAGCTTTTCTTTCGTCGAGCTTTCGTGTGCTATTCTCTTCCCCACATATTATTGCGCTAACGAGAGGCTATGGTTTTTGCGAGAGGAACGTAAGCGGTCGCCAGAGGATGACAGAGAGCGCAGGAGGAGGAGAGTTGGAGAAAAAATGTCACTCATATCGATGTGAAAGGAAACAATGGAATAATCGAGAATTAGTCTGATAGGAAAGAACGATAAATTGTCGTAACCCGTGCAGAAATTTATCAACAAGTCCCAAGACTTTACATCGTCGTAATGCAATGAAAATTAATATTTATGAATTTGTTTAATTTCTGTTGACAGATTTTGCCTACAAGAACCCCTCACCCATTTTTTATTACACTTATTGAAAAATCTATAATATAAATCTACAAAAAACAATTTTCTATAATAATAAATAAGAAATACTTCCCTTATTTATTATTATAAAAAGTTAACATCGTCAAAATAGAATGAACGTTAATATTCCTGAATTTCTCTAATTTCTCTTTACAGATTTTGCCTATAAGGATTCCTCAAACATTTTTCATTATACTTATTGAGATATCTATAATATAAATCTACAAAAAACGATTTTTTATAATAATAAATAAGGAAAGTAAAATATCGAAAAAACTGTCGATGTATCCCAACGATGCACGTAGTCATCAGAATCCAATTGGATTTTGAACTGTTCCCCGATAAATGCCGTTTGAGAATTCTTACCACGTACGAATTGAAAATATGTGAAAAGTCACGAGAAAAAACTCGGTGCGTTGAGGCATAACTTGCACGCTTCTTGAGCGTATACGTGTATAGTGACATTACGTCAAATTGCAGTAAAATGACTAACGAACGATAATTACAGTGGATTTTCAGTGATGTGTTTTCTATCAATTTTTCATATATATTTTTTTAAACGTTTTATACTTTTTCCAGATAAGTTTTATACTTTTTTCAAGATCCACTCATTATGTAAAGGGCGTCTCAAAATGACCTGACATTTTAATGTATCAATAAAACGTATTATTTAGTTAAAAAGTACGATGTTTTGGTATAATAGCGGACTAATTTCATTAACCCTTTGGGGGCATCCATTAATTACGTGAGGTGATTTTGGCGATTTTTCGACCCCCCCCCTCTCCCCCTGGTGAGATGTCGTGAGATTTAGCTCGACCCCCTCCCCCCGCCCCTAATCTCACGTGAGATTTTTCAAAATGCATCCGTTCACGGAAAATAAATTGCAGTAGAAGTAACTGCGATTGTAGTACCATTTACTCCATCATGTAAAGTAGTAGGGAGACTCTGTACGTGATACAAATTACGTGATTACTAAAATTACTAAAACTACTAAAATTACGTGATATTTGCCGAAGCCCCCCTCTCCCCCACGTGAGATTGAGTGAGATTTCGCTCGACCCCCTCCCCCCCCCCCCCCCCAAACGCCTCACGTAATTAATGGACGTCCCCTTTGCGGCATAGTGTAACACCGGTCTTACACCTAGTTCAATTCAGATTTTGACATTTCAAAAGTGTTTTTCAATTAAATATGGTGGTTGTAAATGCGTTTGAAGATTCCCAGGATTTCAATTAGTACTAAAACATACCTATTACATTTTTATTTTTCACATAGCGGGTGTCATCAATAACGAAAGTGCAAAAAAAAACGTGCACGTAAAGAAATATATATATATGCTTCAAAGGGTTAATGATACGTCCAATTGTTTCCTTGAGCTCCAGAATGGTCTGTGGATCATTGGCATACACTTTTTTTCATAAAACCTTCACACACACTCGCACACACAAATTAACAAAAAACCGACAATCACAAAAAATATGCAGACACGTCACTGGATGTCACGACATTGCCCACAGCCGATGAACACACATCACAATGACTTATTGTCGCTAGTCAGACAGATTGTAATATAGCGATTAATAACAAAAATAATAATAAAAAAATTAAACCCCAAAGAAAGAAGTTTCCCCAAAGAAAAAAAAGGCCATTTTCTTGAAAGATTATGTCTTCCAAGTCCATGTCATTTATGCCATTCATCGGATATTGGGTCCCACACATAACCCCCATGTTTGTACCTTAAATGAAAAATAAAAATATTCGAACATTTCAAATGGATAATACGTTTTATTAATAAATAAAAACGTCAGGTCATTTCGAGTCACCCTTTACATCCCAATATTTTGTTTACAAAATTCAATGTACAAAACGCGATGGGATCTCTCACGAATTGTATCGGATTTTTCTCGATAATGTGGGAATCCTTTAGGATTCAAATTCGATTCGCATATTGGATTCCAACGGAGAATCCCGATGAGAAATGTACGAGCTTGCCATTTTGCTATAGAGATCTAATGCGATGTCCCAATGGATCCCTATCAGCAAGTATGGGAATCCAATTGGATTCCTACGGCAATTTCGCAACCGAAGCCCAGTATAAATATAGCCACCTGTATCGGCCTAGGTTTTCCGCACTTACGCTGTGCCCTCGTGCAAAAACGTGGCCACGTGCAGCGCTCCTGGGAGCCCTGGAAATGTCAAAGTGACGGCTATGGGCCAAAAGTGAAAGCGATGGGATCGTAACGGCCCCCAGGAGCAACCGGAGCTTTCCCTCCCTGCGATGAGTCAATCCCGAAAAATTCCTTGGGAAAAACGCGTTCGAAAGGTTGTTGGGTAGAACTGGATGAGCCACCCTTCATCGAAGAGGCTTTTCCCAAAGATCACTTGTACGATCGATGGAACGAGGATCAACTGGAGTGCGTGACGAATGACGGAGCAGCGTTGGAAGGTCTCCACTATAGTCTCACGGTGCATTAAAAAATCTCTGCCTCTGCAGCATCCTCCGGCAGGTAGATATGGGCATTAAGGTGGTCAGGAATTTTCGTAAAAGTCTGACGCGTCGGAAATGTGCCAAGAGAAGGGCGGGGGGGGGGGGGGGGGTTACGGTTGCTCGACGACGCGAAGGGAAACGGAATGACAAGGAGATGGGATGATGCTAGAAGGGAATGCGAGCGCTCGTCTACGGCGCCTTACCGGAGGGATGGAACGTAAAAGCCGATTAGCCGTAGTGTCTCGAGAATGTACTACGAACCCTGCGCCCTCGGGGAGCCCTTTGCTTTCGACTTACCCGTTTTCATGCCTTGACGGTGGGGAAAAAAAATTCCTCGCATTGTTGAAAAGTACAATGTCGTTGTAACCGGCCTCTCAAGCATCTCTCAGCGTATTTATTCGCTCACATTCAACAACACAGTTTTTCATTCTTATCTTTGGCTATTTGGCACGTGGAGGAATTCTTCGCATACTGCAAAAAAAAAAAAAACTATTCGTATATTCAGGAAACTTCGGATCGATGGCAAGTTCGTGACCAAACTTTGCGCACATGATGAAAGTAGTCGTTGATACCGTTCGCACGTGAGAAAACTGTCCGTGAATGAAAGTTCTTATCGTAAATTTCGTTGGTGTCATTGCGTACAGAGTTGACGTGACATTTTTAATTTGCGAGATTTCGAGGTGACGAAACGAAAAATATTATTCGTACGAACGGCGCACGAAGATCGCATGATTGAATGGCTCTTCAGTCTCGCGACGGGTCGATAGCTCATCCGGTGCGTTACTCGTTGCACACACCTCCCGCACCTGCCGCGATATCGTCGTGACGTTATTTATGATTGCGGGATGTACCTCTGTGGTGATTTCTTTTCCAAATGGGCTTGGTAGCCTTAAGGGGTCTTCTCACTTTAGACGCTAAAAAGGCTATTTTCATGCATTGCATTGATAGGTTTATATTACAGATAATGATATAAAAGTTGTTACACTTAATAAATATACTTTAGAAATATATTTAAAAACGTTTTTTGTGTATTTATGTAACCCAAACAACCTTTAAGGGGAGATATACAGCTAGGAGCCGGAAAAAAGGTCATTTTTGTGAATTTTTTCAAGGATAACTTTGAAATTTCGGATTGGGATTGTAATTATCTAAAAGTATATACATTCGAAAATATATTTAATTTACTTCATTTAAAAATATCAAAAATATACAAGGATATTGTATGATCCTTGGAGCGTCGTAAAAAAATCTGCGTATGCGGTACCCCACTGGCGTTTCTTCGAAAAATCATCTGAAAAAAAACCAAAAAGATTATTAAATTAGATACTATAATCTAGTACTTGTCATAGCCGATTTTGAAAATATCGATTTATGACAAAATGGCGGACGTTTGAACATAAATAGTGATTTTTGGGCCGAAAATTAGTTATTATTTTGCCTATAAAACAAAAACTAAGTAACGGAAAAAAAATCCTATGACAAGTAGTAGATAATGGTGTATAGAATAACCACGAAAAACCTCAAGGCAATCGGTTGATTGGTTTTCGAGAGATTTTGGGTACCGATATGAAAAACGTGATTTTGAGAAAAACGCGTTTGATAATTTGGGAACGAATAAATCATGAAATTTGTCAAATTACATGGAATCATCGATACCAGGCCCATAGTGTAGGCCTTCTCTGGTCTACGGAATGTTCATAGTTTCAAAATCCTCGACCTCGACGATCCAGGTGTATATGTGCCCTTAAACGCCTTTTTCTCGAAACAACGTTTTTCGACATATAGCGACAACTATAGCTGTAGCGTATTTGAAGAATGTTTCAAAGTTTTGATATTTACTATTTTTTCGTTGCCAAAAACGGTGATAAAACATGTTTTTTTTCTTTTTCGAAAAATGGCTGCCATTTTGTTATTTTTGCATATTTCAAAAATCGTATGATATGTGCTATAGCCATTAATATACTGAATCTAAAACCGTTTGATTTTTTTTGGATGATGCATACCCAAGATTACATCAACAGCGCAGATCTCAAAATTTTTTAGGACATTTTTTTAACTACCATTTTCTTATGTAAATAGTGACTTGAATGAAAAAAAATTGTTTAGTGTATTTCGAAAGTGTATTTAATAAGTGTAACAATTTTTATATCAATATCTGTAATATAAACCCATCAATAAAATGCATGAAAATAGCTTTTTAGCGTTTAAAATGAGAGGACCCCTTAAGGGGCACCACTAGTGTCACTGCTCACAAAATCTGATTTTCGGGAATTCATTGGAAGAAAAGTATCGCATCGAATGTTTTGAAATCTCGAGGATATACTTGTGTATAAATGACGTATATACAGTAATTTTATGGTATAAAAATATTCAATTTTTAGCAACTTATGCGCCGTCTCGCGAGTCTCAAAAAAAAGTTCTCCCACTGGTGCAGTGATTGCGGCTTTCAGGGTGCCCAAAATTTAAAAATAACAAAATTCCGTTAAACTAGAAGGTATTACCTGGACAATGACGCATGGTGGGGGAAAATTATAATCCAACAAAATGGCGGAGTTTTGAAAAAAACGTTCCAAATTGCGCTTAAAAATCTGATGGTTTTTTGCATCGCAAATTGACATTTTTTTCCAATCGAAAAACTAGAAAGACATTGTATGAAGAAACAAATACGAAAAACGCTTAAACAAGATTCAAGTCGATCGGATGATTTGCATTCGAGTTAGAAATCGCAGCACATTTGAAAAATGTTGTTCTGAGAAAAACGCACCCAAAGATAAAAATATTGATTTCATTGTTATAAATCGATAAAAGTATCAGGTATAGTATAGTATTAAGGTATACTTGAAGATATAGCCTGTCGAATTTTTTTTTTTGTAAATCGATCTTTTTAAAGTGTCATATTAGTGGTACTCCTTAAACGTACGTTTGTGCGTAAAACTTTAAAAAGATTTTGGTAGTCTTAAAAATGTTGTCGTTTGATTCATCCCCATGTCTCAATTAGCTTTCCCGGAAAATCGACTTGACCAATGGCCGAAAAAGAGGCAAAGGGGTGTGTATGGAAAAATTCGGGAGAATCTATAGTTCTACTTTGAAATTCTGCAAAAAGTTAAAAAAAAATTGGAGCCCAACAAACCAAACGGCATTTCAAAGAGAAAATGATAACGAAGGGAATGAGCACAAAATGGAATTCAAAATCATGGCAGACAATAAATGAACGACGATTAGGCGAAAGAAATTGTTTTTGGTCGAGGTGCGAAAAAAATTAGGCTGTTAATATATATTTTTATAAGTCCTTGTCGACGTATTTTTACCTGCTGAATACGAATTCACCATTTATTCCCGCTAAACCCTCAATTACCATTAGAATCCCACTAAACCCTCAATTACCATTAGAAATGGTCGAAATCGTATGGAACCTGCCTTAAGCTTTTTATCCGGCAAAAATGCCTGAACTTTAATGTTATACACCCTTAAAATCGTTATCCGTTTCGCTCAATTTACTGCACCCCTTTTGTATATAGGCTGACAAAAAAATGGTGGTGGTTCATCCCTTAATTTTTGTTTTTTCCGATGTACCCATGGTGGATTTCTGATCGTTTTGCATGAGAAAAATCTTCGTTTCTGTTTCACCCGAATCAGTAGACTGCTTAGGGGTGTAATTGCAAAATCAACCCTTGACATGTGTCAATCTAAGGGGTGGTTGCACCCTTCAGAACCGTTTTTCCGCCGATAAAAAAGAAATACGTACCCTAATTTTGTACCCCTATAAGTTTTGAATCCTCCACCACATACATGAGCTTCAACAAAATCAAAGGCGGACACCAAAGTGACGTTTCTTGTCAGTATCGCATTCTCACCCTACCAGCTCAATTTTAGCGAGATGAACGAATGTCGATAAGAACATTACAATTTTACAATATTAGTGTGGTAATCCAATCTGCCTCCAAGGAACGTCAACGTGCATTAAAAAAAAACGACTCGGTAATAGGGTATTTTATTCTAGATTTATATAGATAAGAAAAATACTAAGAATCTATAAATAAGATAGTTTTCACAATAAGCAATCGAATAATGTTGGTTTTAATTTATAAAAACACAAAATAAATGTTATAATTCATTTAAAAAAAAAACTTTTTCCATCTGTTCAACGAACATGCCAAACGGTAGCCACCATAATGGATTCCGACGTAACGTCATTGACATAGTAAACAAAGAAAGCGTTAGACGTATTACTCTCTAACTTGTGAAAGAAAGCGTCAACAACTATAAATTCTCGTTTGTCGTAGTTAATTGCAAATTTTCAAATAGTTGTCTGTACTTACAAAAATAACAAATGCGTTTGTTTTTCAAACTATGACTTTGGATCTCTTCTCGCAAGTTTTAACCAAGTCTTCCTCATATTTATATCAATTGGCATTTTAATCCACAACTTTCTCGGTGTCTTGACACTGATATTCTTACATTTAGAAACAACACACCAACGATAGGGATTGTAACTCACTTTTTCTAGATAGAGAATAAGAAATTTCACATGTACAATTAGTATTTTATTCTTTTCAATAATTCAATTAATTCTAGTACTCAATTAGAGTAGAATGCAATTTATTCAATAATTCAATTAAGAGTAGTACTTTATTACCACCAAAGGAATAAACTGAGACACCTTTCAAAAAAGGGCGTAATACCCTATTCTTCTCCGCTTCCTGCCCACATGTGGCGCCAACCATAGATCTTGGCGATCAACTTCCGGTGCGGTTGCCACGATCGCGCAAATTCCCCAGACATTCGCTTGATGTAACGGGGTCTCGCCTGCCAGAGTGCAAACTCCCCTTTATACGAATTTCACACAATTATGGGTGTACCTTCTGTTTGACGTCTGGCAATCAAGAATGTGCGCATGCGTATGTTTGTGCGTATTATACGTGGATGTACAGATTTTGTTTCACACGGTGTACTTGGGTCGCAACGAAATTATCTCACGGATGCTATCCTGGTACGCGCTGGACCGTAAAGCACGAACTGCAACTTGCACTTGCAAAAAGATCGAGCTAAATGACCCACCACAAAGACGATCCGCGAACACGACGCCCAACTTCGTACGAATTATGATGGTGCATCGTCCATTCTCCTTTCTTCCGAAGAGATCTTCGGAATGCCTCGTTTGAGGAGATCTTTAAAGTCGAACGAAAAAAAAAATTACAGGCACCAAGATTAAACCTAATTTGTCAATTTGATTTTTACTTTCTGGGAAAGATTGCACGAAAATGGAATATCAAGTTGATAATTGATCGGAATAATTGGGAGCTCATCCCAGTGAAACTGATAGAACGGATGAAAAAAAAATAGAACGCGTATTTGCCATGGGATGTATCGACGAAGTTAAGGGGGGGATTGCTGATTTTCATGATTTTTTTTAAGGAAAAATGACTTCACTGTTTTTGAGACTCAGGGTATGTTTTATTAATCTTTAAAAATTGCGGAAGTATGGCGCGGTCTTCTAAACTGGTTCCGGCGGAGGTTGTCAGACGGCGTGACATGTTGGGGCGGCGGGATTAATCAGAAAAAAAACCAACAAAGATTTTTTTTCATTAACACTCATACGTAGAATATGAACCAAGAAAACGTGAGGAATGTTGAAAATCGATGAAATGGTACGCTTTGAAACAAAAAAGATTTAATTTTTTACCGAAAAAATGGCTACATATGCAAAAAAAATATTTTTTTTTAATTTCTATGAACATTTAGGGTTATGTTTTGGGCGATAAGGTTAGAACGATTTATGCTCAATTTCATTTGAATCGGTCGATTACTTTTTTTCGCTATAGGTACGTCACGCCACCATACCTCCGCTGTATTCAAAGATTCATTTTAAAAATAGCATGTGGCAGCCTTTATTACAAAAGTAGTAATAAAAAATACCCTTAATTAATTTAAAAAAAAATTAATCAAATTATTATATTAATTAATTGAATTAATTTAGATTAATTAACATAAAAAATACCATGTGATTAATGAAAAATACCATTTGACAACTCTTATTATACAAGTAGTAATAAAACATAGCCTCAAAGTCTCAAAGATTGTGCAGAAATCTTCCCTTAAAAAAAATCATGAAAATGAGCAAATTTGTTTGCCCGTAAAGGCACCCCCCCCCCCCCCCCCCCAAAGGCATTAGGCTACTGTGACGATCCGAAAATCAGGACACTTAAGAAAAAATCATTTTAAAGAAATAAACGAAACTATTGAAACGTTTAGACTTTTATTTGTATGTACATTAACAAAGTGGTACACCAAATTTCATTTAAAAATATTCATAATCAAAGCAGTTATAAACAATCTTGTGAAGGACCTTTGAACGTGAGGGGCTCAATGGTAGACTTGATTTTGGCCACCCGGTTAATCAGAACAAAAAAAAACGAGTATATTCTTTAAATAGATAATATTAGCTGAGACTTGACTGAGGATTTATTTGTTATCGCGTTTCAATCTTTAAAAAATGTTTAAACTTTTCTTTTGATTGAGGAAGAATTACATTATTATTATTAATAACTAATGAAACCAAAATGTTAAGAAGAAAAACGTTGGTCAAGAGTAAACTACTATTACACTTAATAAGTGTATCAAATTTCAAGTCAATCCGTTTATTATTCGCTGTCGATAAATCGTGTACGCCGTTTTCAAAAACATAGTTTCGAGAAAAAAGGGTTTAAGGGGATATCAGTGTGACACTTTCAAAAAATCGATTTTTTTGTTGCCTTTTTCGACAGTTTGTACTTTCAAGAATATCATTATCATTTATATCATTTATATCAATATCATTTTATCTTGCAAAAATCGATAGTTAAATCTTTCAATGCGTTTTTCTCGAAATGAGATTGTTCAAATTTGCTGATACTGTAACTCAAAGAGCAATTATCCGATTGACTTGAAGTTTGAACTGAGTACTCTTGAATATATTTACTCTACAATGGCGTAGGATATTTTTCATTGGATGAAAGTTGACGATTTGGCATTGAAAAAAAAACGACCATTTTATACGCAAGAAAATAGACTTTTTTCATAACTACGCCATTTTGTTAGATTTTGATATTTTTCGAAAATGCTACATTATTGTACAGGAAATACCTTCCAGTTTAACGACATTTTTTCTTTTTTCGGTTTCAGCTATTCAATCGACCGGAATCATGTCAGCAGTGGAGGAACCTTTTTTTGGCGCCTCCAAAGGCAGCCCATAAGTCGCTTGGTTCTCAATATTTTTCTATGAAAAAATTGTGTAATATAGGTCAAATATAGCCGAATATATTCTTAATTTTCCCTAATATTTAATTGAGTACTTTTCTTCCAAAAAATTCCCGAAAATCACCCAAATTTTCAGCGTTCCCACTGGTATAGTCCCTTAAAATTTAACTAGCAGTTCTATCGTTGTAATAATAAGTTTACCTTCAATCTGCGATCCCTGAACCATTTATTGCACCTTTATTTTCAATTTCAGTTGCCTCAAGCGACGAACGAGTTTTCGCCATTTTCACAGTAGCCTAACCCCTCAAAGGTCACTAAACTTTCTTTATTGTGAGGTTTTATCGCAACGACTTCATATATTTGTTACCAATATCGACCCAATACTCGTCTCCACGATATTGGATCGTATTTATCGCGGCAAAAACAGTGCTCGTGAAATTTTTGTGCAATCGTAGCGAGCAGCCACTATATACGCCTCTATTTTTCTTTCTCGGGGGAGCTCAATGCACCGCCGTCGCGGCGAGAGCTGCTCAATCGTCTGACGCAAGGAGAATCCTCTCGTTTTATATTTTCCTCCGTCACGACGAGGCTCGATCATTTTCGCTCCCACGCTCGCGTTCACACCTTACGAATCGGTCTGCCTCTCGTGGCTTATCCTCCCACCAATTTCGGTTCGATTCACAATTCTTAAACGTCACGATAATTGATCTCGTCCATGCGAGGTGGAAAAGAACGAATAAAAATGTAGCTCAGAAAGGGAGCGACTTTCTACCAACAATTATTGGATTCACGATTCACTTTTTGGCTCTACTCGGCTGATATTTTCTTTCACGTCACATTTTCTTACGATAATTGGCGATAAGAAAAAAAATTAGAATGCCTACTTGTCTCGGTGTGACATCACTATAGAATATACCGGGCGAGGCAACTATAGAGTGTCTCTAAATTCCCTGACTTTTAAATTTAGTAATAAAACGTGTTGTTTATTTCCAAAGTACGGATATTTTTAATTTAATGTGAGGTACAAACATGGAGGTTATGTGTGGAACACAATATCCGATAAATGGCCGCCTCGTCCCTGTTTGCAGACGTTCACGCTTTTGACGAAATGTTCAATAACCTTTTGGCATCGTTGCGGACTAATTTCATTAAGGGAAGGTTCTGCCTTGTTGGGCCAAAAAATGTTCGATTTTTCACCAAATTTTTATGCGAAAAGTATTAAATATAGAATGTTGATACTTGGTATGTTGACCAAGCGGTCTTTATTGAACGTCAATATATTTTTTAAAGTTTGACAAAACATGGTGGTGGGAGTGGGAGGTGCCACGTACATCGGTGCGTGGGCGATGACATTCTTCGCTTGCGGAAGTCCTAAGTCCCGGACAGGTGATCTGAAGCAAAAAATCAAACATATTTTTACTTCGTACAATATTGTGTATAAGTTGACCTAGAATCAAGAAGAAAAAAATAAAAATTAAAAAGCTCAAAATCTCGAGAACCGTGGGACTTTTACTAAACTGAAATTCCAGCATATAGTAGGACATAATCTGAACATCGACAGTTGCAGGATTATCCGTTCATAACAGGACACCCTGTATGTGTGTGTGTGTGTGTGTGTGTGTGTGTGTGTGTGTGTGTGTGTGTGTGTGTGTGTGTGTGTGCGTGCGTGTGTGTGTGTGCGTGCGTGCGTGTGTGTGTGTGTGTGTGTAAGGCATTCCACGCCACTTCAGCCAGTAAAAAAAAATCCACAAATAATTTTGAAAAATCGGGTTACTTTATTGAAAAATATTCACCGCGTGTCGAAATTTTTAAAACATTTCTGGCGTTTTTTCTCGTTGATTACCATTTTTTAAACATTTTTCCAATCAAATGGCTGTATCTTTGGCAGGATTTGACGTACTAACATTCGTAAAGAAACGAAAATGTGCGTCTTTTTCTAGCCTTCCAGAAAAAAGTTAATTCAGATTTTATTGAGCAAGTCAAACGTCCGTTTCAGGGCAAAATATGCAAAAACATTTTTTGCCTCAAGGAAAGACACTCGTTATTTTATTTAAAAAAATTTTCCCGAATTGTGAATACGAGAAACAGATTTTTGGTATTTTTTATATTATGGGATTCCTAAACACCGTGAAGTAACAGCTATTTTTATTTTTTTTATTTTTTTATTAATATTCGATTGAAGAGTGTGGAGCACTCCAAGGCTCCAATACATATGACTTCCAATACGTATTTAAAAAACCTGATAAACATACAGCGAGTGCTCCACACTCTTCAGTCGAATATTAATCAAAAAAAGTTTATAAAAATAGCTGTTACTTCACGGTGTTTAGGAATCCCATCATATAAAAAATACAAAAAATCCGATTTTCGTATTCACAATTCGGGGAAATTGTTAAAAATAAAATAACGAGTGTCTTTCCTTGAGAACAAATATTTTTGCATATTTTGACCTGAAACAGAAGTTTGACTTGCTCAATGAAATCTAAATTAATTTTTTTCTGGAAGGCTAGGAAAAGACACACATTTTCGTTTTTTACGAATGTAAATACGTCAAACCCTGCCAAAGATACAGCCATTTGAATGGAAAAATATTTAAAAAATGTTAATCAACGAGGAAAAACGTTAGAAATTTTAAAAAAATGTCGACACTCGGTGAATATTTTTCAATAAAGTAACTTGATTTTTCAAAATTATTTGTCGATTTTTGTTTGCTGGCTGAAGTGACGTGAAATGCCTCATATATATATATATATATATATATATATATATATATAATCGAAACAAACAACAACAACAAGCTTTCGTGATTTATGATATTCTCGAGAAATCGTTAACTTCATGGATCATATCTCGCTGTCGTCCTGTTGGGGAATAAAAAGTGAGAGAGACGACTGCCGAGATGTGTTACGTCAGAGCGACCACAGAAGTCACGATATATCGACTTCGTGCAATAAATAAGCAGCGACAATACAGCTTGGCTTCACCCATATTCACACATATATATATTTATATACATATCCAATGCCACAAATGCACCGTTGCTAGGAACAGATATACGTGTACTTCGTAGAAAAGGGCTTGAGGTATACGATTGCTCGGTCGCGCTTTTAATACTTCGCGCACGCGAGAAAACCAGTCGCGAATAACAGACTTCCATTTCATACGGCGACGTATAAGTTAGCGCGGTGTATATGGCGAACTTTGATGCGTTCTCCTCGGTGCGCGGTAATATGGAAGCTCTTTACTACCTTTTCTCGGACCATCGGCTTTCTTATAGATCGCGTTGGATTTTCTTTTATTTTCCGCGATGCTTCGTGACGATCCAGGAGCACATATGGGAACGACGACTGGCCCGATTTGATGGAGAGGCGAATATATTGACTCGGTTACGTTTACCTTTATAGGACTTTTTCACAATTATCCGTCGATACGACGTACATTGTTACAATATATATATATATATATATATATATATATATATATATATATATTGGGTGTAGGAAGTTGGCAAAGACATCGCTCGACGATGGAAACAACGCTGAGTCACAAGATTTATAGCTGAATATACGATATCCTTGATTCGATTTTGGAAACGCAAGGAACGAGAGAGAAATGCGCGTTTTGCTGCTAAAACTCGAGACGCGTGACAAATGTCTTGCCTTGTCCTCGATGTGATTCAATGCGAACGAAAAAATGGGGCAAAAATTGCTATCTTCACAGCCAAGTTCAAGAATTATCTCTTACGACGACAATTCTTGAAGTATAATTTCATAGTTCTTATCAATTATATTTATAAATTATATGATGAGTATAAGATCGAGATGGAACGGAATGCCTCATAAACGCAAGGAGTTGTATGCTCGAAGTTGGTCAAAAACAATTTTTCCTCGTTGTAAACAGACTGTCAGAAGTATGTCATGCATATGTGTACCTATATGTGTATATATGGGGCATTCCACGCCAAATCGACCTCTTTTACATCCGGCCCCCTTTTGATTTGGCTGAAATTTAAATATGTTATTGTTTCCTTCTAAACACGCTTGAGCGATTTTTCTTAATTTTCTTACATAACTGGAAATATGTAGTGAATTTTCGAAAAAAATCGATCCTTTTTTTCAAATGCTCATAACTTTCTGAAAAATTGGCGAAATAAGAACTTTTCTTTAATTTTTTTCATTTTGAAATGTATTTTTCGAAAGCAAAAAAATGCACCGTCATCGTTGATATCATTTTTTCCGTTTTTTTTAAACACTAATTTTTCAAAGTTGGACATTTTTTATAGTTGATTTTTTTTCGTAAAGAATATATGATAAAGTTAGCGTTTTATGCCGCAAGACCCATCGTGGTAAGATTTTTCGTTCTATTTTTTTTTTTCGAAAAAGAATTTTATTGATTCTTTATTTTTTTAAATATTTAGTTTTTTCCTATGATGAAATAATTTGAAATGGGGCAAAAATTGCTATCTTGACAGCCAAGTTCAAGAATTGTCTTCTATAAAGATAATTCTTGATTTAATAGTTCTTATAAATTATAATTACAAATTATATGATAAATACATTTTTATAGTATAGCCTTTTTTTCAATAATGACATACGTCAAAGATAAACTTTGACTCTTGACGCTTCTCGCAACTGACTTTCGAGGAGGTAGATCCGTTTTCCACGGTGGTCCATTTTCCCCCGAAATTTCGGCGCGTCTCCACTCGACTCGTACCCGGTACCACGTACGTACAGGGAATACCAATTCCATCTGCGATTGCCAAACGTTGTTTGTGCCTTGAGACGAACGAGCGACGATTTGGAGGAAGAAAAAAAAAAGGTAAATCGCAGCTTGTAACGAAGGATAAAGGGGGATTGTCATTCGTAGCGTGTGTAGTACGAAGGACGATGAATTTCGTAGTCGGTTGGGAATCGACGGTAGTTAGAAAAGTCCACGGATTGCGCGATTGGCGAACGAACACGAAATATTAGATGTGCTGAGAGTCGCAACTTGTCTTTGAACTTTACGATTTTACCCCATCCGCTTTTGGCCCACACTTGTCGGTATATACGGGTCCTGAGAGAGAGCCCCCCCTCCCCCCGAGGGTTGTCCACAGCTACTCGTTTCCTCATTCACTACCGCGTTTTTACGAGGGCACAGCGAAAATGCAGTACTTTCAGTTGCCATTGCAAACACGGTAAACCTCCCTGCCGTTCGATAGTGCGCGCGCAAGCCAATGCGCCGCTGAGCGGTCACCCATCCAAGTATCGCGCATTGATCGCGCGTCTGCTATTTTTGTTTTTCGCGGCATTTTTATATTTTATAAAAAATAAAAGTGCTGTTGTCTAACGCGATGTTTTGGGGGTGATCTTCAGGATGGAAAACATAAAAAAATAAGTAAAAAATAGATGCACATGTTTAGTGATCATTCGAGAATATGGGGCCGGGTTGAAGTTCCGAACATTGAATGCTCCGACGGTTTAAAATTCCGAATTTTAATGTTCCGAAATTCAAGATGGGGCCGGGTTGAAATTCCGAACTTTGAATGGTCAGAACGCTCGAAACTTCGAAAGAATTTTACACGAAAGACCAAAAATCCGAAAATCTTAACACCGTCAAAATAATTCGGTTATGGAAGTTTTAAAAGTTTCAAAATTTTCAATAAATCGACGAATTATTTCAAGAATTTTTTTTTTTATTAAGAAGTGGTTTTGCGTCAATTTTGAAATTTGTATGGACAATGTTATACGTTCTACATCATTTACAGTCAACTGTGTAGATTTTCGCTGGCATGATCTTGACATGAGGGCCGGGTTGAAATTCCGAACTTTGAGTGCGCCGGCGGTTTAAAACTCCTACTTTTAAGGGGCCAGTCCACTTTTGAGCCACGAAAAAAGGCTATTTTCGCGATTTTTTTGAGGATTTTATAAAAGATATGGATATATAAGTTGTTGGGCTTGATAAATAAAGTCTTGAAGTACATAAGAAAAAAATTAATTCATTTTTATTCATTTTTAAGTACAAGAATTATAGTTTAACGTAATCTCTCAAAATAGGTGGGCTAGGTAGCTCCATCACAACTCCACAACGGCTTGTCTGAAACAAAAAAAATCAAAGTCCATTAGATTCAGTATGACACCAGCTACAAAATGATCCTCGGATATAAAGTTTTATCAAAAAATAAAAAAATGGCAGATGAAAAACGAAAAAAAGTTTAAAAAAACGCGTTGTTTCGCAGTTTTTCGCAAAAAAAGAGTAAAAATCAAAATGTTAAAATCATCGAGAGTCATCTTGTTGCGAATCATGTTTACAATATGTGGTTAAAATTTCAAGAAAATTGGTTTATTAGATTTAGAGATACGATGGAGCTAGATTTTGAAAACGTTGTTTCGAGAAAAACGCGTTTGAAGTTTATACTATGAACAACTCTTACCTAAACTCAATCGGCAATTCCTGCACCGTACAAAATCCCTTCTGATGGCTCATCATCGTCGATTTCTTCGAGTCATGCTTGCTTACGATTTTTTGAAATTTTCAAAGTGGACTGGCCCCTTTAAGTCTCAAAATTACAAGGTTCGTCAAGATTATGGCAGCGCAAGTCTACACAGTTGACTGTAAATTATGTAAAGTGTATAGCATTGTCTAGACAAATGTCAAAACTGACGTAAAATCACTTCTTCATAAATAAATAAATCTTGAAATAATTGGTCGATTTATTGAAAATTTTGAAACTTTTAAAACTACCATAGCCGAATTATTTTGACGGTGCTCAGATTTTCGGAGTTTTGATCTTTCGGGTAAAATTCTTTCGGAGTTTTGAGCGTTCTGGTCATTCAAAGTTCGGAATTTCAACCCGGCCCCAAAAATATATGCTAATTTAAAAAACAAACTATTTTCATCCACTTTTGTACGTTTGTTGACAACGGTGCGAAGAAAACGCCCCCAATTGGCGAACAGTGTTGTGGACGTTGTATGAATCTAAAAAAACCACACTTATTCTTAATCTGTATGAATGTTGTGATGTTTGGTAACAGATTCGGCGGAAAAAAAATTGCAAAATGACGGCAGGCTTTAATTATCAGATTTTCCTATTTTTTTTTACTATTCTACGAGTTGTGTTTATAAAAAAATATTGTCACTCAATTCTACTACCGATGTTGAACAACAGTCCACTAAAGGTAATTTGCAAATCTGAGGGAAATCGGGGGTAATTATTTTTTTTTATTTTCTCATTTTAGGGGGAAGTTGAAATTCACCCCCATAAAAAGTTATGGGGGTTTGAAGTTCGCGGAAACACGTGATAAAATAGAGCATTTTTGAACATTTCGTCGCCTATGTTGGGGGTGGAGGGTGGGGGTGGTTTATAAAAGAAGCCTTCCTGACTACAAACAAACCCGAAAAACCCAACCCCCTGCGTGAGGGGTATCGGTTTGTTTGCATTTAGGAAGGCAAACAAACCCAACCCCCTCCGGCGTGAGGGTTTCAATACAGAAATTTATGAAAAATTCGAAATTATTTTTAACGAATTTTTGCTCGTAAAAAATTGTTAATGAAACATTTCAACTTCTCCCGACTGGATATCATCATTTATAAACCAATAAATGAGAAAACAGAATTTAAAAAAAGGGCTCTTTCCGGAAAAGTCACTTATCTAAAGAATTACCAAATCAGCCAATTGTTTATCGAGATATTGTGGTTGCCGATTTGAAAGGCAGAATTTCGGGAAAAACGCGTTCAAAGTTGCTGTCTCGGCTGCGCGCCCCCAGCGTATTCCTAATAATTTCTGTAACTCGGTTAATTTTATGAATATCATTAAACTATTTTCACCGACGTATTCGGAAACGTCTAAAAACAACAAAACTTTGTAAAAACTTTTTTTTCTTCAAATTCCTAAAGAACATTATTGCCCTAAATGTCTACGGGCGGGAAGGACTAAAAATAAAATATCGTCGCACAATCGTTTTACAAATTAGTTTAGTTTCGATAAAATGATTAATTCGTAGAGCCTATTTGCTGTTCAGCTCCGTTTGCACTTTCAGGAAAGAGTATTTTACGAAAACATATGTATATGGTATATAGATACTTATATATATATATATTTATTACGACCCTCGGTGGAGAAAAGCGTTTCGATCTTTCGAACAAAATGTTCTTGATAGTACCAATAAATTGCAAGAATTAATGGATCGTGTCCTCGGAGTCAGACTTTGATCGAGTTGGAACGAAACGTCCCATGGACGCGAGGATTTCCATGCTCGAAGTTGGTCAAAAACAATTTTTCCTCGATGGAAATAGAATGTCAGAAGTGAGTCATGCATATGAACATATACGTGTATATATGGGGCATTCCACACCAAATCAAACACTTTTAGACACGATCCCTTTTGATTTGCAAACACGTGTGGGATTTTTTCAATATTTTTTACATAATCGGAAATATATTATCAACATTTTAAAAAGTCGACGCTTTTTTAATGCTCATAACTTTCTGAAAAATTTACCAAATAAGATCTTTTTGTTTTAACTTTATGTTTTGACATGTACTTCATGAAAAAAAATATTTACAAAATACTGAAAGTCGTCTTCGATATATATTTTTCAGAAAAAAAACACAAGTCTTTCAAAATTCGCCATTTTTTTCGTAAATAGTATGATAAATTTAGTGTTTTTTGCCGCAAGCACCATCGTGGTAAGATTTGTTTTGCTACTTTTTTTCAAAATCAAAACATGTTATTCTTGATTTTATAAATTTGGCTTTTTCCTAGGATGAGAAAATTTGAAATGGGCAATTCAATGACATTCAATACTTTGAATATAATATTAAAATATTTTAA
>OZ023317.1:40824158-41159158 GCA_964007375.1 Ophion obscuratus
TTTAATTTGCAATTGGCATTGGCCAAGTCGACACCTACAAGAAAAGGTTGCGAGGTCGAACTCTCCGGTTTCGATTAAATTTGGCATATTTGTAGAATGGGTAAAAATGGGCGAGACGTATTTTTTTATATCTACGTAACCCGATGTTTAAGGGGTGAAACGCACCCTCGAACATAAGGGTGTTTTTCGTTGGAAATTTGTTGCTATCCTCATCATTCTTATCTCCAATGTATATTACACGGAAAAATAAACGTTGCTTTTTGAAATTTTTTCATATCCCGTACCGTTAAAACGTTATCGACGAAAAACGAAAAACGCCCCAATTTACGAGGGTGCGTTTCACCCCTTGAAAATCAGGTTTGGCAGATTGAAAAAAATAGGTGTCGCCTATTTTTACCCATTCTACAAGCATGCCAAATTTCGTCGAAATCGGAGAATTCGACCTCGCGACCTCGCTGGTCGAGTCTCTTTCGTGCAACCGATAATGGCAAATTCACCTGACGACCTGAAAATCAGGGTTATTGAAAAAAATGAATTTTGATGGAATAAGCAAGATGATTGAAAAATCGTTTGGATATTCATTTGTATGTATATTAACAAAGTTGTGTACCAAATTGCATTTTAAACAAATGAATAATTGAGTTGCCTCAAGCGGCGAACGAGAGTTTTGAAATTTTCACAGTAGCCTAACGCCTTAAGTATATGGTGTAAATACGGTTATATATATATATATATATATATATATATATAATATCGTATTCCAGAATTCTGACGTATACGCTCGCGGGATGTCACATATTACCGTAAAACGGGGTTAAATTGACATTATGGGCAACTTGGACAATTTTTAAGGCTCCTTTAAGGGAAGGGTAGGGGTTCCAGCGTGAGAAAAACACTTTTTTGCGAATTTTTTCATCAATATGGATAGAATAAATTTATTGAAACCTTTTGTAGATTTTTAAGTGTCATTTCAAGAATATTCCGTGAAATTTGTACGCAAAAATATCCACAAACAAGTCGGTGACAAAGCTTTTCCAAGAACGCCTTTGGAAAAACACGATTTGCGGTGTTCACCGTATCTCAGCTAGAAATTATCGGAAATCAAGTACCATTAAAATTTAGTCAAAGTATCATCAAATCCTCCACCCAACGGTCTTTGATAATTTTTTTTTTTTTTTCATTTCTAAATTTTTGGTGGTCATGTAAAGTGGAAAGTGCTATTTGTCACGAAAAATTCTGCAATTTTGGGGGTGGAAAACCCCCTCAATGTAAAAAAAGTCTCAAACTAACCGTTGGGGGGAGGTCTTTTATATGTAGAAAGTGTGTACCAAGTTTGAAATAAATCGGTCATGTAGTTTTCAAATGGCAGTGAACACGGGCTTTGAAAAAGTGGTTTCGAGAAAAACGCGGCACCGGCTTGTTTGTGGATATTTTCGCGTACAAATTTCACGGAATGTTCTTGAAATGACACTTAACAATGTACAAAAGGTTTCAATAAATTTACTCTATCCATATAGATGAAAAAAATTCGCAAAAAAAGGTTTGTTTTTTTTCACGCTGAAACCCCTACTCTCTCCTTAACAGAGCGCCAAAATACGGTTTAAATGTGTGCGTATTTGAATGTGTTTAAATTTGTTGTTCAAGATTATTATAATGTTGCTCAAGTTGATTTTGATCTCAATGATAATTATAAGACTGCTCAAGTGCCTATAATAGTACCCTAGGTACTTGATATTTGTATGTAAAATGTTTCCTTAATAAAGATGACAATTTGATTGTAAAAAATCGTTGTTTTCATTCAATTCCATGTATAATGCATGAAATATTAAATTTTTTATCAACATGATGCCAGAGTAACCCTTAATCTTCGACATAAGCTGCATTTCAATGCCTCGTCGAAGGAACCTCAAACTCGAGGTTACTTTGAAACTTAAAAAAAAAATATAAACTTGTGGTGGGTGAGGGTTGACTTTCTCATACATTTGACAGCCAAAAGACACATTGCACTATTGGAGGAAAGAAGTTGGGCATTTGCCGAGGATACGGGGAAACTGTGGAAAACGGCGTACCTCAATGGTTGAGGCGCCAGCCCGTGCACGGCTAAGCCGTCACCGCTCCGAGTATTGGTCATGCACAGCGCTGCTTAAGGGGTAAGGCCACAGCAGAATTTTCAAAAAATCCATATTTTTTCTCGCTAAAACAGTGCTTCATCATCATAAGAATAAGTTACTATTCAATTTATAGCAAGAACATTGTTTTCACCGACCATAGAGTACCTAAAGCTTTAAACGCGTTTTTCTCGAAACAGCTTTTCTCCAATTGGCGTGACGAATAACTTCAACAATTTTCACTCGATTTACTTCAAATTTAAAAATTATGTTCCTGATTGCATTTTGCAGAGAAGTACGTACGGAATTTCTGATTAATCGAAAAATTTTCATTCTATGAGCAGTTTTATACAAAAATGTTCACTGAAAATTCATTCAAATACCTACAACTCAATTGAACCGACGTGCTCGGGACCGGCTGTATTTTTATAGGTTTTCCGCAGTTTCCCTATACCCATGGCAGAAATGTTATGGTGAATGCGATACAGAGGGGGAAATCGGCTGCAGCCGCAAGGTGGGCACATAAACTGGAATATGGGATATGTATCAAGGGGGGAGAACTTCGTACAGATGGAAGTTAAAAGTTTTTTTTTTAAAACCTACAACTCAACTCAAATACTAGGTTAAAAATACTAGGTTAAAAATTGTGGATGCTAAATCTCACGCCGCGGAGCGCCTAAAAAAAAATAACAAAAGAAAATATTAGTATTCGATCATTTTGTACGTCGAAAAAAAAAAAATGTTTCTAACAGCTTGATGTTCATACTAAATAGATGTGTAATTAATTTTATGAATGAGTCACTTTTTCATACGAAAAAAATTGTTAAATTCGCACATGATTTTATACCCGTTACTGTGGCCTAAAGCCTCAACTCGTAAGACCGCCTGAAGCCCAACCCCGAACGCCCATTCACCAATGCCGGTGTAGGTACACTAATACATAAAGGCTATAGCCGGGTAAGTAGGGAAAAATTGCCCCGGCATTTTTTCCAGCGAAATTTGGAGTATATTCTGAGGTATAAAAAAAAAAACAAATTTTCTGAAAATTTCATGCCCGTCAACGCAATGGTTTTAGAAAAATGATTTTGTTTAAATATAAAAAAAATGTTTTCCGGAAACGGTACAGTGGATCGATTTGATTTTTTTTTTTTGATACTTGTTCCGATCAAACGTGTTACGAAATAAAATTCTAGAACATCCTGCGAAAGATTAAGGTTTGCAAAAAAAAATTAATGTTCCTTGTTTTATTATTTTTTACTATAATCCACTTGGGGTACAATAGCGAAAATTTTTTCATATAATCTTTGGGCACCTTATTAGATTATATAATTTTTTCAAAATCATCGGTTTGGTACGCCACAGTGAAAAAAAAGAAACAGACTTTATTGATATATTTTAGTTATATATCTATATTGTATATATATATCTATATTGTATTTTTATCTAAACTAAATACATTTATATATGTATTTAGTTATATATTTATATTGTATTATATTGTATCTATTTGATATTTAGTTATATATCTATATTGTATATATATATCAATAAAGTCTGTTTCTTTTTTTTCACTGTGGCGTACCAAACCGATCATTTTGAAAAAATTATATAACCTAACATGGTGTCCAAAAATTATATGAAAAAAAATTCGTTATTGTACCCCAAATGGATTATAGTAAAAAAAATAAAACAAGGAACATAATTTTTTTTTAAAACCTTAATCTTTCGCAAGATGTTCTATAATTTTATTTCGTAACACGTTTGATCGTAACAAGTACCAAAAAAAATCGAATCGATCGACTAAAGAGTTTCCGAAATTTTTTTTTTTTTCATTAAAAAAAAATCATTTTTCCAAAACCATTGCGTGGACGGGGATGGAATTTTCAGAATTTTTTTTTTTTTTTTTATACCTCAGAATATATTCCTAATTTCGCTGGAGGAAATGCGGGGGCAATTTTTCCCTACTTACCCGGCTATGGCCTTTAGGATGTTTTCATATATATTTACATCGGTAATTATTAAATTATATACATTTCTCATAATACGGTACACGAGTTGGTATTATATTGAAATTTATAAAAAATATCCAATAATATAAAAGTGTACATATATCGTACATGTAACTTTATATATATCCAAGTATACAAAGTACATGCATTGAGCTCTTGTTTGCTTGTCAGCGTTGAATATGATACATAAGCTCCTATATTTCTATGTATATATACGTATATATATATATTGTTCACTAGTTCTCCAACAATGCGAAAAGCTTTGCCAAAGCTATGAGCTCAAAGTGATATCTACATTCTGTTCAGTCGAAAGCGCCCTCTTCAAAGAGAACACGTAACAAGTGTAATCCATACTGATATAACCCGACTGAAAAGGTATTATGTTCGTTGTCACTCACAGGCTGAACGAGCACCAAAATGCGAGGGGTTGAATTTACAATCCCTCGCGAAGAGGTTTCGCAAAATCGCATATCACGGCTGAGAGTGCAACACTCGACTTTTTTTTTCTCCGTATAGCAATTTATTTCGACTAATGGTCATAAGTGGCATTTTTAAACCGAAGGGTACGCGATTTTACTTGATTTTTTAAATTTATTTTTATTCACATTGTCTCATCATTGATTCGAGCTAATTGCCACGTCGGGATAAA
The DNA here is from genome assembly GCA_964007375.1 of Ophion obscuratus. Taxonomy (NCBI): domain Eukaryota; kingdom Metazoa; phylum Arthropoda; class Insecta; order Hymenoptera; family Ichneumonidae; genus Ophion; species Ophion obscuratus. The sequence continues at coordinate 40,828,925 of OZ023317.1, forward strand.
CATTGGTATTCCGTGCTTGGCACGATCGATAATTATCTCATTGTGCGTGATTGCGAATGGATTTTTATTCCCGTCACTCATAAATATCCGCGCACGTGCACCTGAGACGGGCGAGGAAAGACGTATACAATTGTGGTGTCATTGCCGTTTTTTTTTGTTACGTGCTCATATGTGTGTATGCACGCGAGTACGAAAAAAAAAAACGCGTCGAGTCACCGCACTTGGCGCTGCTACATAAATAATCCCTCCGGACACGTCTCTTTAACGGAAAGTCGTTTATACGGCGGCGTAAATAACGGGCGCATTTCTTTTTTCACGGCGACTTCGAGCAAAGTGGCAACGCCTCTGTGTGTCAATTTTTCTTCTCTCCCGCTGAGAGAAAGAGACGCTGCACTTTAAGTAATTAATTTTCGACTAATCGATAATCGTTTATTCGCACGCGTTGACAAATCCATAAAGCATTGTCAGCGACTCAATAAATTATGTTTCACGTATCTTCGAGCAGTCGATAACGAATGTGCATTGTAAGAAACGAGGACATAATTAAATAAAATGAATATATGACGATGTTATCATTGATGTTGAGATTATTGGTTATAATTACAATGATGGTATCGTTTGTAATCGATGTCATAATTGTAATAAATTATATCAATATCATATCGATCAATGTCATAATTATAAGCATACTTATGTACATACTACTACAATGTCATAATTATAAGCATATGGTATTGATATTATTGATTGAAATTGTCATATTTATATAATTGATTATAACGATGGTATATGGATTGTAATCAATACCATAATTATATATCAATACAATATAATATGTATACACTACCGCAATATAATTGTGTCAGATTTTTTTTACATTTCTTTTCCCGTAAATTTTTTATAGTTTTCTCGTCACGTCAATCGATTTATTTCAACCGATTCTATTGCAGTGAAAAAAGAAAAATACAATTTTGTCCTCTCTTGAAATTTGACCACAAAGCCCTTAGTTCTCGAGTTACGGTAATTAAATGACCTGATTTTTTTTATCGAAAATACGTAAAAAAAAATGCAAAAAAAATTACTTAAGGTTTTGCTTGAATCCTTGTCATTTTTGCGTTACACGTTATTTTTCAAATTGTCTCTTCTTTTTAATCCAAATATCTTTAGAACAAAAAATGGTACGAAGTTTAAAAAAAAACAAAATTGGAGCTTGAGCTTCCCTCTTTATTATTCCGGTGAAAGAAATGCGTAAAAAAATGTTTGTCAGTAAACACAGTCCACCAGAAAAGGAACAAAAAAAAGATGAAAAATGGTCGTTTTCGAAAAAGGTTACTAGTCTTTAAAAAATTGTAAAAAATTTTCAAAAAAATACACAATGATGGTGAATGAATTGGAATAAAAAATCGGTCCGGAACTTTTTTCATTTTTTGTCTGGAAAATTTTGGCCGGTATTGTGTATAAATATTAAATCAATCATATCCATATAATTATAATCAACATCATAAATATAGCCAATAATACCAATATCGTTGTGATGAATATCAATGTAATCATAATCAATAATATCAATGTCATATTTAACATCATATAATTATAATCGGATTGATATTATTGATTATATCACGAATATAATATTGGGTATAATTAATCTTACGTATAATTAAAATCAATATTCCGCATATGCACACTGTCATATTAATCATAATTACGATTACGATTAGCACAATTCTTACATATCATTATAATCAATATCATGGTCATAAACTACCTAATATCTTTCACATTAATATTGATTTTGTTGATTATAATTACAATAAACATGACAATGATATTTTTACATCGTAATAAATACTACACCGATTACAATTACTTACTGATTTTATTGATCATAATTGGAAGATAAATTATAACGTCTGACCAATAATTTATGCCAAAGGAACAACGCCATTTCCCTGCAATTTGCATTTCCTGTGGTGAAAAGCCAGAAAAAGAAAAACGTACGAGCTGTAATTATGGAAACGATTCGTTCAAATGACAGCAACATGACGAGTTATACCTCGCGATTGTCAAAGAGTTGCGTAAGTACCGTCTTTGACCGGGTGTAAGTACGGCGATTGCGTAGTTTGCGGACCAACGGTCCATGGATCCGCGCATTGTGATCAACTTGATCTCCACTTTACACCTGTCGAGAATATCGTTATACCGCCTCGTCCTCGACTCTTCTCTAATTGTGAATATTTCACAAGATCATCGTCGATTCGAGGTTCTCGTTCTCCAACCTGCCAATCAACTCGACGAGACACATTCGTCGTCCAAAAATGTCTACGAATATTTTAACAAGCGGATAAGAGTGTGAGAGTTAAAAAAAAAATTAACGCCAGGAAAAAGTGCACAAACGCATCTCTCGGTGCATAACGGTGTCACGAGTTATTTATGGCAGCGGAAATGGCCGCTTGCCGGTATCAATCGTTCATCCTTGGTGAACAGTCGCCCGTTGGGCGTTTGTATAACGTCTCTCGCTAATTTCACGGCATCCTTCCGTCTCTCGAATGCATCGTGCATACACACACACACACACACGCACTATACGTCATTTATATCTATTTGCATTCTCGTGTTCGTTGCTATAGGACGAGTGCAAGACGAGTGCAGGAGGGGGGGGGGGGAAGAGGGGGGAGAGCGATGGAAGGGCTGGGAGGCAAAGAGAGCGAAAGAGTGAGGACCTTTAATCACGACGCACTTATCTCTCGTGAGACGAGGAGAATTAGTCGCCCGACGGCAGCCTTAACTATATTTCCATGCACATATGGGACACTCCACGCCAAGCCGAGCTGCCTACCAGCTGCATACGTGAGATGCAGAATTGCGAAAAAAATAATCAAAATTTATATACTTATTTATTTTCAACAAATAAATCACATTTATATTGCCAACAAGAAAAAAAATACAAAATTAATGATAAACATTTTATATACACTACCGGTCGAAGGGTTTCTGACACTTCAGAAAAATGCAAAACTTTCGATCATTGGATAATTTCCAAATAACGCTAGAATAATATAGTAAATTTCGTTTATTATTTTATGAAGATATTATATGGCTCTGTATAATGAATTATATCATTCTAATATAATTTTGGAATTATCCAAAGTGATCAAAATTTTCAAATTATCTGAAGTGCCTGGAAACTGTTGGACGATAGTGTATATAAAAAAAAAATACAATTTGAAAAATGCAATTTTGAAAAGTATATAAAATAAACATTTTATTCATTTTCATAGAAAATATATAAAATCAAATTTTCATATGTGAAAAACTTTCATTTTTCGCGCCATTACTTATAAAATTAATTTTGGGCAGAAGACATTTTTTTAATTGCATTCCATATTTTCATCGTCCATTCGTTCCATTTTTTAAATTTCATTCCATATTATTTTACGAAGATATTATATAGCTCTGTATAATGAACTACATAATTCTAATATAATTTTGCAATTAGCTGAAGTGCCTGGAAACTGTTGAACGAGAGTGTATATAAAAAAATAAAAATAATTTTTTTTTTAAATACAAATAAATGCGAATAGAAAAGCATGTGAAATAAAATCAATATATATTTAATAATACAAGTAAATAGCATTTTGAAAATTATATAAAATAAAATTTTCATTTATTTTCATATAAAAAAAAACTTTCATTTTTCGCTCCATTACTTATAAAATCAAATTCGGGCAGAAGAAATTTTTGTTATTGCATATTTTTCTAATAATAGCGTAACCTAAAATATTCCATATTTTAGGTTACGCTATTTTTATTTTTCGTTAACACCAACGGAGAAAAAAATTGCTATTACCATCAGAACGATTCGTCCTGAAATGACCCGTAGCCAAGCGCAAGTGCACATAGTCGTGCGACGACGAGTGGCTTACGACGTGAAGCGTATCCCGAGACCTCGAAATGTGTCAACGATTCTAGGGGAGATTAGTTACGGCGAAAGAGTTGCAAGGCCTGTACATATTTTTTTCACAGGCTTTATCCAGAGAGATATTCTCTCGCATATACAGGCGCGTAGTAGATGGAGGCTGAAACGCATTCAGGAAGTTGGACCTACCTCATTCCGTGTCTTCGCTGAGGAAAAACTTTCGTGCTTCAGCAACGAAGCAATTCGTTTGGTTGCCTGTACACACGACGATTACTCGATGCCCAGAATTTCAACTCAGTGCTGTGTTCCTCCACACCCCGTGCAGAAATTTGGTGGGATAAGATTCCGAAAAACCCCAACCCCCAATCGTGCTGAAAGTTTGCACAAACCTTCCTTTTAAGGGGTCTTCTCACTTTAGACGTTAAAAAGGTTTTTCATGATTTTTTTGATAGGTTTATATTATAGATATTCATACAAAAGTTCTTACACCTAATAAATACACTTTCGAAATACATAAAAACATTTTTTTTTCTTTAATGTAACCCAAATAAACTCTAAACGCGTTTTTCTCGAAACAACGTTTTTCGACGGCTTGTCGATAAAATCATCGAAACTACTGAACCGATCCTCATGAAATTTTAACTACATATTCTTTACAACTATAGCTATAGCGCATATAAAGAATTTTGTTAAATTTTGATATTTACTTTCTTTTGTCAAAACGGTAAAAAATCACGTTTTTCTTTCGAGAAATGTCCGCCATTTTGTTATATTTGCATATATCAAAAATCGTATGATATGCGCTATAGCCATTAACATACTGAATCTAGAACCGTTTGATTTTTTTGTTCCGGATGATCCTCTCCGAGATTTTATCAACAGCGCAGACCTACAATTTTTTAACTACCATTTTCGTCTATACATAGTCACTTAAATAAATAATTTTAGAAACTCGTGTATTTCGAGAGTGTATTTATTAAGTGTAACAACTTTTATATCAATATCTATAAAATACTATTTACAATAGTATTTTAAAACAACCCTTAAAGGGATTTTTCGCGACTCCCGATATTTTTCGAGATATTTAATTTTTAAGTTTTTTTCGAAGGGTAAGGTTCCGAAGCCCCCCCCCCGCGATCTGACTGAAATTTTGCACAAACCTTCCTTTTAATATTTTAAGACAAACCCTAGAAGGATTTTTGACGACTCGCCATAGGTTCGCGACATTTCTCGCTAAAGTGGATTGGACAGGCTCTTGTACGATGCAAAATCATTTGGCCGTCACAAATTTCCGAATTCCAACTTCATCCAGCCGTTATTTGGCTCAGGTGTTCGATTTTTTTCTATAATCGTTTCCGGAATTAACAGTTTTGTTTCGATCGAGTTCTACCTGAAAAAAATTGTAATAAGCGGATGATTTTGCAGTGGCCAGGGTGTGAGCAACGTGATTGGACCGCTCTACAAAATAAAGGTCCTTAATTGCACGGTCCCTAAAACTGGCATTGGACACACACACACACACACACACACATATATATATATATACACAGGATGTTAGCAAGGTCGATGCAAAGCCTTAAGGGAGTGATGGATCACCTCGTTAAGAACATTTCTAACCTAGCTTACCTTAGTCCAAAGCCTGAGGACTCCAGTTATCATGCTAAGTATGATTTTTGGAAAATTTCCCAAAATTACGTACGAACTCTTTTACGTCTTATTTTAATGCTATTTTTTTAATAGCATTAACATAGGTATATCCATTTTTTGACAAGTTTTTAATTATTCAAAACGACCCATTTAGTTAGTAGTGTGGATACAGATGATATTGGTGTTTTTCGATTGAATACACATTAAGCTAGGACTAAAACAAGTTTTTAGTTACCAATTATTGTTTGTTTGAACATTAGGAACGAGTTAGTACCTAATTTTGGGGAATTGTTAAAAAATCATACTTACCATGATAACTCGAAATCCTTAGACGTTGGACTACGGTAACCTAGGATAGATATGTTCCTAACGAGGTGACCTATCATGCCCTTAAGGCTTTGCATCCACCTTCCCAACACCCTGTGTATGTTTTTTTGTAAATATTTATAAGCCACTAATTTTAAAAACAACAATACGGCCGAATAAATGTTAGCGAAAGTTCATTATTGAATTCCCTTCATTATATATATATATATATATATATATATATATATATATATATATATATATATATATATATATATATGAACTCTGGATGGTTTCAATAAAGTTTATCAGGGCAAAACGTTGTATACGAAATCGTTGATAACCTTGCATCAACGTTGAATCAAACGATTGCTTTTCGGATCCCATTCGTATCCGTTTGGGATCTATATTTCCAGAATAACTACGGGCGAATGAACTCGATATCGTTACGGCTCGTGAAAAATTGATATCGAGTAAATAGTGAAACACAGATACACACAGACAAAAGTATACCATACACCAAATGGGATTCTAATGATTTTGTTTACCATAGTAAATGGATGCTCACGATATTAAAGCAGAGAATTTTATGCAGCGTCGAATCAAACAGGTTCCCAATGTCGTTTATCGATCGCGGTCGTTCGGCGTTAATGATCGCTTCCACACGTGTAAACTACGATATGGGCAATTAGGTCCGTAAGTTCTTGTAAGCGAGAGTAATAATCAATGTGATTTTTTTGCATTTCTGTTTCAGGTAAGTAGCCACATCGACTTTGAGTGATGCATTCCGCCTGCCAATTAAAGATATCGTTATCATTCAGGTATCTGTATCCAATTTTTTACCGACGTTTATTATCTGGTCAAGGATATCAAGATTCACCAAAAAAAGACAACGATGCACTGCTAGGGGAAAAATCATTATTTTTTTTGGTAAGCAGTAACGTCAAACGAGTTCGTTTGATTCGCAAGAAAAATCAAATAAAAAATCAAAATCAAGATCAATCAAAAAATCAAACAAAATAACAGGAATTCCTAGAAAAGGAATTGTCAGAAGTGTTTGTTTTTTTTTTTGAAAGATTTTCTTAGCTGATTTGAGCGAGTAGATGTTATTGTGGGTGATGAAAATGGATCTTTTCACCGCGACGTGAGGTCGCGGTGCATTTCTGCGCGGGTTTCGCCAGCGGCGCATGCATCAGAGGCATCAAAAAGTTCGTCGATGCGGAGAAGAATGCGCGGCTTTAGGGCCCCGCGAGTTATTTTAAGAGAACAGGTTTTGGTCGTGCGGGCTATATTTACTTTTCTCGGGCATGCCAGAGTCATTGACAGCATCCGCACACCTTGCTTCGTGCAAAGCTCTGACAATCGACCGGCGAACAAAATCCTGGCCTTTTCTCTCTCTCTCGCTCTTTTTTTCTCGCATACTACGGTCTGCCTCTGCCGATCCCGACGTACCTTTTTCTCTGCTCGTTTCTCGATCATTCGATTTGAAACGGAGAGTCTCTTAACCCGGACAATTGATTTTCTCGCATGCACCAGATGCGTTACGGGAAATGCAATCGTCTTCTTCTCCAAGCCAAAAATTCACTAGCCAAATGCGTTTGAAATGGAAAATTACCCGAATAGTATTGTCGACCAACATTATTACGTTAATTTGTTCGTCGATGCAGAGGAAAATGGCGGAATTTCATTACGTTGCTCGGGTAAAAAAAACCATCCGCGCTGATCGTACTCGACGTTTATGGGGTTTGCATACCTGGAACAGCGATTATCTCGGTATTGGCTTGGGCCAATACTTGGATGGGTGACCGCTGGGGCTTGTATCCCGATGTATCCCGACTACCACCGGATGACAATTCTACCGGGTTTTCGGTGGTGAACTCAATTGAAAATCGGTGACCATATAGCCACCTCTATCGACGTGGGTTTTGGACAGTTTCCCTGTGCCATCCTGCCAATGCGATACAGTGGTGCGTTAGGAAACGAACGGCTGTGGGCGACACTCTGAAGGATTTTTCACGAACCGGAAATAGAGCCGGGTGGAATAATAGTACAGAGGATCAAATTGGAAATGTCTAATAAGACATAGGAAGCAACTTGACAATTAAAAATAAGATGTCCACTCCGTGATCGTCAGGGTCCTAGTTATCTTACGAATCAGATATTAATTTATAGCAAATCAGGAAACATAAATTGGGTCCGTAATTAGCATCGTCTGAAGAATGCACGGACCAGCAATCGTCATACACATATTCGCGATGATAAAAACGTATACAAATAAACGTTGTCGATTACTGGCTCGTGATCATGTCGATAACTGGGCACATCTCAAACAGAGTTGAACACCGTTCGATCAAAACACTATTAAACATTATTTGATGATAAAATAGTTGATTATCATCATTGGAAACGAACAAATATTATAATACTGACGTAATAGCCATAATTAATTTTATCTTTGAAATTAATAAAGTTGTATGTAAGAAAAAATTATGTCTTAAACTGTTTGTCAAATGTATCGATAAAAAGCCAAAAGTTTGTGACTCAGTGACTAAAAATTATTCTGCAGTCCTATATGCAGCCACAATTGCGTCAACGAAGGCCTACTGACTTTTGCACATTGAGAAAAAAGAATCGTTGAATGTGCAAAATGCATTTTGTTGTCTCGAAATTTTGTTGTTTTAACAGTTGCTCAGACATGCTAAATAAGCAGACAGTTTTAATGTATCTTTGGTTACTGCCCCACTATACTGTTTTGTTATGCCAATCAATAATAAAGTTGAACGTATTTAAAGATACAATTTTGTTAACCCAACTGAATTTTGGATGGATGAGCGAATTTTTTTTTCAGTGCATAATTAGGATTAAGTGTCCTAATTTTGGCACACCACCAATTATTGCCACTTGTCTCCTACCTACACAGTGGTCCTTAAGTGCCAATAATTGGGTCCTTGAAGTGCCAATAGTTGGGCCTTTAGAGGGCCAAAAATTGAGCCCCTGAGGTTCCAATAATTGGGGCCGTTGGAGTGCCAATAACTGGGCCGTTAGTGCACCAATAATTGGGCCGTTGGAATGCCAATAATTGGGCCCTCGGAGTGCCAATAATTGGGCCCTTGAAGTGTCAATAATTGGGCCGTTGGAGTGCCAATAATTGGGCCGTTGGAGTGCCAATAATTGGGACCTCGGAGTGTCAATAATTGGGCCCTTGGAGTGCCAATAATTGGGCCGTTGGAGTGCCAATAACTGGGCCGTTAGTGCGCCAATAATTGGGCCCTTGACGTGCCAATAATTGGGCCCTTAAAGTGCCAATAATTGGGCCCTTAAAGTGCCAATAATTGGGCCGTTGGAGTGCCAATAATTGGGCCCTCGAAGTGCCAATAATTGGGCCCTTGAAGTTCTAATAATTGGGCCCTTGAAGTTCTAATAATTGGGCCGTTGGAGTGCCAATAATTAGGACCTTAAAGTGCCAAAAATTGGGCCCTCGGAGTGCCAATAATTGGGCCCTCGGAGTGTCAATAATTGGGCCCTTGAAGTTCTAATAATTGGGCCGTTGGAGTACCAATAATTGGGACCTTAAAGTGCCAATAATTGGGCCGTTGGAGTGCTAATAATTGGGCCGTTGGAGTGCTAATAATTGGGCCGTTGGAGTGCCAATAATTGGGCCCTCGGAATGCCAATAATTGAGACCTTGAAGTGCCAATAATTGGGCACCATACTCTAATTAAAGCAGTTTGAACGCATGTGACGATCAATGAGACGTTCACATGGCGATTACTAAACCCGCCATCATGGCGGCATGCAAATGACCCGTACAACAGCATCTTACAGCCTTTCCAAAATATTTTCTCGAAAACTGTACCAGGCACGAGAATTTTACAACGACGTTATTTTCTTCGTAATAAAAACCTGATCAAGAGTGACATGAAACAACTTCCACTCACTTTCCACGTTGAGCTATATAAATTTGCAAAGTCGAGCGATCTGCTTAAGTTGATGTTTCCTCGGTCAACTACCTTACATCCAGGAGAATCCACAAAGCTGAAGGCCGTGAATAAAACACGGTTGAAAAAGAAGTTCGTCATGTTCCGCTGACGTCCCGTCAATCTTGAAAATCTTCACTAGTTCCACTGCATCCAATGACGAAGTCCGCGACGTCCCGCACTAGGCGCCATATAATTACGTGTCGCGAATGAAAATCGATCACATTCGCGAAGGGCGTCTGTCCAGAGGATAGGTTCCCTTCCTCCCCTAATCCGTCAGACCTGATGTGGCGCGCACATACAAGCTGCCCGAGGCTCTCTCAATCAAGCCCAGATTGCACAGCGCTCCCATATACACGCTGCTCGACCCAACGAGAATTTTCGCCGAAGCATCCGCCTCAGTCGGCTATTTCGGGCCGAGTATATCGCACATTGAATTTACCGATTTGCAGTTGCGCACGGATCGGACAGGTGGCTCCGGTTTTCGAGGCGCGGTTTGATTGACGGAAAAGCTGGAACCTCCCCGTAGAGCCATTTCCGAGTGGCTCAATCATCATCGTATTGGGAGTACAAATAAGTCTTCGCCGTTTTTTTTTAAATAGAAAAATAGGTCATTCATCGTGAAAGAACGGTACTTGGTGTTTTATTCAAAGTATTGTCCATCGCTAGCCACTACTTTTTCCCATCTTTCTGGCAGCGTATGGATACCGCGTCGGAAGAACGCTTCATCTTTTAAGGCTATCCACAAATCGACCCAATTGACGGTGTCTTCATATGATATGAAGTGCTGCTCAGACAGGCCGTGCGTCATTGATCGAAATAAATGATAGTCAGAGGGAGCAATGTCTGGTGAATACGGCGGGTGGGGTAAAACTTCCCAATTGATGTTTCCAAGTAGGTTTTGACCTATGCCTGGCAAGCTCCATTTCACATGTGCAGAATCGGCGTTCAACGTTTCTCGGCTTCAGTTCATATGGAACCCAATTTCCTTGCTTTGGAATCATTCCTAACGATTTTAAACGATGTGAATTTGCTTTTTGAGTCACTCCTCATGTAAGTGCAAGTTCTTCTGACGTTTGGCACGAATATCCCTCCAATGATGCTTCCAATTCCGCGTCTTCGTACACTTTCGGCCTTCCGCTACGTTCTTTGTCTTCGACGTCAAACTCACCGTTCTTAATCTTTTGAAACCACTCACGACAACTTCTCTCACTTAAAGCAGCCTCATCATATGCTTCTACAAGCAATCGATGCGCCTCAGCTGCACATTTCTTCGAATTAAAGAAGTAAATCAAAAGTTCCCGCAAATGATGCTTATTCGGCTCAAAACTCGACATTTTCGCACGAAAAAAATTATGTGATGCTGATACAAAATCGCTAGTATTTCAGGGTTACAGTCTTGCCAGATGTCCAACCTTACGATATTACGTTTTACATCTGACAATTTCAACCATAACCTCTTGGTGGGGCCATCTTTTGTCAAACGGCGGAGACTTATTTGTACTCCCAATAAAACCGTGTTGCAAAGCTGCACCGATCCTGCACCGACACCACGGATCGGTCACGGATATCTAATTGTGCATTTGAATATCGAAACGCGCGTATTTGCCGAAGGATATTCAACGGCGAATAATCAAGGAGGATAATACGAGCGTTTGTTCCAGAGAGCGAAGCCTGACATCAATCGAGCTAGCCAAGACTCGTGAAAGGCTAACCCGCGTGGCTTTGACGCGCGTATTCTCGTAAACCCAACACTCTATACATAAACCACGTCGAAAAGCACGCACGTAGTTCCTGGTCAATGGATCTCCCACGGAGAGAGACCGAGAGAGAGAGAGAGAGAGAGAGAGAGAGAGAAAGAGGGAGAGTGAAAAGCGTGCCCGGTCGATCAAACGATGAATGGAGTGTATCATCCAGTCAGTTTTCGCTTGGCACTATCATCACGCCCCGTTTATAACCGACAAAGCTCTTCCGACGAGGGAAATCCTCTCTGACGCAGGCCAGGGACAATGGGGATCTCAAACCGTCGGAAAATAAAGACCATGCGCTGTTCCGTCATTTTTTGTTAATTGAGAGAACTCTGTCGAGTCTGGAGTACATTCTGTTAGGAAGGAACTGACAAGGAACATCACTCACGAGGAAAGGTTGCGAGGTCGATCTGTCCGATTTCGATGAAATTTGGGATGCTTGTAGAATGGGTGAAAATAGGTGACACATATTTTTTTAAATATCTGCGGCACCCGATTTTAAGGGGTGAAACGCACCCTCGAAAATAGAGATATTTTTGGATTTTCGTCGATGACGTCACCGTTCTCATCTCCAATGAATAGTACACGAAAAAATAAACATTGTTGCAATTTGATTTTTTTTTCATATCTCGTACCGTTTAAACGTTATCGACGAAAAACGAAAAACATCCCAACTTTCGAGGGTGCGTTTCAACCCTTAAAATCAGGTTTCGCAGATATAAAAAAATACGTGTTACCTATTTTCACCCATTCTACAAGCATGCCAAATTTCATAAATAGTGGTACATTGGACCATATTTCGCGTTTGATTTAGCTTCTATTCATCTTGAGCCATTAAACGGTTAACGAATTAAGGGGCTATACCAGTGTGAACGCTGAAAATTTGAGTGATTTTCGGGAGTTTTTTTCGAAGAAAAGTACTTAATTAAATGTTTCGAAAAATTTAGAATATATTTGGCTATATTTGACCTATATTACATAATTTTTTCATCGAAAAATATTGCGATCCAAGCGACTTATGCGCTGCCTTCGGAGGCGCAAAAAAAAGTTCCTCCACTGCTGACATGATTCCGGCCGATTGAGTAGCTGAAACCGAAAAAGGAAAAAATGTCGTTAAACTGGAAGGTATTTCCTGTACAATGACGTAGAATTTTCGAAAAATTTCGAAATCTAACAAAATGGCGTAGTCATGAAAAAAGTCTGTTTTCTTGCCTATAAAATGGTCGTTTTTGTCAATGCCAAATCGTCAATTTTCATCCAATCAAAAATATCCTACGTCATTGTAGAGTAAATACATTCAAGAGTACTCAGTTCAAATTTCAAGTCAAACGGATAATTGCTCTTTGAGTTACAATGTCAGCAAATTTGAAAAATCTCATTTCGAGAAAAACGCGTTTAAATATTAACTATCGATTTTTGCAAGATAAAATAGTTAGAGATGCGGCCTTGAAATTTTTACAGGATATTCTTGAACGTAAAAACTGTCGAAAAAGGCAAAAAAATCGATTTTTTTTAAGTGTCACACTGGTATACCCCCTAACAAAAAAATCACGCAATGACCTTGAAAATTTCTGACAAACCGTTCTGATCATATTCATAATTAGTACTTTCATTGTGTTTACCTACCTGTCTTTAATCAATATCAGCAACTCAAATAAACTAAAACGATGATAAACTTTGGCCAAAACTCCATCGTTTTGTCAAAAAATGGATACTGTCTTCTTACTCGAGACGCGTGCTTCCGCCACAGTTGATACTTTTACATTCATTCACCCAACCGCTTCCCCTCCAAACTCCAACGGGAGCACTGTACTCGAACACACTGTTTAGTGGCTAGGCTTATGATTCATCTTACCCCGCGTATTCGTCTTGCCCAGAGTTCCCCTACCCAAAATGTCACGGGTACCAGTGCAACCGGCGGATCGACGTTAGCTCTTTGTGAAAAGCTTCTTTTTTTGGTGCTTTGGGTTCTTCTTGGGAACGTCGTTACTCGCTCCGCGTTCTTAAACCTCCAACAAAAGCCGCCATCCTTGGATTAACTTATTATCCATTGCGTGTAAATGAGACCCGGAACAATTCCAGGCATTTTCAGCGAAGAATTTTCAAAGAACGGCCAAATCTCTATAGCGGTTACGACCTCCGAGCTTGCGGTTCTCCAGCCCTCCGCGGTCGTTACCGGTCCCTGGAACGGCCCAAAGCGAATATGCCGCGATTCCGCGGAGAGATGCATTGTACTTTGTTACGTGCGCGGCTCGTGTTAGGTGGCGCGAAATTGGCGCGGAATTAGAGCCGAAGATCTCGAGAAATCCTATTCTCGTTTGCATGAGCGCCGCGCGAATTCCTCCGAACACGGGGAGAGCTTTGGCGCCAGAGAGCTTTGCGGATTTCGATAATTGAATGTCGACACTCTCGGCATATGAATGAAGAAAAAAGAAACGTTTCCGCGCGGATTTCTGCAACTCGAAACGTAAGAACCGTTCGATGACATTTCCGCGTGTCAATGACAGACATTTGATGGAAACGAACTTTTCTTTTGCTTTCCTCGCATCAGGGGAATAATCTTTGCGGAGTTTATTCAACGAGACGGTTTTTATAACATGATTTGGCTCTCTTGCATCGGAAATCTTATCAAATTGGATTCTCATACTTGTTCCCACTTCCTCATATGGATCCAATGCGATGATCCATTGGATTATTATACCAAAACGTCACGCTCGTGAAGTGGATTCTAATCGAAATTAGAAATCAATGGGATTCTCATTGGATGACAATGTACGAATTCAATTTGGATCCTGTATTGTCTTGTTATCAGACGTCTTTCACCAGGATTGTTTCCCAACCCGTGCAGAAATTGTCGTAGGTATCCAATTGGATTCCTATTCTTGTTCCGACTTCCTGATAGGAATCTAATGTGATGATCTATTGGATCCCTATACAAACGTCACGCTCGTACATTAGATTCTAATTGGAATTAGAATCGAATAGGTTTCCCAATTGGATTCCAATGTGCGAATCCAATTTCGATCCTGAATTGTCTTGTCATCGGAAATGTTGGGCTCGGATTTTTTTCCCAACCCGTGCACAAATTGTCGTAGGTATCCAATTGGATTCATATTCTCGTTCCCACTTCCTGATAGGCATCCAATGTCCTGATCCATTTGATTCCTATACTAAAGTCACACTCCTACAATGGATTCTAATCGGTACTAGAATCAAATGGGTTTCCCATTGGATACCAATGTACGAATCCAATTTGGATCCTGAATTGTCTTGTCATCGGAAATCTTTTACCAGGTTTTTTTTCCCAACCCATGCAGAACTTTTCGTAGGTATCTAATGAGGTTCTCTTACTTGTTCCCTCTTCCTGATAAGGATCCAATGCGATGACTCCTTGGATTCCTATACTAAACAGTCACGCTCGTACATTGCATTCTCATTGGATTTAGAATCCAATAAAATTTCCATTTGATTCCAATGTGCGAATTCAAACGGCATTCCCCATTGGGATCCAGTGAACGAAATCGATTTGAATCCTAAAGGATTTCCACATTATTGAACAGAATCCGATACGATTCTTGATGCATCCCATCGCATTCGGACGTTGAATATTCTAAACAACATATAAAGATATAAAAAATAAGTGAATGTGAAAAAAAATATCATCTTCAAAAAGTATAAATCGCTTAAAAAGTATATCTCAAACAAATCCCTATGGAGATGTGGGTGCATCTTGGGACTCCCCAACAAATGTGTGCATGGGATCACGAAAGGATTTTTTTTTATGTCAATTGGGAAATAGCGCTGAATCCACTTGGATTCCAATGTGGACTCCCAACGTGCGGCGTCCCTATCAAATGCCTAAAGGGATGTGGCAGGATCTGCGATCACTTTAACAAATTTCTTCACGCGAAGTTTTATTTCGAACTCGAGACTCATCGTATTTATTTTCGTCGATATATATGGCCGGTAAATGTATCTGGAAAATAAAATGTGGCATGTTTCCCCGAAGCGTTAAGTTCCCAGGACCGTGTGAATAAGGCGAGAAGAGTCTCATGAGTGTAAGTCTTTTGATTGCTCTACCGAAATAGAAAGAAATCACTTGACAACTTGTGTGCGTGCGTGTGCGTGCGTGTGCCTGTGTGTGTGTGTGTGTGTGCGGGCGCGCGTGTGTGTGTGTGTGTTTAATACTTTGACGCTTCCTCTTCGCTTCTCGGTGGTAATCGGAGCTGAAAAGGAACACTATGGTTGCACTTCAGTCCGTCTCACAAGCGTCGCGGTATCATTAGCGCGTATACAGTTACGTATCTCTGAGAGTCCTGCGATAGGGACGAGGCCGTGGGGCTTGAGAAAAGATTTCCCCGAACGTGTTGTCGCAGTTTGGAAGATTTTCTTCAAAGCTTTACAAACGAGTGAGGCCGCAAAGTGAACGGAGCATGCCCATTCTAATTGCGATTGCCTGGCCGAGCATGCTGACGAGAAATCGGGAGAGATGAAAAATGTCGGTGCATCTGGGAAACGTGGTTTTCAATCTGCTAGAAATATCGAGACTCATTTCTGTGGACGAAGAACCCTCGGGAGATACCGCGAAGAGCTAAATAATGATTAGAATGAGCACTCAGCTGTGCAATTACAAATATTTGCATCAAGTGCACATTGAATCGCGCAATGTTGAGGTGGGGCTTGACGAAGATACGAATAATTGCGATATCGAATTGGAACATTGCGTTAGTGCAATTTGCGGAGTAATCCATCGATTATGAAACGGTATTTTAGAAAAATCGATTGGTATTAACGAACTTGAAGTTTACATGGTTGGAGTGTGTAAAATGTATACTTTTTGAATTGCTTCAATTTGTTTTCTCGTTGTTTTTTGCTGTGGAAATTCCTAGACCATTTTTTGAAGATGTACAATCTACAATCGAAATCGGTGAAAAATTGTTTTATATGATGATATCAATAAGGAAGTAAAAGTATTTTAAAAAGCTCTTGGTGCGCGCCAATGATGCAAACTTCAACATCGACATTGTCAATATTCGGCACGTTACATTTTTCGTCCACTTGTGAAAATATCACAAATAGAACCTTGTCAAGTCAACGTAAAATATCCTAAAATTGGAATCTATTTTCCAAAACATCGATAGCTGCATTGGATGATACAAGTACTGTTGCGTTGAGTTTAATAAATGCATATATTTAGACGATAAAACGATTTTGTTACCCAATTTATTATTCCGACGCATCGCATGTATATACAGTACTGCAAAAATAAGCCTGTTGTTTTTACACACTTTCACTGTGTAAATGGCTGTCGACACTTTTTACACGTTTTAACGTGTGTAAGAAAATAACACACGTACGTGTGTTGTTTGAACTCATCCAACCGTGTTATTCTTACACCGTTATTCTTCACACACGTTAAAACGTGTAAAAAGTGTCCACAGCCATTTACAAACCTAAAGCGTGTAAAAACAACACATTTGTTTTTTCAGTGTATCCCATCAACGCTTGTGTCATGAATTGCATTTTTTTTTACCCAAGAGTAAAAGAGTAGAGCTCCGGGGGTGGGGCAAAATGACGACAGTTCTCAATGAACGAGGACCTCTGAAAATTAG
Source organism: Ophion obscuratus (assembly GCA_964007375.1). Taxonomy (NCBI): domain Eukaryota; kingdom Metazoa; phylum Arthropoda; class Insecta; order Hymenoptera; family Ichneumonidae; genus Ophion; species Ophion obscuratus. The sequence continues at coordinate 40,846,134 of OZ023317.1, forward strand.
GCGAATATTTGCCTAATAGGTCTAGCATGCTCGAAGGATATCCATCACGCTTGCGTCACGCGTACATACATTGGACGGACCTTCGTACCATACGACCCACGCCCTGGGAATTTCTCACGTACGTGTTGTTATCTTGATAATACGGTGTCTAGGATTACTACATATCGGGAAGCGGTTAACGGGCCAAGTACACTTATTCAATATCGCGACATGCTCGCCCTATTTCCCCCGTGCGGAACTCACGCTCGGCCTCGTACTCGTCACGTTTCAAGTGTTGCAGAAGTTCAACGTGTGGCCTCGGCGTTCATATACATGCGGAAAGTGCATTTCATACCGAATCGTACCGACCTCACTACGGGACGTGGTACACGATGGCAAATGTAGGAGAAAGCGATAGATAAAAAAAAGAGAGAGAGAGAGAGAGAGAGAGAGAGAGAGAGGCAAAGTTCGAACGAAAGTGCTGGTGCAAGCACCGGGTATCGGAAAGTCGAAAGGGGGTTGAACACTTCGAAAGACACGGGGATGCGGTGTCTGGGTACATAGTTTAACGCAGCAGTTTAGTACGAAGTTGAAAAGGACACCGAACGAATCGATACGGAGTTGAGAGTTCGAAGTTCCGAATTTACTATACATCGGGAATCGAACGGCACCATGGAACAACATGACGAAACATCAATGATGTTCGAGGATACGTAAACCTGTCCGCTCTCTCTCTATATCGACCCTTCCGCTTCCTCGAGTGTAACACGGGGTGGCCCCTTGCCGAGCAAAATACGAAGCCGATCCATATATGTGTGTGGTTATGTGTATAGCTCGGTGTTAAAGCTCCCGAGAAGCTTTCGGAAATGCGTAAAATATATCTAGACCCATGTAAAATGAATATGCGCGTAGCTTAAGGGGTCTTCTCGGTTCAGACGCTAAAAAAGGCTATTTTCATAATAGCTTTTCTTGATAGGTTTATATTATAGATATTGATATAAAAGTTGTTGCCCTTAAGGGGGAATATCAGTGTGGCAGGCTAAAAAATGAGCTATTTTTGGGATTTTTTTTGTCGAAAAAACAACCCGATCAAATTATTTGAAATTTTGTGCGTTAATTATTGAAGTAATGAAGCATACAAGGATTTTTTATTTTTAGTACATTTTATTAAGCAGAGGAGCGGTCGCAAAATGGCGTCTCAAAAAAGACTCCCCGACGGTTGACAGCATAAGTGCCACAGCAAGCATGTGAGATCAAAAATTAAAAAAGATTCTCAAATTATAATAGTATAGCTATCGCAGCATCGTAGGAAATTTGAAATTTTTTATTAGAAAATAAATGGCGGCCATTTAAAAAAAAACATCGAATCTTACACAAAAATTTTGCAGTAAATTGTTAATTAAAAAAAGTAAACATTTTTTTAAAAACTCTACGATGCGACGATAGCGATAAGTTTTCTGAAGAGAATCCTTTTTGTATGAAGTCGATTGGACAAAATCTGACAGAGTTATGCTGTCAACCAGGTCAAAAAACATGGTTTCGAGAAAAACGCGTTTGAAGTATAGAGAGGCCCGTATAGATGGCTCTGAGAGCGTCGACGCTTGAAGCCAATTTCGAATACTCCTAAGCTGAATATTGTTTTGAAAATTTGTAGGCTTATTCTTAAAGGCCAAAACTATCTATTTAAGCAAAAAAAATCGATTTCTTTTCACACTGATATTCCCCCTTAAGGCTTTAGGCCACAGTGACGGGTATAAAGTCATGTGCGAACTTAACAATTTTTTTTCGTATGAAAAAGTGATTGTCTCTTAAAATTAATTACACATCTATTTAGTATGAATATCAAGCTGATAGAAAAAAAAAATATATATATATATATATATATATATTTCGATGTACAAAATGGCCGACTACTAATATTTTCTTTTGTTATCTTTTTTCAGCGCTCCGCTGCGTGACATTTAGCATCCACAATTTTTGCCTTAGAACAAAAAAAAAAATTCTCGTCGATCTAAATTAGAATACCTAGAGAAGTACGTACGGAATTTAAAAAATATTGTTTTATTTAAAAGTTGTAGGTATTTGGACTTGAGAAATGAATTTTCAGTGAAAAATTTCGTTATAACTGCTCATAATATGCTCATAAAATGAAAAGTTTTCGATTAATCAGAAATTCCATACGTACTTCTCTGCGAAATGCAATTAGGAACATAACTTTTAAATTTGAAGTAAATCGAGTGAAAATTTTTGAAGTTATGTGTAACGCCAATTGGAAAAAGGCTGTTTCGGAAAGTTTCGAGTAGTCGGCCATTTTGTACTCCGAAAAAAAAAAGTTTTAACAGCTTGACATTCATACTAAATAGATGTGTAATTAATTTTTTTGAGTAAACCACTTTTCCATACGAAAAATAATTGTTGAATTCGCACATGATTTTACACCCGTTACTGTGGCCTAAGGCTTTAATAAATACACTTTCGAAATACATACAAACATTTTTTAAATGTATTTATGTAACCCAAACAAACTTTAAACGCGTTTTTCTCGAAGCAACGTTTTTCGACAGCTTGTTGATAAAATCTTCGGAACTACTGAACCGATCCTTATAAAATTTTAACCACATGTTCTTTACAACTATAGTTATAGCGCGTGTCGAGGATTTTTTTAAATGTTGATATTCACTATTTTTTTGCCAAAAACGGTAAAAAAACACGTTTTCTTTTGTTTTTTCGAAAAATGTCCGCCATTCCGTAATTTTTGCATATATAAAAAATCGTATGATACGCACTATAGCCATTAACATACTGAATCTGAAACCGTTTGATTTTTTTTGTTTCGGATGATCCATCTCCGAGATTTCATCAATAGCGCAGACCTACATTTTTTTAGGACATTTTTTTAACTACCATTTTCGTCTATAAATAGTGACTTAAATAAATAATTTTTTTAAATGTATTTCGAAAGTGTATTTATGAAGTGTAACAACTTTTATGTCAATATCTATAATATAAATCTATCAAAAAAAAATCATGAAAATAGCCTTTTTAGCGTCTAAAGTGAGAATACCCCTTAATTTTCGGACATCGAGGAGCAAAAAAATTTAGAAAATAAAGCATGAAAACGGCAAGAAACGTCTGCTGATTAACTTCGCTTCCTTTGGATTGCTATTTTTTCGCATGAATCACGCGAGTCGCCAGAGGCACGTGTCCTCTTCGTATTGTGTCAAAAGGCAGAAAAATTCATCCGGTATATCCTGTTCTTTCTCGCGAGCTTGGGGAATTGCATAATTCCACGTTTCGTAGAAACACGAACTTTCAACTTTGAAAATTAGAACTTTCGGGAATGAGAAGAGACAAGCGTAACGGGAGCTCGCATGCAAATTCACAATTATCCTTAATGCGTATATTAATTTGTAAAACGTCGGACTCGTACTCCCCTGGCCGACTTTTCTACGGCTGCACGCGAAAAACCAGAGAGCACGATAAATATATGCTAAATCCAATGTACGAAAAGTTTTAACGTTGCTCTTTACAATCACATTATCCCAAGGTAGTACCATGGTGGTAAAATAAAATAATGGAGAATATGGGGTAAAAAAACATTTACGAGCTCTTTAACATTTTGTAGTTTCTACCGCCCCCTCGGCCGTGCAGAAATTTGTTGGGGGGTCTTCAGATCCTAACACATCCCTGCAGGGATTTGATAGGGTCGCCGCACGTAGGGAGTCCATATTGGGATCCAAGCGGACTCCGCGCTACTTTCCGATTGACGCCTGAGAATTTTTTATTCGACATTCTCAATCGGTATTTGTTGGCGGTCCAAAAAAATATCCTTTCATGATCCCGTGCACAAATTTGTTGGGGAGTTTCAAGGTGTACCCACATCTCTATAGGAATTTGTTAGGGACAACTCACATGGGGAATCCTCATTGGGATATAATTGGATTCTGCAATGTTCCTCGATGAACGCCATTTGAGAATTCTCACCACGTTCAAGTCGAAAATATGTGAAAAGTCACGAGAAAAAAATCGGGGTGTTAAAACATAACCTGCACGCTTCGTCAGCTTGTACGGGTGTGGTGATATTATGTCAAAGTTTAGTCAAATAAATAACAAGCGATAATTGAAATGGCTTTTCAGTGATGCGATTCAACATTTTTAAGATGTACTCTTTCCAGTGATTTAAACGTTTTAAGATAAGATTCGTACTCTTTCAACACCCACTTATTTTTTATAACTATATATTTTGTTTGGAAAATTTAACGTACGGAATACAATGGGATTCATCCAGAATGGTATCGGATTCTGTTCGATAATGTGGGAATCCTTTAGGTTTCGAATTGAATTCCAATGGGGAATCCCAATCAAAATTGAATGTATGAGCGTGTCGTTTTAGTATGGAAATAAAATGCGATGTCCCATTGGATCCCTATCAGGATGTAGAGACAAACATGGGAATCCAATTGGATCCCTACACTGCCGATTTTTTTTTTTTAATTAAAAAAGGGTCTATTTAAATCAACCAGGTTTCTTCCTTCTCTCACGATCTACTACGATATTATTTCTTTCAAGATATTTTTTAATTTGTTTCAGCTATTCTTTTTAAAAACTAAATACATTCAAATTGAATAAAATAAAGATTCGATTCAAATCAATCTTTATTTGCTTACGATATACACGGTAAATCCAAGTGTGTATGCGTAAAATATTTTCTAAATCCAAAGTGAAACACTTAATTCAGAGTTTTATCATAATGATTTTGTGTCGTAATTCGCCATTCGCTGACCTGCAAAAATGATGTTTTTCAAAAAAAATATTTCGCCTGTATGAAATCTGCTATCTGGAAAGTGCTTGTAAAATCTTGGTAGCAGAAATGGCATAAGAGACCAAATAAAATAATTATTTATCATATCACATAAACTATATCAATTAGTTCATATCATTGTGATAACTAGACAGTTTTATCGAATAACATGCTACAGATCTTTCAAACATAACCTATAAATCAAAATAATTCCGCTTTCTCCACCCTCTCCACCCCCCACTGTGGGGGGTGTTGGTGTTGCAACGATGTGGGTGTTGCAATAAAGACAGACCATTAGTTCAATCAAATAGAAAAATGGTTGACTACAACATTTCTATTTAACTTAAATTCAAAAAAATTAAATTGTTATATTTAGTGGATTCAAATTGTTTTTTGAACAAATAAAACCGCATCACCCATTTATTAGGATAAAAAAAAAGAAATTTAGTTATTAGATGCTATTAAATAGATGTTTACTTTAATAAATAAATATATTTAAAATAAATAATTTCAATAATGGAATGCAATAGGAAAAATTTGATTTCACGAAAAATCTACTTAATTCAATTTTTTTAAAACTCATCATTCGTGTACGACCGTTTATATGCAATGTAATTCTAGGCAATGTCTGCAACAATTAATTTTGAACTGCATTCGACTTCGTGGACCGTTTCTATAATATACTACTGTCTCCTTATGAGCACGGGAGACATGGAGTTTGTTGAAATACGTCGGAAGAGAAGTAGGTTGAGACATGCAAACTCTAATGTCTTCAAAATCACGTCTAGATGAATTTACGAAAATGTATATAAAGGCAATTTCAAGGACCGTCCGTCCGAAAGCCAACATTACATGGATACAACAGGTTTGAAATATCCTTTCCCCATATAGGTATATATGTCTACGAAATGTGGGTTAGCACCGAGCGCGATCACGGTCCTTGGAGGGCAAGGCGTGACGTCAATGTTCTAACGCCCGCGGACCTACCACTATATCATTGAAGGGAAGACATTTCACTGCGCACCATATACACTATAGTCGTACTGTAGTAACATATATGTCCGTTGCTCCGCTGTAACCTGCATCGGAGCGGTCTTCTCTCTGTAGCCTTGGCATCCACTTCGTTAACTGTCCGGAACTCCCCAGTGCGAGCAATACGTATACAGACTGTTCACCAGTTCTCCTGACTACGTTTCACGGCTCCAAACAGAACGGACGCGACAGAAAGAGAGAGAAGAGGCGACAGAGGGACATAAGAGTGAGGAAGAGAGAGAGAGAGGGAGGGGGAGAGAGAGAGGGAGGGGGAGAGAGAGAGAGAGAGAGAGAGAGAGAGAGAGAGAGAGAGAGAGCCCGAGAGAGAGAGAGAGAGAGAGGGAGGGAGAGAGAGAGAGAGAGAGAGAGAGAGAGAGAGAGAGAGAGAGAGAGAGAGAGAGAGAGAGAGAGAGAGAGAGAGAGAGAGAGAGAGAGAGAGAGAGAGAGAGAGAGAGAGAGAGAGAGAGAGAGAGAGAGACAGAGAGAGACCGAGAGAGAGAGAGAGAGAGAGAGAGAGAGAGAGAGAGAGAGACATGAAGATCTACTCTCAATTCCACCAAATGAAGATGAGAGGAGGAGTACGTGGGGAACTGTTAACAAGGCTGTGCCGAGACCTTCAGGATTTCTCGTACAGTTCTCACTTCCCACCATACCCTTCTTGCGTGTACTCGTATATTTTGACCCGCCTCTTCGTTTGGCATTGCCCATTCATTTTGTCGAGCGATGAATATCGCCTGATGGTGTTATCGTATCATTTCCCCATCTGTCCCGATAATCAACGCCGCATACACAACTGCGCCGATACAATTCACTAATTTCCTGCTCGTGTGCCCCCGGGCCATTGATGCCTAATCAACTGAACTTCGAGATAAACCGGTCGAGCTGGAAGAACCCGTTCTATCCAGAGGCGAAACATTTTCTTTTTGCGTCATTCTCATTAATACCTTGTATCAATTTTAACCAAACGTATCAGAGTATAGGCCAACGCTGCTCGACATGGTAATTAATCGCTTCACATCCATTTTTGATATGGAAGACTTAGAAGGAAGATTAGAATCGATCAACACCATGTTGTTGCTCATTGCACTTTTAACGGGTTATATAGCTAGTTGTAACAGTCGAAAACTACTCAGTTTTGGGATTTGTTGCGAAAATCGTGATTATACATTTCTACAAAAATTAGGTACTTGAAAAAGTATTATCTGGGGCTCACTCTGTAATATTATTGTGTCAAAATATTTAATTATAGTCGATTTACCGTCGATGTCCGCGAAGTACATCTCGAAAACGTCTTTTGCAGTAAGCAATGCCGTTTAGAACCAGATTATGTGATATCAAAAAATTCAACAGATTTCGTTGGTATATTCGTTTATCTTGTGATTAATCGAAGGAATTTACGAAATAGCAAATTTAAAAAAAGTAGTGCGTGTTCAAAGTGAGATACTTGACTTTCGCGAAAAAATGGGCATTTTTCTTTCGTTAAATTGAAAGTATACATAAGAGAAAAAAAATCCTGCGACCAAATACTATATATTTACAAATAGAAAAAGCCCGAAAAATTTCAAAAAGATCGATGCAAATTTTTGAGATATTTGGCTCATCGACTTCGAAAACGTACGTTCGAGAAAAAAAGGGTTTGAGGGGGATATACATTTGGACAGGAAAAATATAAGCAATATTGAGGGATTTTTTAAACTAAGAAATAATTATTCTACAATTATCAAACTTTAGGTATACTTTAATAGTATATTAAAGTATGCAAAACAATTTTTTTTTAATGAATTCATTGTCAAAACGACGGTGCTGTTGCGAATCGGCGTGCAGTCCAGCTTCGCGTAGACTTTGATTTCTAAAAAAGTTCAAAATTTTTTTCAGTTAGAACATGTATAGTTTCTAAGTGACGGTAATTAAAATGAAGAAAATGCAAATTTAAGAAAATGGCACGGATTTACAACAAAAAAAATCAACATTTCACGCAACATTTCTGTAAAATGTGGATGAAAAAAGTATGTTTTCTTCCAATTTTTCAAAAACAATTCTTGTCAAATAGAAGATACCAATATTATCAATATTTCTACCAAGTTTCAACTCAGTCGGCTTAATAGTTTTTGAGTAATCCTGCGCGCCAATTTCGAAAATGCCGTTTTGAAAAAAAAACGCGTTTGCAGTTCACGCCCGCTCCGAATCGTAACGTATGAAGTTTTTCGAATTTCGCTTTGAAATTTTGGCAAAATATTCTACATATATAGTTCTATGGTTTGAAGAAAAAAAGAAAATCGATTTTTCGATGATTGTTAATGTACATCCCGCCTTAAAGTTTCAAACGTAACAGTCTTTAAATCTTTTAATTTTGATCCGATAATCTTGACTTTTTCAGAGACTATTTATAAGATGATATACAGTCAAAATATATGGGTTTTAAAAAAAGTGATTTTTCGACTTTTACACGTAGGCATAATCCCTTAAAGTGGCCACGGCGAGTAAGCTTTGAAAGATATCATCAGTCGGGTCATAAGACATAGGAACTAACAATTGCAATAGAACAGCATGAAAAACGAAATCATCATTGATATTTAACATCCCCAGAAAAGCCATTCCCCATAACATGGTGGAGTGAAATTTTTCTACTTCTTGTCTCGTCGTTAAAGTTATAAAAAATGCAATAATTTACGCAATTATATCGCTATAATATCGCGCCCGGAGTTCTAGTTCTCGAAATACGAGAGAGGGGCGGGGGAGCGGGGGGGGGGGTTCGATCTCCTAAACTTAAGAGGTTTAATGTAACGGAACTGGGGAATGACTTGAGCACGAACGATCTGGACAATCCGGTATATGAATTACGGATACCGGTCCAACTCGAGCAATGCTGAGCGCTCTCTCTCACGAACAGCTCCGATGCTCTTAGTTTCTCTATGGAATAGATAACAGACGGGCTATGTGGAGATTCCGCTTAGGAGAGTTCCGCCCGCGTGGTATTCGCATCGGCTCTTTCTGTCCCAACCCCCTCACTGACCGCGAGTTCCTTGTTCGCGTGATCGTCATTGCGATCTCTCTATCCGCTTCTCCCGGGTACGACACAACCGTGGAGGACGTCTTGCGGCTGTGCCGGGAACATATTTGCAAATATCAGACAATTTCGGCATGTCCTACGTCGGACCTACCTATGCGTGTGTGTGTGTGTGTTTAGTCCTGCGGCGATAGAATTCGATTTCCTCGCACGCCGCGACGATTCCCGTTCCCGACAGTTCAGAGCCTCCGCTCTGAATCTCCATATCCAACTGTACCGCTAGCCTCGAACTGCCGTACAGCATGAAGACATGGGTGGATTTTATGGTGGAAATTCAAACATGGGAGTTGCCTACGATCTTGGCGATCCTGGAAAAAGCAATGAAAAGGTGATTCCAACCCTGGGACTGGCATGGAATTTTCCATTTTTTCGTACACTGAGAGAAAAGTGTTTGGTATTTACAAACAACGCGAATGGAAAAAGAGAGTATAGTCGAATTCCCTGTAGTTTATTGTCGCAGCAATCATAACATGGTTAACACAACTATAAACGAAAAGTATACGTAAACATGCAACTTTGGTGGCATGCTCGACTATCCATTATCCCCGAAATAACTACTAACTATTGTCAAAATATTAACTGAATTAACTATATCGATATTGTAAAGCATTTCACAGTAGTTAATAGTTATTTCGGGGATACTAGATAATCAAACACATTACCAAACCGGCATGATTAGATAGACGCTTATAGTTGTGTTAACCATATTATGATTGCGATGTCAATAAACTATAGGGAAATTAACTATGCCCACTTCCCATGTAGAGGTTGCCATGAGTTGCTCAATGTAACGATCAGGACAATATTGGGACCATCGTATAAGCCAACAAAAGAAAAATAATATTGGCCCATTACTGTTCCGCTCTAAACTGAAAACTGGCACAATATCGGCTCATCCCTTAAGCCTGTCCTGGCCCATATTTAAAAACTAATAAACATCCATGTTAGTTAAACTAAATTTGCCAATTTAAAAACTGGGGATACTAAAATACTGACAATTCCATTGGCCCAATATTGTTCCGTTATAAATTGAAAACCGGCACAATATCGGCCTATCGTTTAAAACCAATAAATAGCCGTGATGGTTGAACTATATTTGCCAATATAAAAACTGGTAATGCTAAAATACAAGCAATTACATTGGCCCATTATTGTCCCGTTATAAATTGAGAACCGGCACAATATCGGCCCATTACTAAAGATTTTCCTGGCCCATCTTTAAAAACCAATAAACAGCAGTGATAGTTAAACTAAATTTGCCAATCCTAAAGCTGGCAATCCTAAAATACTGGCTATTACATTGGCTCATTATTGTCTCGTTCCAAATTGAAAACCGATACAATATCGGCCCATAGTTAAAACCTATCATGGCCCATCTTTCAAATTCATTAAACAGTCATGATAGATAAACAATATTTGCCAATTTTTAAACTGGTGATGCTAAAGTACTGCCAATTACATTGGCCCATTATTGTTCCGTTATAAATTGAGAACTCGCACAATATCAGCCCATTACTAAAACCTGTCCGGGCCCATCTGTTAAAACCAATAAACAGCCGTGATAGTTCATCGAAATTTGCCAATTTTAAAACTAGCAATGCTAAAATACTGGAAATTACATTTAATTAATCTAAGCCCTTTATTGGCTAAGTGGGTCACACCATACCTGCTTTCATTTTATTTAAGCCTTGGGTTATTCATTATCTGTATATTGTGCCAGAATCGGCAAATAACTGGCACGTCATATATTAATCGTCTATATTTTGTAGTTCAGTTTTTGTAATCAAGTCTTGGCCTACTATTGGCATTTGTAAATAACCAACATAAGTAAGTAAAATATGCCAATTTTGAAACCTGTCATATACGCAAATCACAATTTATTTCAAGGTTATTCCATGAAATATGTATCCATAAGGACCAATCTCGGGCCAATCTTGGCCCGATATAGGTTGAATATTTATCACGCACCCAAACAAAACCAAACAAACTCACGGCCCAATATTCTAGATAGACTAACTTCTAGATAGACTTCTAGATGGGACTTCTAGATAGACTTCTAGATGGGCCAAACTGTGAAGGCCCATTATAGAGCCAGTGGTCAATTTCTACATAGGCCCTTTAAGAGGGCCCACATAGGGCCAAGTGCAATGACCAACATTAGCCCAATAACTGTTGGCTTTGTTGGCCGACATCGGGCCGTTCTTATCATTTCTACAAAGGCCCCTCATTGGTAAATACTCACGGCCCAATATTCTAGAAAGGCTAACTGTGAAAGCCCGTCCCAGGCCCAACGGTCAATCTCTACATGGGGTTTACCATGGGCGTTTTTTTATAAATACTATGGACATTTTTCACAGTACAAGTTTAAATGTTGATATGGTTCACATTAACACTTGTAGAGTATAACTTGTTACAAGATCTTACGAAAAGTGACTATACGAACACAATTATGGTAATCTCATAGTGAAGACGTAAATCATTTGTGGAACGTGTCAATAAAGTAGTGACAGCGGTAGCACGCTATAATCGATATAGATATATTAGCGCATTAATTTATCAGTTTTTAAAATTCGTTATTTCGACAACTATTGCGTTGCGCCAAAAATCCATTTAAGCAGTGACATATATTATCAAAAAGACGATCTGTGCAAAATTGCACCTATGTCGGAGGTAACAGCTATTCGGAATTGCAGCTGAAATTACTTTGATCTGTTATGCCAAATCTACGATCAAAATAACATAAGTACCCGGTAGCATAGTGGCATCGTGCGTAATATAGACAGGTAGTACGTTCGAATCCATGTTCAAGCGAAATATTTTCTTCGATAGGAATAATTTCAGGAGGTCAGGGAATGACAAATTATGATGAACAATCATACAGGTAGGTACTCTCAATTGAGATTTTTTGAATTCATCAAATATTATATACATTTAGTATACATACCATTCAATATGGTTAAAATCACTATTTTTTGACAGTGTAAGGAAATATCCATTTTATGAAAGCCTACTATATTATATAGCATTGAACAATCAACGTCTGCTTTTAAGATTGTTGGTTGCAGTTAATATATGAGCATAGTTCCCACACCTGCTAAAATACCGTAAGCAGAACTATATTTTAGGCAGTAACCATGATTATATCATGGTTACTGTTATATGGTTATGTTATCCCATATGTTATGTTATGTTATGTTATCCCCTCAAGGTAATATAAAATATGGTTAGAATATGGTTGAAGTTACCATAAATTTCTCTGTGCATGCAGGGAAATACTGGGGTCCAAATGGAGAACGCTGTCTTCGTCAATCTGTGCTTTCCGTACATGCTCACGGGATTGAGTTATTGATGAACTTTTGCATGTCCATAGTGAAGAACATGATGTGTAATAAAATGCGTTTTGAAAAATACGAGTGGTGATCCGCGATCACGAACGAGAATCGAAAATGTCATCCGTTGGGTCAGGCGAGAAGTTCAAAATTCTTTCAGGATATATCGATACTTAGACTAGAATTCTAGGCTACCGAAGTTTGAAAGCCTACAAACCTAGAATCTAACAACGCACCGCAATTATACGACCACGTGCAGGTCTGCAATCGCTGAGATCTCGGAAATGAAGACCCCGATACTCCCTGCTTTGGTTTCCGTCGCCAAGAATTCCGAACAGTAACGCGAGATAAAGGTGCCGGCCCTCTTGAATGTGAAAGTCGAAATGCCACCCACAATCAACGAAGTTGGTCAAGAAAACATTGTCCGATTTCTTATGTCGAAGTACCTCCAAACGTACGCGTTGCAAAGAGTCTTCGATCGGCTATAACTCGTCTAGCCATTTGGAAAAGCAAGAGTCCATGACTGGATGGTTCAAGTATCCCAAATATTTCCCAGGACATCCAACTCGCGTATACATAACCTCGGCGTTATTCCGGTGATTGAGATTTCTTCTTTGCTCAAGAGGATCGAGTGAACGTTCCACGGCTAACGTTCCAAAAGGGAGGTCGAGTGTTGGCCACTTGTGGGAGCAGACTCGAGTGAATGGAATCTGGATAGCCCCACTGAACTTGACAAACACCGCAGTGCCATATCTGTGAGGATCTTTCGGTCATCACTCCTCTCAAGGCGAAGTAATCGAATGTGGAAAATGTCAAGAGGCCTTCACCGCCACACGGTTACTCGGGGAGATTACGATATCTTTGGCGCCTAAATTTGACCATTGGATTATGAAATATGGCCGAAAAAAATACGAAAAACAAGAATAACTTTTTTCGTTTGGAGCCTTAGTTTTGGATTTACAGCGCTTCGAAGAGAAAAAGTGTATTTTTCCGATTTTCCATGTAAATCGAATTTTCCACGTGTTTTACATTATTACGTCGTACTTTGCTTGGGTTTGTTCTTGTTTATTTTCTCGACATCGCGCATTCCGAAGAAAGCTGCATTAACGCAAACCAGCTAAATCGCTTAATAACGAATAATTCGTAAAATGTCCTGTATCTTCTAAAGGAAGCCAAAATCGCGATTTTTTTATTCTCAAAAAAGTGTTTCTTTTGCGCCAAATATGAATAATCCACGATCAAATTAAGGCGCCAGAGATATCGTAATCGTGCCCAAGCATGTGCCGGAAAAATGAAATTAAGAGCACCTAAGACTAATCAACGTTGAACGGTATCGTACACATATCGAAAGTGCTCCAGACCCACCCAACGATTCCACACACACATCGAAGGTGCTCCAGACCCACCCAACGATTCCACGAACACATCGAAGGTGCTCCAGACCCACCCAACGATTCTACACACACATCGGAGGTACTCCAGACCTACCCAACGATTCCACACACACATCGAAGGTGTTCCAGACCCACTCAACGATTCCACACACACAAAAGTCGCATTTTCTATCGAATACGGACGCTGCATGGTCAAAATTGGGAACCACAAACATAATAATGCTTCGACTTTCAACCCCCTGTTTCACCCCCTTAAACGCCGAATTTCAATTTTTGTCACTCTTGAAAAAAGTCTTATTTTGGGCCAAATATCAATAAACCAGGGTCAAATAAAGGCGCCAAAGATATCGTAATCGTGCCGGTTACTCCATCAGCCCTACGATAGTGCATGGTCTGCGAGCAATCAACCCTGCTGTGATTCCCCTACATTACGATGGGAATGCAGATGTTGAAGGATTCATTTCCCACCGTGACGTGCTGTCCGATTAATGAATTTCGCTGCGTTTGCGGTGGCCATTCATCCGTTCCTTCAAGCGGCGAATCCATTCAACGAGTTTCCGCCGGGCTGTTGTTTTGCCCGAGAAACACCATGCTGCCTAACGTTGACGTACGGAAGGCACCTTTTATCTCTCTTCACCTTCAGCTTTCCACTCTTGCTTTCCTTCTTCCTGTTCCTGCCTTCCACTCATTCCCCCTTTCTCGTGCCGATTGCATTGCCACGCTTGCCCTCGTGGTCTCGTGGTTGGTTCACCGAGGAAGCGAACCGTCAGGCGGTTCGCAACCGAGAGAGAGACAGAGAGAGAGAGAGAGAGAGCTGTTCTTGGGAGCAACGAGAATGAGTTGGTGGGCCTGCAGGGTTCAGCAGCATACCATACGGCCTGACTACACCAATGTGCACATACAGACCCACCTACACACACGCGCACTCCTACACACACGTATACAGAGAGCTCTTGCTGAGAGCAACATCACCAGCAAACACGCCGAGCTCCCCGAGTTCTCGAGGGGGAAAGAAAGAAGAAGGAGCTCTGTACGAGTGCTGGGCCTCGGTCTCGAGGAACTCTCAACATCGGCTCAGTATAGCTCGGCATTGCGAGACCGAAAGAGCGACCGATATCGAGTGCTCCCGCTTAGTGGCCGTAACCACCGATCATCATCGTGCTCCCAAAGTATCCTCGCGAAATCGTGCTCACGGTTAATCCCAACGTGATAACATCAACACCGACGATTCATAGTGTACAAAAGTTCCTTCGGAGTCACCGAGTGATAAAAATGTGCAACGCGATGATACCGTTTTGGATATAATTCGCGCCCGATTGACGATGAGCCTGGACAGCCAAGTTTTACCTCCAACAGCGAACGACGGCTTTGCGCAGAGTCCGTACCAGTTCTAATTGCCGAGTAAACGTCCAGTGGGAAATAACCTCTTGCTATGCGTACGTACACGTTGCTAGGTGGTCTTGCTTTTTTGGCCAGTTGGGTAGAATAGATGTATCGAATGTGCGGGGGTTACAGGGCGAAAAGAGTGGAAATCGAGGGAGCACACGCTCAGCGCCAGCCGGTTTGTGAGACCGGTAGCGCGGCGACGTCATCAACATTCCCGCGTGGCCGGCTTCACGAAATTCCACGGGCCTGGCTGTCGCGAGATTCTATACAATCCCTCTCTCTCTCTTCGTGGATACGATACAAAACGGCTGACCACATATACCTCTCTCTCCATCTGGTATTTTCTCTCTTTCTCTCTCTCTCTCTCGTTCTTGGGCTGTCTCTGCCCGCAAAACTGGTGCTTGGTCGCCATCGTTTTCTCTCTCGTGGCTTCCACTTCGCACACATCGGCTACCATCCGCATAACATACAGACGTGATCGCCAGTCTGAAATAGCCGTCCTAACCGAGATACGGTGTGGCTACGAACCGTAATTCCCCGGACGCTCTTTATACACGTCAGCGAGAAAGACAGACAGACAGACAGACAGAGAGAGAGAGAGAGAGAGAGAGAGAGAGGGAGATCCAAATGTCTAATCGAGGCCTGCTCTGCTTCCCTCTGTTCGGCTACTGGTCGTTGGTTTTCCAGTCCTTACAGTCCCGCTGATCGCTTCTATACCGGATGAACCGGACGCGTACGGAGGGAGAGAGAGAGAGAGAGAGAGAGAGAGAGAGAGAGAGAGAGAGAGAGAGAGAGAGAGAGAGTCAGGGACAGAAACGATCCAATTCTATCCGCTCTCCACGATGATGAGAACGCTTCAACGGGGCACGCGAAACTCTTCCAGCTCTCTCATCGTTTATGCGAGCCCGTGTATACAAAGAGACCCTTATAGATATATATTTATACATACACACACACATACACATACACGAGCACACCTGGCACCCACGACACGATTCGATACACGCGTACACCTTTACTTTTTTCCCTCGATCCAATTGATCGTACTAGCTTTTTCCACGCCGACGATGGTGCAAGCTCAAACGAGCATCGCGTTTCGCTACCAAATCGCTGTACCCGCTGATTGCTCGTCCCGTTCCATCATTATTCACGTACAAAGTCATGTTAACGCGCACAACGATCCAACGGGAATTAACCGAGAAATGTCAATGTTCTTTTTCCTACGATATCGACAAACGTTTGAGCGCGATAACGCACGAGTGATCTTGTAGGTATTGTACACTCAGAAAAAAATATTTATTATGTACCAATAAATTGGCACATTAGAACATAATTTAATAGAAATTAATGAATGTTTACTCGTACGGAGACAGTTTTTGTGTGATTGTAGATACAGCATTTATCGGGCGTCACTAAACATGTTTTATTACGTGCCGATTTTTCACATCAATTAAAAGCTATGTTTGAAATCGAAAATTTGAATTAATATTTCCTCAAATCATATTAATACTAGTTTCCAATCACGAAAACCTCTTATTTCGCGATTATGATACTAATGCGCGTATGCGCACTTTGCCCGTCAACTGGCAGGCCGCTCGTCAGATGTAGCTCACGCATGCGCTTACCATGTAGCTTCTTCCTATGCCAATGCTTTTGGCACAAGTGTCAGTAATGCGATTCGGAAGTGAGAAACTCGAAAGTGAGGAATGATTTAAGTGTAAGTAAGAATATGAAGTGAGAAAAAAAACGTTCAAGTGAGAACATAATGAAGGACGAAATGACAGAATTCCTCGAAAACAAATCAGCTGGGCGATTATGAAGAATCTTATTAGATGTTAAGAAAAACTCTGTCGGATATAAAACACCCATTTCTTCTAACTTATATATCCTATTGGATGTTGAGAAGAATTCTTAGTAAATCTTAAACATAAACTTAAATAGAACATTTTCTTAGCTGTTGATAAAATCGTAGTAGGCCGACGTGCGAATAAGAAAACTTATTCGCCGGGAGACAAAATTCTTTGTCCTAGAGGAGGTTGGAGCATTAGCCACAATCCAAGGTTAAATTTAATTTAAAAAAATACACGTTATTGTTTACACTATACTGAGTCTTTCCGAATTTTTTTAACTTTTTTCACCACCAAACGCCAGAGATAAAAAATAGTTCAATGTACGTAATTTAACGTGCGGTTAGATGGGCAAGACTTTCATACTAAAGGTTATGTAATTTTTATTGGTATTTAGCACCAAGATATACCATTTCTAACACCGGATTAACGCAAACTTAACCTTGTGAAGGTTTAGAAAAAAAAATCCTCATCTTGCCCATCGTAAACCATGGGCCAATAATCTCGTGACGTGAATATGAATAGGCATAATTATGAATTACTCAAAATTTCATTGTGAATTGTATAAAACATTCGTTGTCGTAGTTTTTTTTTCATAATAATCATCGATAATGTTATGCTTTTTCAAGTTGGTAGTAACACAAAAGTTTTTCTACTTTACGTAATAAAAATGTTAAAATGCATAATTTTGCCCTTTAATTATATATTTTAAAAAATTAGCATACATAGAATAAATCTGTACCTCGTGTGCATTTTTTTGAGGTTCATTGAAAAAAAAATGAATAAACCGTCATTTGACTCAACTGAATCGCTCCAACCTCCTTAATAAATCTTTTTTTTCTGAGTGTAGGACGGAGACCAACTACTACGGTGGCAGATTTCGTATGGGCGGAAATGAAATGGTGTCTCTTGTAATTAATTTTCTCCGGCAATCGATTCGTGACAAGTGGCAGGGAAAGTGTGGCAAAAATTATCACGACGAAATTTGAGCTTTGTTTGTGCTCGGGCTATGAGTTGTATCTTCTCGTCACTTGTGTCTAGAGAGAATGATAAAGTAGCGGTATTTTAGCGAATCTTTGTTTTTCTCGATTTTATTAGTAAACTTGAGGAAGTGGCTCATTTGCCACTGTCAGAAATAAATATTTCTTCTAGTCGAAAATCCTCGGCTTCTTCAATTTCAAAGATTTATAAGATTTCAATTTACTATCAGAATATGTTAGATTTGTATTATTACATCAAGAATTGTAGATTCAGTTAATTAAATAATCATTAAAATTCAAAAACATATAAACCGTACACGATAATAATTTTTATTCGACGAAAAATATGAATAAAATATGAAATTTCAAAACATTGCTCTCTCTCTAGCTCAAAAGTTTGCGAGGAATGACACCGACCCTCTCGACTCGTAAGGCTAGAAATTCCTTTGGGAGCATAAAAAATAGGTATTTTTCGGGAATTTTTTTAGAGGCGATAAAATAATCCGATCATTTTCAAATGTGGACATGAGTTTATTATAACTGTCAAGTTTAAAAGAAATTTTTTTTTGTTGGTATGACCAACAAAATGGCGGCGTTATTAAGGGTCTTCAGACGCCTGTTTGCTACGACATCGAAAAGTGCTGCATTTGTCACTCTTTTTCTGTTGGTCTGAAACTGATTTAATAAGTGTCATTCGTTTACTGATATATTAAACGGAAGGATATACCTAAAAAAATCATGAAAAAGTGCAAAATTTCCAAAGTTCGAATTATCGACCATTTTTCCGACATATTTGACCCCAAAAAAATTATTTATTCACACGCTACCTTTCAAACTTTAGGTATACCATTCCGATAATATTACTGAGAGTAACCTCGCAAAATTTCATCCACATCGATCGATAAATTTTTGACCTACAACACGAGTAGTTTTTGACAAAGTAGTTTCGAGATAATCGCGTTTGAAGTTTCAACATGTGACTCGCTACCTGACCGCATGCTGTCCCCGCGCTCTCGACTATATGCGATAACTCCGCAAATATTCAATATTTCGACTTATCCTTTGGCCAGTATATTCTTGTGGTATCATACTTTTGAAATATGAAGAAAAGAAAATCGATTTCTTGAAAATTCTCAAGAAATTTCTCGCCTTAAGGTGGTAGCGACGAGGTCAGCCTCGTCGCTCAGGCACAAAAATCGCGTGGACTCGTGATAATCAACGTTTACTAGTCAATCTTGACACACGTCAAATTCCTCGCGTCGTATTTTAACAAGAAAAATGTACGATTCATCCACCAAGGATATTTCCAACCTTCCGTGCGTCAAAAATCTTGAAAAAATCTTTTTTCAATGCGCTTATCGTTGGACCTGCTCCAATTATTTACCCATCCAGTTGCTCTGAGTGTAGTTCGAATAGTCGCGCAAGCGTAGATTTATAAAGATAAACATTTCAACGAAATCCCCTGCGCATTCATTTCTTTTTTTCAATGGCTACGGATTATACGCCTGAAAATTGATGGCGAACGATGTCAAGGTGAGAAAATATTTGTCACGCGGAACGTAACGTCAAGTGAGTCGAGGAAACCGTAGCACGCACGCGTTTGTTGTGTGTGTGTGTGTGTGTGTGTGTGTGTGTGTGTGTGTGTGTGTGTGTGTGTGTGTGTGTGTGTGCGTGCGTGCGTGCGTGTGTGTGTTGACAACGACGTAGCAGCTCCCGAGCGCGTTACGAATAATATCGTATATTTCAAGTTCCAAGTGAATAGCACGTTTGTAAAGAGAAAAAAAAATATACGTTTTACGAGGCAAAGCAAAACAATTTGATACCTCGCTGTGTACGACGCTGTGCGTGTATACTGCCAACCGAATACACCTGTGTGTGTGCAGCGTACGTCTGAGAAAAGAACGGCAGGAACCCAAACAAACCCAAGCCACAACCTTTTTCGTGCACCCGAGTAATTAAAAGGCACGCTGGGCTCACTGGGGAGTCAGAAGGGAGGATCAGAAGAGCAATAATATTTCATCCTACCTGCGGCGAAAGTTTTTTTTTCGTTATAATCCTCAAGTTTTTGACGTAGGAGTGCGCGCTGTGAAGTAAAGAATTTTATCATTTGCGCATGGACTGATAATCCTCTCATTCGGTTCTGGTGCATATACCGGGTGAGGCAGCAACTATTGGCAGTAGGAATATTTTTCAACGTATCAGACTTAGGAGAAAACTCTTCCTACAAACGTTGCATAGTTCGAAGGGAGGAACAAAAGTTGCTTGTCGAGTGGAGGCTACGAGGTCCAGGTGGAGGCCCTTCGGAGATTTCGAAGAGATCTCGATTTTCTTTTGAATGGAACCACTAATTTTTTTTCGGAGTTTTATCGAGAACTAAAAATAAGCTTAGGGACCAAATTTCGAGATGATCGGACAGGATTTAGCATAGAAAATATATTGTTACGGGTATAAAATCATGTACGAATTTAACAATTTTTTTTTTCGTATGAAAAAGTGATTCACTCATAAAATTAATTACACATCTATTTAGTATGAACATCAAGCTGTTAGAAAATATAAATATATTCTTTTTTCTATGTACAAAATGGCCGACTACTAATATTTTCTTTTGCTATCTTTTTTTAGGCGCTCCGCGGCCCGACTTTTAGGCTGGGAATAGACGTCCGATTTTTTCTTTCCGACAATCCGATCCGACTATCGGAAGGCACTCGTACCATACATTTGTTTGAGCATGCAATACACATCCGATCCGACTATCGGAACTCGGATCCGACTATCGGATCGGATGTGTATTGCTTGCTCAAACAAATGTATGGCACGAGTGCCTTCCGATATTCGGATCCGACTGTCGGATCGGATTGTCGGAAAGAAAAAATTGGACGTCTATTCCCAGCCTTAGCATCCACAATTTTTTACCTAGAACAAAAAACAAAAATTCTCGTCAATCTATATTAGAATACCTAGAGAAGTACGTACGGAATTTAAAAAATATTGTTTTATGCGAAACTTGTAGATATTTGAACTTAAGAAATGAATTTCAAGTGAAAAATTTCGTTATAACTGCTTATAAACTGCTCGTAAAATGAAAAGTTTTCGATTAATCAGAAATTCCGTACGTACTTCTCTGCGAAATGCGATTAGGAACATAGCTTTAAAATTTGAAGTAAATCGAGTGAAAATTGTTGAAGTTATTTGTCGCGCCAAATGGAAAAAAGCTGTTTCGAGAAGTTTCGAGTAGTCGGCCATTTTGTACATCGAAAAAAAAATATATATATATTTTTTAACAGCTTGATATTCATACTAAATCGATGTGTAATTAATTTTATGAGTGAGCGACTTTTTCATACGAAACAAATTTTGTTAAATTCCCACATGATTTTATACTCGTTACTGTGGCCTAAGGCCTCAATGGTGCTTTCTTGAGCTCCGGAATGGTCCGTCGATCATTCGCATGCACTTTTCCTTTCAGAAAACCCTAAAGAAAGAAGTCCAATGGCGTCAGCGGGGCGAGATAACACGACCATGAAACGTCATCTGCAATAACTATGCAGTAACAATGCCGCAAATGACAATTGCTATGCATTGCTCGATCGTGTGACTAAATGACTAAACCTCAACACTTCCCGATACCAGTTGTCAAAGATTAGTACTCTATGTTCGCCACGTAAAACAAACGGCGTGCAATTTAAAGGGTCAGGTCATATTGGGACACGCTTCAGTTGTAGCCTCGCCCGCTATATACACATATATACACGAGTGTGCCGGATTTTGACTTCTGCACAATTTATGAACATGTATGTTCATGCATTCTCGTCCACAGCGACAGTGAACACTCGAAACATAGCATTTCCCGGATTATTTTGAATCCCCGGATTTGGTCCGGAACTCGAGAGTCTGCGAAAGGCCATCCCCGACACGGTAACTGACAGAGGGAAGGGCGAGGTGGTGAGGGGCTAAGAAGAGGAATAAATCTACGCTGCCTCGACTTCCGGAAGAGTGAATAGTGAATTTCGTGTGCTTTGGGTGGATTTTCCTTGCGGAAAGATCCTCCCGCCGGATTTAGGAGAAGTATAAGAGAGAGAGAGAGAGAGAGAGAGAGAGAGAGAGAGAGAGAGAAATTCTCGTGTGTATGAATTTGACGTGACTGTATCGGTGAAGGAAAATCCCGGTGTGTCTCGGGCTTGTAAATTTTCATACACGCGAATATAATCGCCGCGACGGAAGTGAGATCCTCGTTACGAGTGACGCCTGCGGGCCTCTGCGACATTTCGCGTTGGGACAGGAGCCCGAGAGACGCAATAAAATCATGTTATCAGAGTGCATTATCAGGTTCGACGAGGACACCAGGGAGCGAACAGAGAGCGAGAGAGAGTAGCGATATACAGTCGCTGTCACAAAGATTTCGAATATCTGTGCAGAGAGAGAGAGAGAGAAGAGAGAGAGAGAGAGAGAGAGAGAGAGAGAGAGAGAGAGAGAGAAAGAGAAAGAGAGAAGTAAACGGAGAATCCGCTGCTTCGCCTATCAGCTTTTCACGAACGGAATCCGGTCACGTTGCGGTGGTTCTTCCTACATGTTCACTGCACAAGCATCTGAGAGGCTATAGTCGTCGAACATACGACGAGATAGGAGAGGGATGACCTGAGAGAGCTTGACCGTGAATACATATACCTTGTACAACCACATGATGTCGTAACTTCCATTTCCAGATCTCTTTCTCTCTCTCTCCCTCTCTCTTATATATATATGTATATATATATATGTGTGTGTGTGTGTGTGTGTGTGTGTGTGTGTGTGTGTGTCTTTGCTACTGTCTCTGTCTCTCGGGATTACATAGATGTTCGAGCATATACCGCTATATCATCAAAGCAGTTAAGAATTCTTGAATCCACGTGCGGACACGCATACACATGTATATATATATATACACAGTGAAACCTCGTTTATACGTTTTGCACTTATACGTTTTTTAAAATAATTTATACGTCAAATTTCTCTAGCCCTGGCAGATTCCGTTTATAAAGATGGTGATAAAGTTTAATTTCTACGTTTTTCACTTATACCCGTGAAAAACGACGCAACCGACCCAACCTCGAGCCGGCGTCACGCCAATCATATTCTACCATTGGCCGATGAACGGCAGCACTACCGGTTTAGTGTTGCGCCACGGTAGGAGTGATCTCTTCGGCCCAACGCTGGGTTGTACGGTTGGCCAATGGTAGGCTTACCGGAAATCTTAACAGTTGGCCGGGTATTGGCCCAACATTGGGCTAAAGAGATCACGATCATTGGCTGACGGTTGGCGTGATCACCGGCCCATAGTAGGGCTAAGGTCGGCTTCATATTGTTGGCGCAATATTCGGGCTAGCGTTGGCCCAGTGTAGGGTTGTCAAAATAACCTCAATTTTTCTTTCAGAGACAATGCATCGGTCCTTATTCCCGCACATGGATTAGATTCAGAAGTTTCTGTGCTCGATGATTGCTCATCGGGAGATTTATTAGATTCACTAAACTCGTTATGCACAATCACTTCGTGGAATATTTCCAAATTTGTTTCACTATTTATTACTTGTCCTTTTGTTTCGTTGCCTCTGATCCTAACCTGCTGTAAAGAGTCTTCTAATTTTTGTCGTCGTTTTAACACTCGGCGTTTCTTAATACTGTCATAATACCTCGGCATTTTTTTTAATACACCACAAAAACTAGTATAAATCAATTTTATTTTTAATAAACTGAATTTCAGAAAAGAGTAATGAGTTTTTATTATCACAGGACGTAGAAAATTGCGTGCAGCGATAATAAAAAAATATATAATAACCCAACGAACACCCAACCTTGGGCCAAATATCGATTACCAACTGTCAGCCAACTATCGGGTCCCAGTGTTGGCCCCGAACATGGGCCAATCGGTTGATCATGGTTTGCCAGCCTACAATTGACGCTCGGCACACCATCGAAGAGCCAACGCTGGGCCAGTACTAATTAATGACCATCGGCCAATCGTCGGGGCGAGCGCAGGCCCTGAGTCTGAGCCAACCCCCATGGAAATTTATATACGCGAAAATATACGGCAAATTTATTTTATTTATAATTTTAATATATGTGAAATGTATGCCATATATTGAAAATATATGTTGCATATATGTGCCAAATTCTAATTTTCGTAACGTTTTTATATATGACATGTATATGCGTGGTATTACTGTATATCACTGTACCATATATCAATGATATATGTAGCATTTACCCTGCATATATACCACATATATTTAGCATATATGTTGCATACACACTGCATGCATACCACATATATACATATGTGCCACAAACTATATTGAAAATATACTTACAATGTACTCAAAATACCCTCAAAATATACTACAAATGTATTTTAACTGTATTCGACTTATAATTGAAATATACTTTAAATGTATTTAAAGTACATCTAAAATATACACGATATATATTCATACTCCGTTAAAAATATACTTGAAATATGTTCATACTACATTTAAAATATTATTGAAATATATTCAACGTGTATTTAAGATATACTTGGAATATATTTAAACTATACTTGAAATATTCTTAAAAATTTTGTTATGACGTTATTTACATCATTGCACCCTTTTACGATATTTTTTTCTTGTCCTTAATTACGATTATGGTGTTTGCGGTTCAAATATATTAATGGTTCAAATTAAAATTATATCAGACGCTTACACGCCGTAAGGTGGTTTCGAACCCGGGACTTCTGAGTGATGAGCTGGGATCTTCCCCACTGAGCTAGTTCTACTTGTTAAATTAACTTTCGTATCGTGTACATATCGTACAATACACACAGTTAGTTTGTTGAGAAATATGTGGATTTACAAGAGTAACTAACATTATCGGATCAATTACTTAATTGCGTTCGCATAGAGAGCGATAATCGAATAGAATTACGAGATTACATAACCTTCAATTTTTTTGTCCGATCATTTATTCCGGCTAGTGCGTCTAGGTCTTCGCGAGATACCGACTTGAAGATGTTTTTGATTTGCAACGTCATCTGTTACTCAAGTTGCTTAACCAACCATATTTAAAATATATAAAACATACATTCAGTTTGTATGTTTGATATATTTAAGATGTATCTTAAATGGATTTATATTTATATATCGTATAGGTTTTACTCTTGCCCAAAAATATAATTGGCATATCCAATTTTTCGAACCAATTATACTTAATACATGTTTTATATATTTTTCGATATATTTTTTATATATTTTATTTTCATGTGGGTGTATATATTGTTTATATGTAATAGTGTACTTTAACTGTAAATTAAGTTTTATTAAGTTTAACTGTAATAGTGTTTGTTCACAGCATATATTTCTTGTCAGGAATATGTATCAAAAATGTATGCGTCATATATGACGCGTACATTTTTTATACATTTTTCTGACAAAAAAATAGATTGAAAGTATATCGAAAATATATGCGTCGTATATGCCTCATATATGCATCATATATAGTGTTTATACGTAGCATATATTTTTTTGGTCAGAAAAATATATCTAAAATATATGGGTCATATATGCGTCATATATTTGGTGCATATATACAGAATATATACGTATTATTCTATTTTTCGTCACTATATATGCGAACGATATATATATACGTAGCATATACGTAGCATATATTTTCTGCATATATTTTACATACATAAATTTCCATGGGGGAATAGTTTGACCGTGGTTTTGCCAATGCTTTTTTATGTATAATATACGTATATACGTTTATACGTAAAAAAATTCTTGTATAGTCCATACACACACATACACAAACACACACACCACACACACACACACACACACACACACACACACACACACACACACACACACACACACACACACACACACACACACACACACACACACACACACACACACACACACACACACACACACACACATATATTACGTATATACGTATACACGTAAAAAAGCATTCTTGTATATATGTATGGAATATACCGTTCAAAGCCAGTGTTGGGCCAGGATTGGCAATTCGTCAGTTTGCCATGCTAAAAATAAGCGTTGGCAAAACCACGGTCAAACGATTGGTTCAGACTCAGGGCCTGCGCACGCCCCGACAATTGGCCGACGGTCATTAATTAGTGCTGGCCCAGCGTTGGCTCTTCGATGGTGTGCCGAGCTTCAATTCGAGACTGGCAAACCCACGATCAACCGATTGGCAAATGTTCGGGGCCAACACTGGGACCCGATAGTTGGCTGACAGTTGGTCATCGATATTTGGCCCAAGGCTGGGTGTTCGTTGGTTTGCCATGCTTCAAATGAGCACTGGCTCATTTGAATCATGGCCAAACCATTGGCCCGTATAAAGGACCAACACTGGGTATTGGTGGTTGGTGCTGAATATCGTACCAAGCGTCGACCGCATGTTAAGCGCCGGCAAATTTTTCACGGGTACGTTTTTCGCGCTTATGCGTTATTAATTTTATTCCCCAGCGTCGGTTTCGAGGTGTGATTTTTCAGTTATACGTCAATCACTGGTGATATTCTCTGGCCGGAGAACATTTCATGTGACTGCGTTTTGAATTTTTGTTCAATTTTTTTATGTTTCGATGTTTCTGACCTCTGCTATGTATGCATGTACTGTGATTACACATCTGTTATCAATACAAACCTGTCTGTTATTTACTAGTTAACTATTTACTAAAACGGCAAAGCTTGGTTCTACAAACTTGCATTAAATAAAAGTTGAAAACGGAAATTCGAAAACTTGAGTTGGCTCATTACTCAATTGTTACCAATCAAATGTTCAATTGGAAAACCAAACATTAACATCATAGAGGTACTGCTATTGAAAAACATCGTGAATTATGCACCAATCGCCATTTTCATATGATAAAGATTTTCAGATACATACTGTATTTGACTTGTACGTTATTCTCACTTATACGTCATATTTGATGTACCCCTTGAAAAAAGTATAGCTGACGTTTCACTATATATACATATATATATATATATATATATATATATATATATATATATATATATATGAATGTATGTTTGTATGTATGTATGCATGTATACGCGTGTGTGAGTGTGTGTGTGTGTGTGTATATCGAACGCAGGAACCGCCTTGCTGGATGCTGAGTACAAGATGCCTGACAATGAGTACAATGATTTACCGTCGAAAGTCTAACCCAATCCAAAACATGCCCAAAGAAACACGAAGAATTTTCCACCTTCCAATGGTAGCTAAAAACGTGCTTTAGGTTATTTCTGTCAGGAGGGCTGTGGTGATTGAAAGTGGAGGGTCCAAAAAAGCGTTCAAGTATCGGACAACATTGAAATAGGGTTGATTCTTGGGTTGTAATTGTAAGTAATAGTCCTGTTGCATTGTTGCAATGCAACGAAACTTCTGCTTTATTTTGTAATTTATGTATTTTCCGTACCATTTGTACCTTATTTTTCCAAGTTTAGGTTAGGGGACCCTAATCAGGATCTTCAAAAATGCATCAGTAATTTTTGTAACTCAGATGGGCGAGAAAAAATTGGGTGACGGGAAAAATAAAATATTCATTGCATCCCAGCGATGCGAACTTCAGTACCATTTGTAATATGGGGCAGTCCGCTGTGACGGACGGGCGAGAGGAAATCACAGGGACTCCCAGTGGTACGGAATTGGAAAAGATGACAGTATCGTTTTTGTTCAGTTGGGACGACGGAAAATGTTGATTTTTGGAGGTGCCAGGGACAGGAAATGTGGAGAGGTGTGATGTTATTTCTTTCGCGTTCTTTCTGGCTCACTGAGCCGTATTATTTCCTCGTTGCACATGCAGATATTGTTGACGAGGTGTGTATGGGTGGCAAGTGAAGTGGCAATATGGCGTCAGGGCGGAGTAGAAAAAGGCATATTTGCAATATACACCCACTTTCCCTGTTCTCGCGGTTGCGTTATGTCACGCGATGTGAGTGCGGAGATGTCGAGCAACAGAAATGTATCGAAAATATAGAAAAATGACGGAAAAAAAAGTGAACAGGCACTTCAGTGAAACATGAAACCGGAAAAATGAATGCCTGGTTCCGCAGGACTCTGAACAAGCCTTGGGAGTGTTGATTCTACATGAAAATATGTTAAATGAAACACTCGATGTCAATCCGTCCACCTGTATTTGTGGGTCTTTCGTTCGCGATTCATGGTCTCGTGGCTCTGGGCTCGGATTTGATTTCCAATCATTGCAATCAGCCATTCATTTTTAATATTCAATCTGAATTGCGAAAAAATCAACAAAGGCGACTTCCGGAAGACTCGGATCTCGCGGCGGATGGGGAGAAAAATTTATTTTCGTTGTACCAGTCCTCGAATTTTCGAACGAATATGAAAAAAAAATAATAATATACCACGACAACAAAAAATCTTAAATATTTCACTATCTATGAAGAAAACCACAGGTTATTCAATTTTTCCGCGAATTCTGTACAATCGACACTGTCAATTTGCATTGCATTAGCCATAACTGTCCGCCATAGTTTGAGCTCCCCATTAAGGGGTCTTCTCACTTTCGACGCTAAAAAAGCTATTTTCATGTATTTTTATACAGGTTTATATCATAGATATTGATATAAAAGTTATTACACTTAAGGCCTTAGGCCACTCTAGAGGTCGAAAAAATAGGCTTTTTGGAATTTTTTTCAGAAAAACTAGAAAACAAATCGAGATTACAAAAAAGGGTGTTTATCATACATATCAGTGACTGTATAGAATAATTTTTTTGAAGCGATTACTTTGAAAATGGCGGCTGTGCAGCCTTCATCTCAAAACTGCATTTTTTTAAGTTGGCCAGAAACATAACTCAGACAATTTTCAACCGATTCACTTGAAATGTTCAATATATCCTGAAAAGTACATTGGCTATGGAAGCACGTAGGATTTTTTTTTATGTTACATAGTTCATTTGTTATTAACAATTATCCGACGATTTTTTAGGCAAATTTTTGGAAAGTGAAAAATTTGCCTAAAAAATCGTCAGATAATTATTAATAATAAATGAACTATGGAATATAAAAAAAAAAATCTACGTACTTCCATAGACAATGTATTGCACAGCCGCCATTTTGAAATTGATCGCTTCAAAAAAATTATTGTGAACAGTCACTGATACGTATGATAAACACCCTTTTTGGTAATCTCGATTTATTTGTAGTTGTTCTAAAAAAATCCCGAAAAGTCTATTTTTTCGACCTCTAGACTGGCCTATTAGCCCTTAATAAATACAATTTCGAAATACATTTTAAAAAAATATATATTTATTCAAGTCACTATTTATAGACGAAAATGGTAGTTACAAAAAAGGTCCTGAAAAAAATGTAGGTCCGCGCTGTTGATGAAATATCGGAGATGGATCATCCGAAACAAAAAAATCATCCGGTTTTAGATTCAGCATGTTAGTTAGATAGCGCATATCATACAATTTTTGATATACGCAAAAATAACAAAATGGTGTACATGTTTCGAAAAAAAAAAAAAAAAAAAAGTGTTTTTTCACGGTTATTGGCAAAAAAATAGTAAACACCAAAATTTTAAAAAATCCTTGATATGCGCTATAGCTGTAGGTGTAAAGAATATGTGGTTAAAATTTCATAAGGATCGGTTCTGTAGTTTCGAAGATTTTATCAACAAGCCGTCGAAAAAAGTTGTTTCGAGAAAACCGCGTTTAAAGTTTGTTTGGGTTACATAAATACATAAAAACACTTTTTTTAAAATGTATTTCGAAAGTGTATTTATTAAGTGTAACAACTTTTATATCAATATCTATAATACAAACCCACCAAAAAAATCATGAAAATAGCCTTTTTAGCGTCTAGAGTGAGAAGAAAAATTGTTCCCGAACTATTCCTTCGTTCCGTCACGTATTATTTATGTAAGATCTGATATAGTCTCGGAATGAACACGTGGGCAAAGAATTTTCCCTAGACAGGTTTTATCCTCGTATGCGCTGAACAAAGGGGCGTTGAATCGTAATTCACGTGAAATGGATATCGCAACGACGTGAGAGAATGCGCTTTGATGCGCTTCGTTGGAATAAATATAGTGGATTCGCGACAAAACGTTGCTCCTTCCTATACATCGTAAGCCGATGTCACATATACGTATTTGCTACGCGAGCGTGGATGACACCCGAGGGCTTCATCCCATAATGCATATATGCACGTGCATGCACGTTTCTCGTATGTGCAATGTGCCAATAAATTTCGTATCGGATCGCCGAGTTTTTGCGAAAGAGCCCGACAATCCTTGCAAACTGCAGCAACGAGGATTTGCATTTTTTTCATGATCTATGCGACAAGTATTTATATGTGTACATTTTTTTGTATTGTATATAAAGCAATTGTATATAAACTCACATAGTAGTGTGACTATATAATTACATGGTAGCACTATATACCACTATTGATTTAGCATATATAAATACAGTCGAACCTCGATGTAACGAAATCCTCCATATGACGAAGATTTGTCCATTCCCTTCTGATAGACACCTGAAACATTGATACATCAAGATGTTAAGGCCTAAGGACATTCTAGAGGCCGAAAAAATAGGCCTTTTGTGGATTTTTTTTTTCAGAAAAACTACAAAATAAATCAAGATTACAAAAAAGGGTGTTTATCATATATATCAGTGACTGTATACAATAATTTTTTTGAAGCGATCAACTTCAAAATGGCGGCTGTGCAGCGTTTATCTCAAAACTGCATTTTTTAAGTTGGCCGGAAACATAACTCAGACAATTTTCAACCGGTTCACTTGAAATGTTCAATATATCTTGAAAAATACATTGTCTATGGAAGTACTCAGGATTTATTCTTTATATTGCATAGTTGATTTGTTATTAACAATTATCTGACGATTTTTTAGTCAAATTTTTCACATTCCAAAAATTTGCGTAAAAAATCGTTATTAACAAATTAACTATGCAGTAAAAAGATATCCTATGTATTTCCATAGACAATGTATTTTTCAAGATATATTCAACATTTCAAGTGAATCGGTTGAAAATTGTCCGAATTATGTTTCCGGCGAGCTTAAGAAATGCAGTTGTGAGATAAACGCTGCACGACCGCCATTTTGAAGTTAATCGCTTAACAAAAATTATTGTATACAGTCACTGATATGTATAAACACTTTCTTTTTGTAATTTCGATTTATTTTGTAGTTTTTCCGAAAAAAAATCCCCAAGAAGCTTATTTTTCGGCCTCCAGAGGGGCCTAACTCCTTAAGGAGTAAGGCCACTGTAACGGCCCAAAAAAAAAGGGTTTTTCACTAATTTTTTGCTCCCGAAATTGAAGGTATTTGAAAAAAAACTTTTAATGGTGTTATCGGGCATATATTAAATTTTATTATAAAATTTTTTTACAGTAAAAAAAAAAACAAAATGGCGGTTCCACAGCTATCTTCCCGGGACATGTTTTGCTTCCAGGGCTCCGCGGCACGCAGCACCACTGGTGCACTTTTGAATCTAGAACAAAAAAAAACGATTAATCTAGAGGGCTATAGCTAGAGAATGTCGATCGGATTTTAAAAAGTATCAATTTTTGTGGATTTGGCGTGCGTTTGAAAAAAAAAAATTGATTTTTGACGAAAAAAACGGCAAGTTTTTTGTTAATAAAAAATCAATAAATAAAGTTCTTGAAAATTCCGATCGACATTCTCAAGATAATGTAAATGTTCACATCTGGTTAAAATTTCAAGTAAAAAAAATGAAAATTGTTCGAGTTATGCTGCGTGCCATTTTGAAAAACCATGTTTCGAGAAAAACGCGTTTAAAGTTTTGCGAATAGTTTTTTATTGGAAAAAATTTAAAAAAGAAGTTAAAAGGATTTAAACTATTTTTAAACTAGAGGGTTTAAACTATTTTTTAAGCCAATAAAAAAAAAATCGATTTTTCAAAAAATTTACAGTGGCCTTACCCCTTAATATATGTTATGCGCCAATTGCTAATTGCTTGTAAAAATAGCTCTAATTTAAACCGTTCATTCTTTAAAAAATATCCCTAAATTTGTAGTACTAATACATTTTTTTAAGAATATTTTAAGGCACATTCGACATAACGAAACCACGATATAATGACCTTCCCTAAAGATTCGTTATATCGAGGTTCGACTGTAGTACTACGTGTAGTATTGTAGCGACGAAGATTTGCGTATGTTTTATGATGGATCCGGCAACTATATCCTTATGCATACCTATGTATATAAAAGTATATGAGTATACTGTAATAGTAAACTGTAAAAGTACTAAAAGTAACTGTATATAAAAGTTGCATGTATTATTAGGTGGTTGCATACGAAACATCCTATTTTTGAGCGACAGAAAAGATAGTCGTTCGATGGCAAATCGACAAGTTCGTTTATTCAAACTATTGCCCATCTGAAAAGGCAACCTTGGCCCATCTGCCGGCCAACAAGCGAATTCCAGGCAGGAACAATTCGGGTTATTTAACCCAAACAAACGAACCATTTAGCCATTTTTCGACTCCTCCGTATGGGGTGAAGTGCTGGACCGTCAGCGCTGACTGTATCGATCGGAAGTAACGGTGATCGGAGAGAGCGATTTCTGGGGAACATGGTGGTTGGGGTAGGATTTCCCAGTTCACTCCTGATAAGTACTTCTTAACGGGTTATGCCTAGTTGTAACAGTCGAAAACAGCCCGTTTTTTGGGATTTTTCAATAGAACATCATAATTATAAATTTTTACAAAAATTAGGTATTTGAAAAAGTATCATCTGGAGAATACTCTGTAATTTTTTTTTGTGTCGAAGTATTTAATTATAATCGATTTACAGTCGATGTACGGGAAACACCTCTCGAAAACGTTTTTTTGCTATGAGGAATGCCCTCCTGAGCCACGTTATTTATATAATATCAAAAATTCTTATATCATATTTTTTTGTATAATTTGTATAATAATTATTATATAATAATTGTTTTCAAATATAATACTAAATTATCAATATAATAGAAAAAAATCAAACAGATATGAATAATCGAAAAACCTTCCGAAATATGGAATTAAAAAAAAATGACACGCGTTCAAAGTAAGAGTCTTAGTTTTTGTGAAAAAGAATCGACATTTTTTGTTCATCAAATCAAAAGTAAACATCGGGAAAAAAATCCTCCGATCAAATACCGTCAATACGTATCAAATGTAAATTTTTACAACTAGAAAAAATTCTAACAATTCCAGAAATATCGATGCAGTAGTTTTTGAGATATTTCGCTCGCCGACTTTCACAACGTACTTACGAGAAAA
The DNA here is from genome assembly GCA_964007375.1 of Ophion obscuratus. Taxonomy (NCBI): domain Eukaryota; kingdom Metazoa; phylum Arthropoda; class Insecta; order Hymenoptera; family Ichneumonidae; genus Ophion; species Ophion obscuratus. The sequence goes on from OZ023317.1 coordinate 40,879,281, forward strand.
AAGCGTTTGACGTTGCGAACGACGCACCGAGCGTTCCGACGGGCGTCAACATAGCAGATTATAAATCTGTCAATTTTGATCCAATAACGTCGAAATTTTTCGGGAACATTTATAAGATGATATACTGTCAAAATATATTGGTTTTGAAAGTAGTGATTTTTTCGGGTTTTACAACTAGGCGTGACCCTTTAATCGGTTCAGCAACATGCGGTTTGGCGTTGTCATGCTGCAACATCAACTTGTGGTGATTCTCCCATTCCGGTCTATCCTCGTGCCGAGCCCGCTGCAAACGCATCAATTGCATTCGATAACGATCGCCAGTGACGGATACCGACGGTTTCAGCAGCTTCCAATCCACGCACCCCTCTTTTGGGTGGCTTTTCACGGTCCTTGTAGTCCATAGAGAAATCACCACTCTGGAAGCGGCGAAACCACTCTTCGCGCGTTGTAATCGATGGAGAACATTCGGCATACACTTCCTTTATCAAACGATGCCTTTCCGCGGTCGGATTCTTCGCAGGAAATAATAGAGCATAACTTCCCATAAACGTTGTTCATTCGGAACACGACTTGCCACTGCAGAAACAATTAAAATAGATGATGTCATTTCTATTTCGAATTTCACCATTTTTGTTCGTATGAAAAAATGATTCACTCATAAAATTAATTGCACATCTACTAATATTTTCTTTTGTTATCTATTTTTAGACGCTCCGCGTGACATTTAGCATCCACAATTTTTGACCCAGAACAAAAAACCAAAATTCTTGTCAATCTACGTTGGAATACCTGGAGAAGTACGTAGGAATTTCAAAGATAGTGTTTTATTCAAAAATTGTAGGTAATTGAACTTAAGAAATAAATTTTCACTGAAAAATTTCGTGATAACTGCTCATAAACTGCTCATAAAATGAAAAGTTTTCGATTCATCAGAAATTCCGTACGTACTTCTCTGCGAAATGCAATTAGGAACATAACTTTAAAATTTGAAGTAAATCGAGTGAAAATTGTTGAAGTTATTTGTCACGCCAATTGGAAAAAAGCTGTTTCGAAAAATTTCGAATAATCGGCTATTTTGTACATCGAAAAAAAAATATTTTTTTTCTATCAGCTTGATATTCATACTAAATAGATGTGTTATTAATTTTATGAGTGAATGACTTTTTCATACGAAAAAAATGGTTAAATTCGCACATGATTTTATACCCGTTACTGTGGTCTAAGGCCTTAACAGATGGACCTATAATCGTGTGTAATATAGAATGTCTGTTTATATGGACCTATGATCGGGTGTATTGCCAACTTTCAATTCGAGAAAACAAGGTCCCTAAACCCTATCCCTATCGCCAGCGGGTCGTTTCATATGAAGCCTCCCAATATACATGTAGGGAGGCTCCCAATTGAAATAATATTACCATATATATACTTACTATTGTTACTATAATGATATAGGGTGTCTCAAAATGACCTGACATTTAAATTTATTAATTAAACATATTATTCATTCGAAAAGTACGAACATTTCTATTTTAATATAAGGTAAAACATGGAGGTTATGTGTAGAACACAATGTCCGATAAATGGCCGCCTCGTCCCTGATTGCAAACATCCACTCTTTTGATGAAATTTTCAATAACATTTTGGCATAATTGCAGACTAATTTAATTAATGGTGTGTCTAATTGCTTCCTTGAGCTCCGGAATGGTCTGTGGATCATTGGCATACACTTTTTCTTTCAGAAAACCACAAAGAAAGAAATCCAATGGCGTTAAACCGCACGATCTTGGTAGCCAATTCACATCGCCGAGGCGCGAGATACCACGACGTGCGGACTTTTCGAACCGCGTCGGTAAAATTTTCACCATTTATGCAGTGAATTTTCACAATTTCTATGCGATGCTCGATCGTGTAATTCTCCACGACTAAATCTCAATACTTCCTAATGTCAGTTGTCAAATATTATTCTGACAATTGGCCCTCCCCGTAGATGTATGTTTTGCAATAAAGGCAGACCTTTCAAGCAAATAAAAAAAATATTTCTCTCTACGAAAATTGTATTTAATTTAAATAATAAAAGAAATTAAATACATGTATTCATCATTCTTTTAAAATTTAATAATAGTTCAGGGGTTGATCTGAGACCCACACATGCTTATAGCAATCGGCTCAGAATTTCACCTCCAACCCCCCATTTCAGGGAACGCCTTCAGTTCTGGGATACCCTGTATACTACTATAGATTGTTCAATAAATTACTGTACAATGCATATAAATACGGCACAGATAAGTCTGACTGTAGCAAGTACTGTGACTACGAGTCGAATCGTATTAAGGGATTATATACAGTCAAGAGGCCTAAAAAGATCGATTTTTCAAGATTTTTTTCTTGAGAAGACCTTCAAATTTATTAATGTAAAAATTTGTACACATATTATTTTACTAACTTTCAACTGTATTCTAACGTTCTTTCAAGTTCTTTCAGCAGCTTTCAATTATTTTGAAAGCTGCCATAGCTGATCTCCGGGATCACCTCCAAAAAAGGGCGTCTTGCGGTGAGCACGATATCTCTGGACTGGACCATCTAAAATGAAAAAACCAAAAATATTTCGTTAATATAATAAATTATCTTGTAATTGATCGAAGGAATAAGCAAAATAATAATTTTTGGCAAAATGGCGGCTTCTAAAAAAAAACGATTTTTGACAAAAATGCAGGCCTTAAATTGTTTGTAAAATGAAAAATATTTATCGGTGAGAAAAAACCGTCGATTGATTACTAAAAAATATACTTGAAAATATTGTGTCAGAATTAGAGACTGATCGGTTCAGCCGTTTCCGAGAAATCTTGCACACCGACTTTAAAAACACAATTTGAGAAAAACGCGTTTAAAGTTTCAAAATCCCTTCGAATGGTCTGACACGTAATTACAGATGTGCGTGTAACTTCGACAATAATCGCCGGATTGTCGAGAAATTTTCGGTGCGTGTACTTAAATATATGTACATTATGAAAAATAAATAAATAAAAACATCGATTTTTCGAAAATGTCAACTGTATATAACCTTTTAAACAGCGCGATCTATATGCGAACGGATCCGCGATTTCCGTCTCTCGGTATATGAAATCAAGAGGACTCGCAGCACTCGGGCTCGAGGCCCTCGAAAATACACGCGTTCCCATTCAGGAAAGCCTCCCTATAAAAATTAAGTGGCCATCGATGTGAGTGCAATTCCACGCTATGGGAGAAAAAAAATTAGACGAAACCCAATCGCCTCGTTTGTACTTATCGATTTATCGATTTCACGCCCGCTCAATACCATCTCACGGGGACGATCCTACCGCACTTAATTAGCACTCGACGATAGCTGCTAAATTTTTACGGTCACCTCTAATGCGAATGGGTGTCCGAGTTCCAACCAGCAGAAACGCTACTTAGGATTTCTTTTTTCCATTTGCAAAGTACAATTTCGAGGGAGACGCAAAAAATGAAACTACTCTTCCGCGCGCGGTCCGCGCGATATAATATTGAATTTTGTTTTGTTTCTTTGTCCTTGTTTTTTGGACGGGGTGCTCGCAGTAGCCGGGAAGGAATCGAATGACGTTGAAGTTTGCATTGCTGGAATGCAACGAAAGTGATTTTTTTTCCTAAATTTCCATTAGCAGATTTGAGCTACGAAAATCACGCAACATTTTCTAGCATTCTTATTTAGCGGGCTGCAACACATTTGCACGGTATGATTTTTGGTAATAATAAAAATAAGAAATTGGAAAGAATTTTCGTTGTATTCCAATGATGCAAACTTCAATCGCATGGAATCGAGTTGCTGGATGTATATCCGTATACATCGTCAATGCCGTGTACCAAAAGCAGTACGTGCGTATTCCAGCGATAAATTGGAATGAAACGCTCTAACACTTTTATTTGCGTTGCAATCACGTTCGGTCGTATGCTAAATGTACCCACTGATCTGTATATAGATATACTAACGCACACACACACACACACACACGCACACACGCGCGCACACACACACACACACACACACACACACACACACACACACACACACACACACACACACACACACACACACACACACACACACACACACACACACACACACACACACACACACCGTCAATACATATGTATGTATTGACGGTCGAATAAAAAATATTTTATTCGGCCGTCAGAGAGAGAGAGAGAGAGAGAGAGAGCTACGAGAACTAGGTTGGATAAGGGTATACCTGTTCACCCACTGCAATAACCAAAGTACACGCCTAACACATATTCCGCATGTAACGACGCACACGCGAGAAGGAAATTCCTCAAGCGCGACCAGATGTCAGCTGGTCGCGATACATACAGTATATGTTTGCGTGTATATATATATATATATATATATATATATGACTACGTGCTGATAACGGACCACCGCCTTTTCTCGAATAATGAAACTCAAGGCCACCCACATACGCCGCGGGTATTTAACTCGGGACACGCGAGTTACGAAATGTCGTATGCCCTCAGAATCGACAACTTCTTATCGATCCCTTTCGCCATAATTATTTATCGATTAAGGGATCACGACAAGGTGCCACGCCATGGAAACACGACAATTTACTTCATAAATACGAATTAATCTTTCATAATTTGAATAATAATGAACGACGCAACGTTTTGGTGTTTTGGTCTTTCGATGCTCATCGAGCTAACGAGCACTTGCGGAACAAAGTGGTGAAGCATTTGTTGTTTCTTTTTTATTTCATGTAAATTTTATATCAAATGATTAAGGGTTTTTATGGATATTTCTATATTCGGCAATAATCGGCGAATAGGTGCACGTATGTGTACTTCAATCGTGGTTCCACGCCCACGCTTTGTCGTCTCACAACAGTTTCTCTCGCTCTCACTCTCGCTCTCCCCTTCTCTTGTAGGAAGAATGGATGATAGAAGCCCAGGATTTTACGACAGTTTTAATCGATACATTCCTCCCGGATTATCAGACTTTTACGATACGTTGGTCAATTGACGGATTTAAGAAAAATGGGAAAGTCTTTAGGGCGGTGATCGCGACTGGTTACTTCGACGTCGGAAGACGAATGCCCCTTCGTTGACATTCCTCGGCGCCTCGCTTAGGACCCTTGGGGCTTTGTCCCTTGTCTTATTCCTGAGCTTCGGAATAAATAGCCCTGGCGTTTATGACTCAGTCAAGGGCCATGCACCCCGATATTCGATCGATTGTGAGTACTGCCGACGCATAAAGAAAAGCAACAGAAAACCTTTTTCCCACTCTCTGTCTCGCCATGTATATATATATATATATATATATATATATATATATATATATATATATATATATATATATATATATATATATATATATATATATATATATGGGGCATTCCATACCAATTCGAACTGGGTCTGACCCTCGACCCCTCAAATCTGGTTCCCGATTTTTCCGATCATTACTCTCACTCTATCAAGCAATTGCAATTTTTTTCAGATTTATCAAAATAAATTTGAGCGCGTCTGGAATTAAAAAAAAATTTTTTTTGAACACCTCGATGGCCGTAATCGGAAAATCTGAAAAAAAATCCCAAAAATACAGTGTCAGATATAAAAAATGTTGGTGTAAAATTCATAATGTCTGGGCTTTTGCTTCAACCCGTTTTTTAGCTTTTTGAGCAAAAAAAAATGAAAAAAATAAGAAGCAGAGGTCAATTTACTGTAGACTGTTTCTCGAAATTTTGTATGCATAATACCAGATTTTTAAAAAAATTTCTCCGATTTTTCTAAAGTGTATTTTGTAATTTTCGATTTCTTTTTTTTTATCATGGTTGACAAAAACCCTAATTAGGGGTTGAAGCAAAAGCCCGGACGTTATGAATTTTACATCAACATTTTTTATGTATTTTTGGGAATTTTTTTCAGATTTTCCGATTGCGGCCATCGTGATGTTAAAAAAAAATCAAAAATTCATGACGCGCTCAAATATATTGTGAAAAATCTGAAAAAATTGTAATTGCTTGATAGAGTGAGAGTAATGATAAGAAAAATCGGGAACCAGATTTGAGGAGTCGAGAGTCAGACCCAGGACGAATTGGTATGGAATGCCCCGTATATATATATATATTACGTAGCCAGTGACCCCGACCACTTTTTATTTTCCTGAGTTTATTTTGTAACATGATTCCCAAGAAAAGCACACGAATTTTTAGGTTTTCATCTCTTCTCTTTTAGAAATTATAATTTTCCCAAAAAGTCGATTTTGGGAGTTTTGTAAACGTTTAAACACTGATAACTCCTGAACTAATTGTGATATCGACAAATGTAACTATATAATTATTTTTCATTTTGAAGCATAGTTTCGTTAAAAAATATGAAAAAAGGATCAATCATGAATGTTAACATTTTTTTGCCTTCTAAAGTGAAAACTATCTTGTTTCAAAGATGATTGCCTTCTAATTTTTTTTTATTCTCTAAAACAGAGTGACCCATTCTACGATTTTAACGACTAATCTCATCGTGGGCCCATTTTTCCTTCGATTTTTTTTCCGAGTTTATCACATTGTTTTAGAAGATGTTTATGATTTTAGTGTCCAATAATGCTATTAATGATTTTGTTATTTCCAATTCGGCTTCGACAGGCCTGAAACGGTTTATTTCTCATTTGTGCTGAATGCAACGGAAAAAAATTATTCAGGAAATCAGGAAAACCAAAACGGGTTGGGGTCATGGGCTAGGCGAAATGGCGTGGAATTTCCCATATATATATATATACAAGGTGTCCCAGAACTCAACGTTAAGCCGAAACGGGGTGACAGGATTGATTGTAACCGTCATGAGAAAAATCAGAAAAAAAATAAAGCAGAACAAAAATAAAGCAGAAAAAAAATAAAGCAGGGCCTTTCAAAGTAGATAAATTTTGAAAATTTTAAATTCATAGTTTAACAAATAGTCTTAATTCTAGGAAACTTGGGTTTGTTTGAGTTTGTTTCGGAATAACCGAAAAATGGTTACAGTTTGACCAAATTTCTAGGTTTTTCTTAAATGCTCATAATTTTCAAACTGCATGGGATAGATTTTTTTTCTGATTTTTCTCATGATGGTTACAATCAATCCTGTCACCCCGTTTCGGCTTAACGTTGAGTTCTGGGACACCCTGTATATGGGAAATTCCACGCCATTTCGCCTATATATATATATATATGGGAAATTCCACGCCATTTCGCCTAGCCCATGGCCTCAACCAGTATATATACGTGTGTGCAGAAATGTCACTTTGAACTCGTCATATCTACGCAATGTTGATAATCAGTCCACCTGCCTGTTTTGAAAACTATCCTCAATGATCGAATAAAAAAAATCGGACAAAAGTTAATTGCCTTTTCTTTCATATAAAAGTAGATTGTGCCATAAAAACCTATGCTTTGCCATATGAAAAACAAACAAAAAACAAGATCGGCCAGGAAATTACGCCGGGAACGTCCACAAAATGAAAAACGAATTGTCTCAATTTCCTCGCCCTTCAAATTCGTTCAACACGTGTGTGAGCGATTTTTGTTTTCCTTCTTTGTTTTCGAGTTCTCTGTATATGTCACAATATAAAAGGAATATATGTGTGTATGTATGTATGCCCCTAGATATGTGATGAACGACCGGGAAAAACCGAGTAACACGTATCGAATGTTATACGTGTGAAATTTACATTTCCCTATATTTTCAAAAGCCTCGGTTACGTTCTCCTCTCAATCAATGTTGTATTTGCTCAACGAAAGAATTTCCCATGCAGGAGTGTGTAAAGTGTTATAGTTTCGTTCATGTATATACGTATATATATGCATGTTGAAGCGCGTGGGCGTAAAGGTGGCGAGGGAGAGGCACGAAGCTCAAATCTATCAACTCCTTGATTGTGTTTCGTCGGGAACACGCGCAGCGAATATCTCGAGACTTCATATACCGGGTGTCCCAGGTCAACCGGCCGATCTTTGAGTTCTGAATACATGCCATCATTCTAAACAAAAAAGTCCTCTGCCATTTTGGCGTCTGACGAACAGTTACCAAATGACAGTGCAATCGTCCCCGCTGACAGCAAGTCCCCTATAGCTATAGTGAAGCAACGGTTCGTTGGACACCGAAGTGGCTAAGGAATTTTGTATTCAGAATGACAAAATTAACACAGAGCGATATTAAGGGGCTATATCAGTGTCACACTTTCAAAAAATCCATTTTTTGCCTTTTTCGATAGCTTATACCTTCAAGAATATCCTGTAAAAATGTTCAAGGCCGTATCTCTAATCATTTTATCTTGCCCAAAAATCGATAGTTAAATCTTTAAACGCGTTTTTCTCGAAACGACATTTTTCAAATTTGCTGACATTGTAACTCAAAGAGCAATTATCCGATTGACTTGCAATTTGAACTGAGTACTCTTGAATATATTTACTTTACAATGACGTAGGAAATTTTTGATTGGATGAAAATTGACGATTTGGCATTGAAAAAAACGACCATTTTATAGGCAAGAAAACAGACTTTTTTCATAACTACGCCATTTTGTTAGACTTTGATATTTTTCGAACATCCTACGTCATTGTACAGGAAATACCTTCCAGTTTAACGACATTTTTTCCTTTTACGGTTTCAGCTACTCAATCGGCCAGAATCATGTCAGCGGTGGAGGAACTTTTTTTTGGCGCCTCCGAAGGCAGCGCATAAGTCGCTTGAATCTCAATATTTTTCTGAGAAAAAATTATGCAATATAGGTCAAATATAGCGAAACATATTCTTAATTTTCCGAAGCATTTAATTGAGTACTTTTCGTCCAAACAATTTCCGAAAATCACCCAAATTTTCAGCGTTCACACTAGTGTAGCCCCTTAAAAAATAATTTTTTTAGACTGCTGAAATTTGTAAAAATATGATTCTTATAACCGCAGCAATTTGGTAACGGTTTGTCTGACGGCAAAATGGCAGAAGACTTTTTTGTTAAGAATGATGGCATGTATTCAGAACTCAGAGATCGAGCGGTTGACCTGGGACACCCTGTATACGCGATCTTTATACTGACACTATCATTATCGCAATTGCCCGACGCTATTTGCCGTAGAACCCGAATGAAAATAATTCGCAGGTCGCGTTACATTCGCAAATTGGAGTATACAAATATATACGAATTTATGGCGCGTATCGTAAAGCTAGTCCGATTTCATCGATAAGTGTGCAGGGCTGCTCACTCGTTCGCGATCGTGGCAAATTCAGACTCTGTAATTACGAGCGCGAGCGCATTTAATGAGATCTGTGACGGAACGAGATTTGCCAATTATTTGTGCTTTTTGGTGTGACAATTTGTCGTAGGAGAAATTATTGGTGAAATGGTCGAAAGAACTGTGATTTAGGAAAATGAATATCTAGTTAGATAAATTGGGTACTTAAATAAGTGCATTATAGGGTTTTTTTATTTATTTTATCGCAATCCATAGTAGTCCATTTTTAAATATTACTGTACGACAATCGACATTGATGATTGGGGGGCCGGGTCACCGAGCTGAGCAGCGTTGTGCATGGCCGATACTCGGAGCGGTGACCGCTCAGCCGTGCACCGGCTGGCGCATCAACCAGTGAGCGGAAGGGCAATACTTCTGACAACTTGGTGTAGATACTTGAGCTGAAGTCTGGGCAGCAGAGAATCAGATGAACATGTGGGGCCTTCTATAATGGTACGGATTTTCCACAGTTTCCCCGTACCCTTGGCAAACGTGTAGCTTAAGACGGCTGTGGACGCAATGAAACGTTAGGTTAGATTTGCGAAGTGAGGGTAGGAAGTGATAGAAAAGCGTTTAATCGGGAAGGGAAACACGTAAAAGCTCGCAAGGGTATACGTTGACACTGAAAAAAGCTAAACTATATAAGCTCTAAAAGATTTTTTTTAAACATTTCGGTAGGATAGTGTGATTACAAAATATTTCGCGTATTTATTGGATTTGATTGTAGAAATCTACATTTCATTTTTTCTGTAGTGTATAATTATGAATGTATACAGGGTGTCCCAGAACCGAATACGTTCCCTGAAATGGGGAGTTGGGGGTGAAATTCTGAGTCGATTGATATAATCATGTGTGGGTCTCAGATCAACCCCTGAATTATTATTAATTTTTAAAGACGGGCGCACCTGATTGGCCTGCTTTCAAAAATTATTAATAATTCAGGGGTTGATCTGAGACCCACAGATGCTTATATCAATCGACTCAGAATTTCGCCCCCAACCCCGCATTTCAGGGAACGCATTCATTTCTGGGATACCCTGTATATAGCTCTATATCTATATATAGTTACAGTATTATGAACATAGTATGTGTGCATGTACATAGTTCTGTATATATAGTTACAGTATTATGTCTTATTGTATGATATTTAATTTTATTAGTGCTATATGAAAAAATTAAATGATTAAAAATATCATTCCATGATAGTATTATTAATACATTTCTTGCGTATTTATTGAATTTCATTCTATACAACTCTATAAATTCCATAAAACCTTGAATTTCATTCTATAAAATATATTTTTCTTTTCTTTAGTGTAGTACAGTATTACGGTATATTGTATGATATTAAATTTGATTATTGCCATATGAAAAAACAAAAAATAAAAAAAATATTACTGTACGATAGTAGTATTACTTTATTTTTCGCGTATTTATTGGATTTGATTCTTTACAACTGTGCTATTAAAGTCTGTAAAATGTTGGATTTAATTGGATAAGACCATTTTTTAATATTTTTCTATAGTCTATTACCGTATTACGGTATATTGTATAATATATAATTTTATTATTTTTATACAAAAAAGAAAATGAATAAAAAAACATTGCTGTATGATGGGATTATTACTAAATTTTTGACGTATTTATTGGTAGAAAATTCCAAATTCTATAAAATCTTGGTTTTAATTCTATAAGACAATTTTTATTTGTACTTCTCTCTAGTGTATTACAGTATTATGGCATATTGCATAATATTCAATTTTATTATTGTTGTATTATTTTTCTATTATTAATATTATTATCACATTATTAAAATATATCATTGTATTTAAAATAATTCTTGACTAACCAACAAAAAACATTCCTAAATACTCAATCAATGGTTCGCACATGCTGACACAAATATATTAATAAAACCCATTCGATTAATTGTTTATATGTTGAGATCCTTCATTTCTACACTTTTATTTTACCATTACAGCGACCGTAATAAAAGACCGCTATAGACAAACGAGTAGGCTTGTTCCTCTCCTCATTATACCAATATTACAGAAAATAATGATAACAAGCAAAAAATAAATTCTTCGTTTATACCGATGCTTGGGTGGGGGATCAGATATTCGAACGATCAATATTTCGAAGGACCGAAATTTCGAATTCAGTAATGACGAACGTTCCAGTATAGATAGGTCAATCTTATGATAGTCTGTAAAATAGTTAATCGAAATTGTGAATACAAAAATCTTGAAATTGATTTACAGCGAAAACAAATATCAGATTTAACAAAATAATGAAAGATATAACATCGATTCGCCTGTACATATACACCAAACAATTCGAGGGTAGAGATCCAAACACCAAACAATTCGAGGGTAGAGATCCAAATATCGAAGGACCAAATATAGATCGACAAATATTTCGAAACGACAGAATTATGAACTCTCAAAATAACGAAGGTTTAATTATTCGAAATGTTATGTTTCGATCGAAGAAAAAATCGAATGACTATAAAGCAAAGCATCATTTATTCGAGAGCTCATTTATCTGAAAACGTATATTCAGATCGTCTGCAATTTGAGACATACAAATATAGATTGGAACAATCTATAATATCCATATCTCCGAAACAGAAAAAAGCGAGTATCTAATATTCGTAATACCGCCTGTAGCGAAAAGCAATATATCGAGACGCAAAATATCGATGGTCCGAAATGGCGAATGCCAAAATGGCGAACATGGTATGGATGCCGTCCCGGCCGACCGCTAAAGCTATCTGCCTCGATCACAAGTTTTCGCCATCCGGGCCGTTCGACATTTTGACCCTTCGCTATTTTAACCACTCGACTTTTTGTCCGTTCGATTTAATGCTTTCTGTTTTTTGAACCGTCGCTATATTTACAATTCGAAGATTCGTCTTCTCGAATTATTTGGTGTTATTTATATAAGCAATTCGATATTATATCTCTCAATATTTTTTAAATCGATTTTTGTTTTTAGCTATATTTCAACTTCGAGATATTCGTATTCGGAATTTTTATTTACGACTGTATAAACCCTCCGAACATTGATCTATCTATATTCAAACGTTCGACATTTTTTAATTCGATATTTCAGCCCATCCGAATATTGATCGGTCGATATTTCGACTCCCAACCAATAGTTATTCGATTTCGTCATTGGTCAAAGAATAAAATTTCGAATAATTCAACCTTCGTTATTTTGAGCGTTCATAATTCTGTCGTTTCGAAATCTTTGTCGTTCTATATTTGGTCATTCGACATTTTCACCCCCGCCCCCGATGCTTCACGCTTTTTTGCGACAAAGCCACTCAGCGCGCAGCCCGAAAATGGATTGTTATCGTTTTCCCGCAGCTGCGCTATAATTGAAGAAATTTGAGGGAAAATGAGAGAAAATGTTGAGGATGCAGCGATCTGTGTCGACTGGTGAAATCTGTTGAGAAATCGGTTCAACCCAGATCCCAGTGAGACGACATACTAAATGTCTCGACCTGCAATAATGTCGTCAAGGCGTGACTCCGTACACGCATGCACCTTCCGTTTCCCTACAGATATACCTGTGAGCACGCGTATATCGTGCGCGTATCTACGGTGTAGATAGCCACGGGAGAAGGCCCGTACGAGCTCCGGATCTCGTATCGGTTAGATAGAGACGATATTGGCTCGCTTTATCCCTGTATATTACATACTTCTTTGTACGTATAGCTGTACACGTATGCAATATTGTCGCGAGCAATACAGAGCAGCGGGGGGGGGAGGGGGTAGGAGACCGCGAAAGTGCCGAGCAAAGGGGTGGCGATGGGAAATAATATGCAATATCCATGATCGCGACCGGCGTGTTAAACTCGATATTCGATACGAAACTCCATACTCTCTTTCACAGAAGCGATTCGCTAAATTTCTCCATCCAGTTTCAATCGTTCATGTCCATTGCTGTCAATCCAAGAACAACTTTTTTTCCATCCGCATACCTTGACGGCTCAAGCACTTTTCGTGCTTTCCACATTTTCCCTTTGATCTCCATACCGGAGTGAGCAATTGGTTCAACAGTGTGGGCGCTTATGGACTTTGGGGCTTCGCGAGAAAATTATCATAATGGCTGAACATTTTGGTTCCATGTACAATTTCCACGTAGACAATTTGGAGGCTGAAACCTAGTTGAAAATTTTGAAAACTACGATTTTTGGCTTTCGACGGATTATCAAAATATGACATTTTACGAAATATTCTCTGAATATTTCACGTCGAACGGTTTAATAAGTCGGCTAATCGGCGAATTTTAAACGCGTTTTTGATGAAAATTACTTTTTTTTAAATTGAGGACCACGATATCGCAATGAACACTGAATTGCGAATTGCACTTGAACGATTTCAAATTTTACAGGCTTCTTTTACATATCAGAAAACAGTTCTAGAACGAAGGAATTTTCTTTCGATGCATAGTTTTGTTCATCAACGAAATGAGAACGGTTTTTTTCACAAAGAATCGATACTGTATTTGGCTACGGCCATTTTTTTAAAATTATTACTTTATTGAATTCTTTGTCCAAGGACTCCATAATTTCGTGCAAAAACAAAATGCGTTTGAATTTTTTTTGTGAATACATTCACGAAAATTCTCCGGCCACGACCTAGGTGCAACCCCTCAATGCAAGTTAAAATGTACTTGTCATGAAAATTCGTTTTTTTCCAGTGAATGCTCGGAGAACCGAGGTGAAGAGTAGTTATCGAATATTTTTTGTGTAAATGTACATATGCACTTGTTGAGAGGGAGAGGAGGAGAGGGCGAGAGAGAGAGAGAGAGAGAGAGAGGAAGTGAATATTATACATATCTATTAGATTTATAAATATATTTAATATATTTAATTCTCCTTCTCCTTCCCCCTCCCTCTCTCGCCTTCTCCCTGAAACTGATGGAGAAAGTGCAGAAAAGAGAGAGAGGAAGAGACGGATAGGAAGAACATTATTCAGTATACACATAAATAGACTATATATATTTTATGATGTGGATGTAACATTTTTAATAATTATATTAATAATAGTACTATATATATATTAGACTGATTCAAAAAAAAAAATTATTTTTTTCCCTTCGGGATTCTTGTGCTATTGTTGGGCACTAATAAAAGAAAATTTCTCTAAAAAGATGGGCGCGGTCACTCAATTTTTAGAGGTGGCTATCTTGACTTTTTTGTATTTGAATTTTTTTAACGAACGTATTGCATTTGAGCATAGTCACGGCTTCGGGTTACGGATAAAAATCACATTCAGCAGCTATTTCGCAACAAAAATAAACTCTAACATTTCGCACTTTTTACGAAAAATTAAATTATAAGCTTTTATTCATAAATCATGTATTTACATTTTCAAAATGCTACACTTATATTATCTTCAAACTCATTTATATTTCTTCCCAGCCACTGTGCATAACATCGCGCATCGTGGTGTTGTTTTTTTTTCAATGTGACTCAATTAAAGACAATTTTAAACAATGGCTCGGAAAAATGAAGACAAGACAATTTGGCTAATCGTCTTATTTTACGGGTACTTATTTTGGCTAATTCCGAAAATAAGTACCCGTCATTTACCGTCAAATCGGAAAGTTTTGAGTTTGTTCTTTTACAAACATAACAGAGAAAAACTGACCATACGTCGAAGTGCACACGAAACGATGAATGAAGTTTTCGAACAATGGAAATGTGCTGAAATTCCAACACGTCGATTGAATAACGCAATCTTGAAATTAATAAAACTCCATCTAGTCTGGAAAAAACTTTAAAAAAATCGGGTTTAAAAGAAGTTGCCGTCACAATGGAGAAATAATCGAAACGTGTGATAGCAAAAATAACCGCTCAAGTTCGTTAACATTTTGGGCAGAACGAAAATGTGCAACGTTGAACAGTTTGTCCAAATCTCTCTTAAATTTACGCTCCTTCAATATTTGTGAGGGCAAATTCTTTTTAACCCGATTTTTTAAAAGTTTTTTCCAGACTAGATGAAGTTTTATTAATTTCACGATTGCGTTATTCAATCTATGCGTTGGAATTTCAGCACATTTCCATTGTTCGAAAACTTCTTTCATTGTTTCGTGTGCACTTCGACGTATGGTCAGTTTTTCTCTCTTATGTTTGTAAAAGAACAAACTGAAAACTTTCCGATTTGACGATAGATGGCGGGTACTTATTTTCGGAATTTCCTTGCCGATTAGCCAAATTATATTGTCTTCGTTTTTCCGAGCCATTGTTTAAAATTGTCTTTACTTGAGCCACATTGAAAAAAAAAAACAACACCTTACAAATGCGCTGCGCCAATACAAAATGGCGCCACGGATGTGCAGTGACTTGCGCAGTGGTATGCGCGATTTTATGTACAGTGGCTAGGAAGAAATATAAATGAGTTTGAAGATAATATAAGTGTAGCATTTTGAAAATGTAAATATACGATTTATGAATAAAAACTTATAATTTAATTTTTCGTAAAAAGTGCGGAATGTTAATGCGTATAAATAAATCTACATGAATAGAGTAGTATAGACGCCATTATTGATCTACCTGGATTTAAATTGTGAATATTGCAATCTTTTCAAATTGTTAGAGTTTATTTTTGTTACGAAATAGCTGCTGCATGTGATTTTTATCCGGAACCCGAAGCCGTGACTATGCTTAAATGCAATACGTTCGTTAAAAAAAATTCAAATACAAAAAAGTCGAGATAGCCACCTCTAAAAATTGAGTGACCGCGCCCATCTTTTTAGAGAAATTTTCTTTTATTACTGCCCAAAAATAGCACGAGAATCCCGAAGGAAAAAAAAATAATTTTTTTTTGAATCAGTCTAATATATATATATATATATATATATATATGTTGAAAAGGTTGCGAAACCCCCCGCTCCGATCGAGCTGAAATTTTATACAAACCTCCCTTTTAATATTTTAAGACAACCCCGTTTTGTCCATACAGACAAACCCAAACGAACCCAAACCCAAAAACTATTGCGCGCCACCAAAAATCCCTTTAGGGGTGGTCGTAAAATATTAAAACGAAGGATTGTGCAACATTTCAGCTCGATCGGAAGAGAGGGTTTCCGAACCTTACCCTATATGCTATGTTCATAAAATTGATATAAAATTGAGATATTCTATATAGTACTATTCTGTGTGTGTGTGTGTGTGTGTGTGTGTGTGTGTGTGTGTGTGTGTGTGTGTGTGTGTGTGTGTGTGTGTGTGTGTGTGTGTGTGTGTGTGTGTGTGTGTGTGTGTGTGTGTGTGTGTGTGTGTGTGTGTGTGTGTGTGTGTGTGTGTGTGTGTGTGTGTGTGTGTGTGTGTGTGTGTGTGTGTGTGTGTGTGTGTGTGTGTGTGTGTGTGTGTGTGTGTGTGTGTGTGTGTGTGTGTGTGTGTGTGTGTGTGTGTGTGTGTGTGTGTGTGTGTGTGTGTGTGTGTGTGTGTGTGTGTGTGTGTGTGTGTGTGTGTGTGTGTGTGTGTGTGTGTGTGTGTGTGTGTGTGTGTGTGTGTGTGTGTGTGTGTGTGTGTGTGTGTGTGTGTGTGTGTGTGTGTGTGTGTGTGTGTGTGTGTGTGTGTGTGTGTGTGTGTGTGTGTGTGTGTGTGTGTGTGTGTGTGTGTGTGTGTGTGTGTGTGTGTGTGTGTGTGTGTGTGTGTGTGTGTGTGTGTGTGTGTGTGTGTGTGTGTGTGTGTGTGTGTGTGTGTGTGTGTGTGTGTGTGTGTGTGTGTGTGTGTGTGTGTGTGTGTGTGTGTGTGTGTGTGTGTGTGTGTGTGTGTGTGTGTGTGTGTGTGTGTGTGTGTGTGTGTGTGTGTGTGTGTGTGTGTGTGTGTGTGTGTGTGTGTGTGTGTGTGTGTGTGTGTGTGTGTGTGTGTGTGTGTGTGTGTGTGTGTGTGTGTGTGTGTGTGTGTGTGTGTGTGTGTGTGTGTGTGTGTGTGTGTGTGTGTGTGTGTGTGTGTGTGTGTGTGTGTGTGTGTGTGTGTGTGTGTGTGTGTGTGTGTGTGTGTGTGTGTGTGTGTGTGTGTGTGTGTGTGTGTGTGTGTGTGTGTGTGTGTGTGTGTGTGTGTGTGTGTGTGTGTGTGTGTGTGTGTGTGTGTGTGTGTGTGTGTGTGTGTGTGTGTGTGTGTGTGTGTGTGTGTGTGTGTGTGTGTGTGTGTGTGTGTGTGTGTGTGTGTGTGTGTGTGTGTGTGTGTGTGTGTGTGTGTGTGTGTGTGTGTGTGTGTGTGTGTGTGTGTGTGTGTGTGTGTGTGTGTGTGTGTGTGTGTGTGTGTGTGTGTGTGTGTGTGTGTGTGTGTGTGTGTGTGTGTAAAATTGAAGTCTAAATTGAACATACATATTTCACTTACTCTCTCTCTCTCTCTCTCTCGTGCTCCTTCTCCATCAGTTGACTTCCTCATCTGGTTCAGATCCCTCGCTCCCAGGAGAATATTACACGTGTAACTATGAGAACCGGAGAGGCGTGCTCCGAACGTGCGAGACTTAATTAATTATGCGACGTAGCTGGATTCTTATATTTGCGGGAATGAAACGCGCACCGTCATACAACGTTTTACGACAGATACAGATCTAGCGCCAGAATTCACACGAGCGAGTCTATAGGAACCTCTTGTACTCGACATTCGGCAGAAAATATCACCTGCAAGCGATACAATTACGGTAATCTATTTTTCTCTGTTATTTTTCTGATCATCGGCTTTTACGTTTCCCTGGCTACTTTTTTTCTAATTGCCATTTCCATTAAAACCAATGACGATAAATTTTCTGTCTACTTTGACAAACTTGACGCAATATAATTTCACAACCGTAGATACTACGCGCCGTTGTTTCGTCGAGTGCTAACCGGATTAGAATATTTTCAATTTGGAACAAAATGAGACAATCGACAAAAATGAAAAATGTTAAAAGGAATGGAAAAACAAATAGTATCGCGTGACTTTCGAATATGTTCCGCAAGTCTATCGAAGCGCGAGCGAGTATAATAGAAATAAATAGCCTCGGGTTCGTTCGAACATCGAAATGGCGAAAGAAAGTGCCAAAAAGGTATTCACGCGAATTTCCTTGTCACATATTCTCGTGTTAAATTTTTCCCCCTTGTTCTTTAGCCGGCAAGTGCGCCAAGTGTTGAACCCGCTTTACGCTTGCTTGCATAAACATTAGACCACGTATATATACACGAGAAACATTGTGCCAAGTTCATAGAACTCGCATTCGTTTTTTTTGTCTTCATCGCACAACCTCACAGAACATTAATCGCGTGTGCATGCCGGTGCCTGGATATATAAGTTTTAACGATCGTAGTACACAAATTGTAGATGCAAATTCTGTATGCACGTGTGCCGATGTAACGCTTATTTATCCACTGAGGAAAAAATTGACTGAGTGAGTAAAAAAGAAGAGAGAGAGAGAGAGAGAGGAAAAAGGGCCTAGTATGCTCTGTATAGTCGATGTATTTCAAACGCGTGCTCCTATAATTTTATTCTTCCATACTCTACCCTATGTACATACCTGCAGAACGTTGTCTTGAGAGCCACGTCTTCACCACTCCCCCGAGTATACGCGCGCATATTGTTCGAGTAATTGCAGCAACTCCATGCAGGCGTGGATCCGCACAGTTGTAGAACAAACTTTGCGGTATATATATATATATATATATATATATATATATATATATATATATATATATATATATATAATACGTGCAAATAATAATTTATATGTACTCCCATGTTGAGCATCAGTTGTGCTCTTTTAAGGAATTTTTCGAGCCTCGAAGAACAGAGAGAATGCGCCTGTTAAACTCACATACATTTATACATATATAGATGCCCCTCGACTCTTTTTCGTCCATTTTTCAAGTGCACTTTCCGGTAAAACTATTCCAGATATCTGGATAAATCCACCGGTATTCTCTGACGCTACCAAAAACCTTTTCGGAACCCCCCCAATAAGTCTCCGTGACTGGAATAGGATCGCCGTTACGGCTCTTTAAAGTTTCAGGACTTTGGCGGTTCTGAAAAAGTGACCAAATGGGTCGAACAGTTTTTTTTAACCTCTACCGTTTTTTTTACGGATTTATCGGGATGGAAAACTTCCCGTTCGTTACGAATATCACCGAGGTTTCGAAAACTCAAAATTAAGCCGGCTAAACGCGAAAAACTTGCTTTTATACGCTTGCGAGAATTTTCAACAGGGTGTGGGAGTTCGGGGGGAAACGAATGGTGAATTCGGATTCAGGGAGTACATATATATCGACAGGGACTTATAAAAACAATACTAAAGAGCCAAGCATTTTTCGCACCTCTGCCAAAAAATAGCGACTTCACTGAATCGTTGATTACTTTTTTTCTGCTTCGATTTGGTACTTCATTCACTGATAATTCTTTTCATTATCGTATGCTCTTAAAAAGACCGTTTGATTCGTGGAGTTTCGATTATTTTTCGATTTTTGGCAGAATTTCAAAGTTGGATCATCGATTTTCGCGAATTTTTCCACGCAAACCACTTTGCCTCTTTTTCGGCCATTTTTCAAGAGTAATTTCCGGAAAGAAACTAATTGAGATATCGAGACGAAACGAGCGGCAGTCTCTGCCCCTCGAAATCCCTTTCGACCCCCCCCCCCCCGCTCTATTAAGTTTATGCCATTCAAATATTACTATTGCTTCATCACGTTGAAGTTTGCATCGTTGAAACGCAACGACTAATCTTTTTATTTTTCACGTCTCTATTTTTATCACTATTTAGAGCCTGTTTTTATGCAAATTGATACCGAAAATCTCGAGTAAAAATATGTGAACACGTTTGAGCAATTTCCACCGCCAAAACTGGTAAAAAATAATTGAATCCATTTGAAAAAATGATCTTCGTTGCATTCCAACGACGCAAATTTCAACTTCATGGAGCTACGACTGTTCGAAATTTCGCAATTTTGGCGATTTTTAAAAGTGGCCAAATGTGTCCAAAAATATTTTGTTTTCGATTTTTATACCATTTTAAGGTTCTTGCCGATGGGAAATTTTCCGTCTATTACGAATATCACAGAGTTCTTTTTCGAAAGCTTCAAATTAAGGGTGAACCTGCAAAATCAGAGCTCAACATGCTTCACTCTAAGTATAAGTTTTAACGCCCCTTAAGGGGCCAGTCCACTTTGGAGCCACGAAAAACGGCTATTTTCGCGATTTTTTAAAGGATTTTATGAAATATATGAATATAAAAGTTGTTGGGCTTGAAAGTCTGACGAAATTTCGCTTGTCGATTCTGGACTATCTTTCTTTCTACAGCTACGATTGCTGCAAAACCATGAAGTAGAAGTTCGCAGCATTGGAACGCAAAAATTGATTTTTTTATTTTTCATTTCTCCAGTTTATCACTATCCAGAACCTTTTTTTTTGCAAATTGATTCCGAAAAGCTGTAATAATAAATCCGCCGAAACGTTTGAGCGATTTCCACAGCCAAAATTGGCGAAAAAATTGAAGGAATCAAACAAATTGATTTTCGTTGGATTCACACAATGCAAACGTCAACGTTGTGAACCCTGGCTCTTTGTAGGCTGTCAAAATTGCGTGAATACACAGGATAAAAAATCGTTGATGTACAGAGGTCAGATTATTGTTCCTTTCATAATCAATAAATCTTTCGTTAACGAATTCGTTCAAACGATTCATTGTTCAAGGGGTTCTTCGTCTCACGAATTGTTTCGCGAATCTAGTACAGCACTCCAATCTATCATCGTTTTTTGTTCCTTGTGACAAGGAGAGAGCAAAAGAGAGAGAGAGAGAGAGAAAGGGAGAAAGAAAAAGTGCGCTATACCACGGGAAGACATACCATAACTTTTGTATTCCATCCCCCATTACTCGGCGCGAGGGAGAATAAGATAAAGCGATTCTGTGCTGTATACTTTCACTATCTCCCCCCCCCTCTCTCTCTCACTCTTTTTCGCTCTCTATCACTCGGTGTCTTTGTCCATGCTTTCTACCCCCCCTCCTTTCTCTTTTGTCCCTTAGAACTGCCAAAGTTGTAAACTAGTGCCCCCCTTCTCTCTCTCTCTCTCCCTCTCTCTCTCTCTCTCTCTCTTGGAAACTTTCAGCGCTGTTGCCGCAGGTCAAAATTGTCTTTGCCGCGAACCAAACCTCCCGCGAATTTCCCTAGGCTTTTCTGGCTCGCACAGTAAGCTCAAGGCGATCGTATTTATCAGCCACACCGGAAGTACACCCTCGGCGCGCCAAAGCGTACGTCTGTGCAATATCTCAGTGGTACTGTTATAACACGGTCATGATGACACATTTGTCGACGGGTAATTTCTGATCGGCAACGAGGAACAAAAATCACGAAAATAAGACTCCCAAAATTGTATTTTTGTATTACTGTTCCGCAGTATTTAAAAAGTGGAATGTGCCATTGTACCGGTCTTATTTGTCATCTAGAATGAACATCGAATTCTACGCGAGCTCGAAGATAAGAAGTTCTTTCGAAATATAAAATCGAGCAGAGTCGAGTGAATCTTTCGAAATAGAAAAATTAAAAATCTTAAAAACAACCTTCAAAATAAAAAATTGAAAACAACTTTTGAAATAAAGAATTAATAACGACTTTTGAAATGAAAATGTAACAACAATTTTTCAAATAAAAAATCTCAGAGAAAAACTTTCGCCATTCAGAATGTTTGTATTCCTCGTTATTTTGATTCACCGACTATATTCTGTGAGAAAGTATCATAAGTACGACGATGTCTGCGGGTAGTTTCTGACCGGCAACAAGTAAAAAAACACAAAAATAAGACCCCTACAATACTATTTTTCTAAAAGATATACAGATATATATATATATATATATATATATACTGAATAATACAAAATATTATTAAAGGAGGATATTTCTATTTTTACTATATTTAATTTTATTATATTTATATTTTTATTACTATTACATTAGAATAAAAAGTACTACTTTTATATTATTGTTTTGCAGTATTTAAAAAAGTTTTCATCGTCGTATTTGTGTCGCTGTGACATTCTTATTTGTCATGTCGAATGAATATCGAATCTCATGCGAGCTCGAAGAGAAGAAGTAAACATTCCGAAATAACGAATCGAAGAGAATCGAGAAAATATGACGTAATTAAAAAATTGAAACTTCATAAACAACTTTTGACACGAAAAATCAAAGAAAAACTTCCGCCATGAAGAACGTTTGTATTCCTCGTTATTTATAATCTCCAAGAATTGTTCACCGACTATTTTCCGTGAAAAAGTCACTATACGTTAAAGCGCTTCGTGCAGGGGAAAAAAGTTTCGTGAAATGACGAAAATTGCGAAGTTGAGCGGCTTTCCGATTTTGAGGGTTTCTGCTTTGTTTTCATAAGTACGACGAGCATTGAACGCGAAGTGGTGATTGTGCAGGGTGCATAACTGTGGGATGAGGGTACATTTTTTCCAGATTTCTGTCCCGTCATAATTGGAGCAGCAAAACAAAACTCGAACAAAAACATAGTTTCCGGAGATATACCGAAACACTCACATATATATATTTTTAAGCAGCGAACGCTGCAATCACGAGTTACAATAATGATAACCGCAGCCACAAAACAGCTTCTGGGTTGTACGCGACATTGGTGTGTGTGTGTGTGTATATATATATATATATATATATATATAAGCTGGAATGTATACCACTATCCTGTGACGAGTATTCGGCTTTTCGTAGCACAGCTACGTCGCCGAAACTTTATTGCACCTCCTTGTGTCAGGGACTTCAGTCGAGCATAGATACCGCGGTCTATATTCGTATGGAAAACCGGAGATTAATGTAGCATTGTGTGCGTGCTCTCGTAAAATGTTCAGCCTGATAACGAAAACTGCACTAAAGTTCGCCTACACTATGAAAAAAAGCACGAATAATAATCAACGAAGACATTGACTCGACAACGTCAATTGAAATATCTCCACGTTAAAATAATTGATTTCTCCGTCAAGATAATTGAATTTCTGCTCTCATGAAATACCGTCCTGGGAGAAAATTGTCGGAATCATTTTATTCGTTTACCAATAATTTACGGTCGATATTTAATATGATCGTCTACTTTTTCATCCAAGTGATCGAATTTCCACCTCTTGGAGACAAGTTTTTCCAGCACCTTTTTTATACCGCGCCCAGACCTCGAGCTCCCCGAGTGACATTGCGATCGGTGAATCATGGTATACTTGTAGTATTTCAGATCACATTTGCGTGATTTATTTTCATAGTTTCGATCGGGAAGGCTTCCATTGCGCAAGGTAGCTGTCGGGGTTTCTTGCGGTTAAGGTGACATAATTGAAAAAGGGCCGAGCTATGAGGCCTGTCTATTTTATCTAAAATAAACCTTACACACGCACACGCACACACACACACTCGCTCATATATATATATATATATATATATATATATATATATATATATATATACCAAATGTTTTCAAACGGCCTCAAAGCCTGACCTTCTTCAATCTTTTTTAAAGTTGGTGATGTTTTTGTATTATATATTTTCAGTACTTTTTTCACCCTTAGACCCTATATCCTAAGCATCACAGTAATTTCCATATGATTTTTTTTGTCTTTTTTTAATTACCCGAAATTTCGCTTTTAAATATTTTTTTTTTGTTTTCGGTTGCAATAGCACGAAATAACTTTTGTTGTATTCTGCAGGGTATGCTTTTTTAAATAAATAAATCATTATTTGATACAGTTGGTTTCAAGAAAATGCCTCATGAGTTTCCAAAGTTTTGAAAATGCGTAAATGTATGACGAATGTCAACTACTAAATTCATTATAAAAAAATTAATAAAAACTATATCGAACTTAGGTTTGCTTCAATAAGTTCTCTAGTTTATACTCTTTCCAACGCTATGCTACATGTCATAGAAATCATTCATTATGTGGTAAAAATTAAGATAATAACTTTTTTTTCATAATGAATTTAGGAGTTGAAATTTTTCATACGTTTACACATTTTTAACACTGGATGCTCAACAGTAATTTCATTGGAACCAATTGTATTAAATAATGATTTATTCACAATAAACATACATTGCAGAATACAACAAGAGTTATTTCGTGCTATTACAAGCACAAATAAAAAAGTTATGACGATTTAAAGGCGAAGTTTTGGGTAATAAAAAAATCACATCTCAATTACCGTAGTACTTAGGACATAGGATCTAAGGGTGAAAAAAGTCACAAATGATCCCCGCAATCCGCCAAAAAATTGTGTCGGTCTATGTGCCAAACACCTTGTATGTGTCTACATATAACGAAAAGCAACGAAGCACAATTGATGCCTATTAACATCGCAAGACTTTTATTAGTTATGTGTACACAATACAGAGAGCGATGGTGTACAAGTCCCATCTTATCACCACCAACACTTCGCTAGAACATTTCTTGGTTTATCATGAGCCTATCTGTGGCTAAGACCGTTCAGAGAGAGAGAGAGAGAAAGCAAGAGTTGGTCGCGATAATGTAAGTTCCTTGTTCACCTCATACCGGCCCCTGTCTCAGGTCTCCGTCTTTACCTTTTTATAGAAATGTGTCCATGTGTTTATGTATACATATATGTGTGTGAGGTAGTATGTAGGTTTGTATGGGTATCGTAGATACGCCATAATGGTAGAGACAATCGTTTTGTGATAGTGCCCCAGCGAGTGCCTACCTGAACAATCCATTTAACCTGATCTCGCTCGAGACTTTAGTGTATCACGGTCCACTTCCCAAAGGGTACATATAGACTTCATTGAAGCTATCAAGCAGTGCCGTGCATATCTATATATTTATCTATGTACATAAATTAGCCTCCGTTGATCGATTTGCAGCGGAGAGCCTGGCAATATCGAAGTTTACCAAGTGAAGCGAAAACGAGAAAAAATTAAAAAGATGTTGATATTTCATAAATTGAGGGCGGTACGAGCGCGTACCTGATTATTTATTGATTATTAGATTGCTGCTGAACGTTTTTTCAAACGCCATAGATGATGCGCGTGGAGTGTGGATTTAAAAAGATTAAGCAAAGCCGGCGTTTTTTTGAGGTTGGGTATTTAACGTCACTTCTGATGGAAAATACGTCGTGATCGTGATGTTGTTCAGTTTTCTCGGTGTTGCGCAATCATAAGAAGAGAGGAACCAAAAATGTTGCTGTTCCAGACATTTTGGGATTGGAATGATATTGGAACGATTGCGGTTATAGGATGGTTCAATGGGAATTCAGGATAGTGGATTTATTAGCCATTCTAGGTCGTTGTGCGGAAGCAACGATCTGGAAACATATTACAATCCGTGAAACTAGTGCGCGAATTAGTCAATTGCAAATTTACAGTCGGTCGTGAAGTTATGGCAAAAAAATTGCTACGTTCGGATCCATTTTACAGGTTCTGTTTACGAGTCTAATTTTTCTCTTCGTTAAGGCCGTAGGCCACGGTAACGGGTATAAAATATGTGCAAATTTAACATTTTTTTTTCGTATAAAAAAGCGATTCACTCATAAAATTAATTACACATCTATTTAGTATGAATATCAAGCTGTTAGGAAATATATCTATATAGTTTTTTCGATGTACAAAATGGCCGACTACTAATATTTTCTTATGTTATCTTTTTGTGGATGCTAAATGTCACGCGCTCCGCGGCTTGACATTTAGCATCCACAATTTTTTACCTAGAACAAAAAACAAAAATTCTCGTTACTCTACATTAGAATACCTAGAGAAGTACGCACGGAATTTAAAAAATATTGTCTTATTCAAAAGTTGTAGGTATATGAACTTGAGAAATAAATTTTCAGTGAAAAATTTCGTTATAACTGCTCATAAACTGCTCATAAAATGAAAAGTTTTCGATTAATCAGAAATTCCGTACGTACTTCTCTGCGAAATGCAATTAGGAACATAACTTTTAAATTTGAAGTAAATCGAGTGAAAATTTTTGAAGTAATTTGTCACGCCAATTGGAAAAAAAGCTGTTTCGAGAAGTTTCGACTAGTCGACCATTTTGTACATCGAAAAAAAAACATATTTTCTAACAGCGTGATATTCATACTAAATAGATGTGTAATTAATTTTATGAATCACTTTTTCATACGAATAAAATGGTTAAATTAGCACATGATTTTATACCCGTTACGCGGCCGAAGGCCTTAAGGGATCATCACAGTGCAACACGTCGAAAAATAGCTGATGTTGGCGATTTTCTTTTTCGATTGTTAAATTGCGCCAATCAGTCGGATTTTTTGTGTCAAATCAAAGCACTCATGAAGAACAGAAAATAATTTTTATAACGGTTATTTTTTTTTTGCATTTTTTTAACGGTTGAAAATGTATTTGAAAAGAGGAGTCCTCATGGTGTAACTGAGTAAGTCCTGAACAAAATCAACTGTAACTCATGGTGAAACTGAGTAATTCCTGAAACAAAATTTGTAAAAAGATTATTAATCAGTACGAAAGCCGCTATTTTGCTGTGGACGTTTTTTAAAATCAAAATTGACAAAATGGCAGCGGTTTGAAAAAAAAGTCTCGAATTTTGCCTATTTTTTCGACAGTTTTTCTTTAAAAAAATATGAAGATTTAAAAAAAAGCTTCCATAACAAGATTAGGAATGGTGTAAAGAATCTTGTATTAAAATTTGAGACGGTAAGCTTGAAAACTCTTTCCTCGAGAGTGTACACCGTTTTCAAATACGACATTTCGCGAAAAACGCGTTTAAAGTCTCGAGTGCGGAATTTTCATATAATGTTTACTTATCTTTCGGGATAGTATTCTTTCGGAGTTTTGAGCTTTCTGATAATTCAAAGTTCGGAGTTTCAACCCGGCCCCGAGCATGAAACTTCGTCTGCAATAACTATGCAGTAACAATGCAGCGTATACCAATTTCTCTACGTTGCTCGATCGTGTAACTCTCCATGACTAAACCTCAATACTTCCTGATGCCAGTTTTCAAAGATTAGAACATTATGTTCGCCACAAAATAAATGGCGCGAAATTAAAAATGTCAGGTCATTTTGAGACGCCCTTTACAATAAAATGTTAATTATTTCCGAAGCACCTGAGGGCGGAGCATCACAGAAACAACTACACGTTTTCGTGGCTGCGAAAACGATGTAGAAGACACGAAAGTGTCTCTGTATAGAGGAAGGAAGCTGAGAGCAATAGGGGGGAAAAAAATCGAAATATTTCCGATTCATGTGCCCACGCCTCTGCTGCCTTCGTCAATGTTAACGCAATTTCATTCCGAATAGCAGTATACACGATTTTACTGGCGCATGAGAAGAGGACGCCCCAGCCCGTGCGTGATCGCGTGGAGCACCGAGCGAATAAAGATTGTCCGAGATTTGCATGAAAATACGAACGATATAGAGTATATATTCGCAAGGCGCCCGCGAACAGACCGAAAAAGATATTCCGCATGAAAGTGCAGTATATACGAAGTTTCGCCCATGTGGCATGCAAATTCGCACCCTTGGGGGAATAAAATCGCAGGTGGCACAGTATGCGTCGATGATGAGCGCTTCGAGCGCACCACGAGCTCTCGAAGATTCCTCTTTGATATTTATTCAGAGGATAATATTTTTGAAATTGACGAATATGACAGAAATTGCCACTAGTTGACGATATAAATAAGTATGACACTATTTGACAAATGGACAAAAATACACCCGGTATATTAAAATAAACTAAACTTCCCTTCCTTTATTAGTCGGGCGGGAACACTGTGACGAGTACAAAAATGTTTTTTTTTTTGCATTTCCTTAAAGTAAAAGTAATTAAATACATATATGAGGCGATCCATATAACTTTAGCCAGTAAAAAAAAATCCACAAATAATTTTGAAAAATCGAGTTACTTTATTGAAAAATATTCATCGAGTGTCGAAATTTTTTATTAAAATTCTGACGTTTTTTTATCGTTGATTACCACTTTTTAACATTTTTCCATTCAAATGGCTGTATCTTCGGTAGGATTTGACGTATTTATATTCGTAAAAAACGAAAATGTGCATCTTTTTATGGCCTTCTAGAAAAAAAATTAATTTAGATTTTTTTGAGGAAGTCGACGGTCGCTTCAGGGCAAAATATGCAAGAATATTTTTGTTCTCAAGGAAAGACACTCGTTATTTTATGTTTAAAAATTTCCCCGAATTGTGAATACGAAAAACGGATTTTTGGTATTTTTTATGTTATGGGATTCCTAAACACCGTGAAGTAGCAACTGTTTTTTTTTTAAATTAATATTTGATTGAAAAGTGTGAAGCACTCGCTGTATGTTTACCAGGTTTTTAAAATATGACATATATGTCATATGTATTTCAAAAACCTGGTAAACATACAGCGAGTGCTCCACACTCTTCAACCGAATATTAATAAAAAAAAGTAGCTGTTACTTCACCGTGTTTAGGAATCCCATAATATAAAAAATACCAAAAATCCGTTTTCCGCATTCCTAATTTGGGGAAATTAAAAAAAATAAAACAACGAGTGTCTTTCCTTGAGAAAAAAAATATTTTTGCACATTTTGCCCTGAAATGGACGTTCGACTTGCTCAATGAAATGCAAATTAATTTATTTCTGGAAGGCCATAAAAAGACGCACATTTTCGCTTTTTACGAATGTAAAAACGTCAAATTCTGCCAAAGATATGGCATTATTTGATATTCCATTTGAATGGAAAAATGTTAAAAAATGGTAATCAACGAGAAAAAAACGTCAGAATTTTAATAAAAAATTTCGACACTCGATGAATATTTTTCAATAAAGTAACTCGATTTTTCAAAATTATTTGTGGATTTTTTTTTGCTCGCTGAAATGACACGGATTGCCTCATATAAGAAAATGTGAAAAAAATCGAAATTAAAAGATTGAAAATTGGTCAAGTTATAGACGATTGAGTGACAGCAGGTAGCGCAACGATTTACGTATATACTAAAACTTTCAATACCGTTTTTCTCGACGTGGCTGGAATCATAACCCTCGCTATAATTGTCCAATTTTCAATTTTATAAAACCAAAATTTCCGTAATTGTAGTAGCTATCGTTATACGTAGCCGTTTTTTTAAATTCAGTATTTTTTAAACCCCCGAATAAAAGTAAAAGTTTCACCAAAATTACACTTTTTTTAAAGACACCATTTTGTGAATTTTTTTTCTAAAAAATCAGCGCACGACGAGAACTGCGTTTATGTAGATTATAAAACTTTTTTATTTTTATTGTTCACACCAACCATTGTCAGGTTATCGATTCTGGCGTTGGTCCACATTTTTTACACAGTCGCTCTATCACTCCTCAATAACGTTGGTAATCTTTAATTTATTCAAATGAAAATTCACACGAAATAAATTCGATGTATGCTTAATAACGGACCTTTTGCCAAATTCCAAATAAAAAATTTAGCAGAGAAAAATTTTCGGAAAAAAAACAATTTTTTTTCGGCCCGTCACCATAGTGTCCTCCCTTAATCCTAAGATTATTTCCTCTTTTTGCAAAACTTTCGCCTAGGCTTTTCTTATTCAAGCAGTAATAAATGAAGGATTCGATTCACGGCATACGAAAAATAAAAAAATTACATAAAAAAAAATATGAAACCAAAAATAAAAAAAAATCAAACATCAAAAATGAAAATTGACGATTATTGCCTAAATTAGCCTCTCTTAGCAAAAGTCCAGCCTTTTTTTTATTCCGACCGTATTACACGAAGGATTCCATTCACGGTATGTTGAAAAAAAATGAAATGTAATTAACGATTATTTCCTACCAAATCGCTTAACTTTGCTATTTTTATTCAAGCAATAATATACGACGGATTTGATTTACGGTACACAAAAAAAAGTTGAACAGTATTTAACGACTTTGGCCTTCCTTTTTTTCCTTTTTGCAATACCCTCGCCCAGTATTTTCGTTCGGACAATAATACACAAAGGATTCAATTTACGAGATATTTTCAATAACCTGGAGCGACAAAAACGATCTCACCCCTGCGGCGAACTATTGCGCAAAATAAAAAATCGTGGTATCAAAAAAAAAACCTCTAAATACCAAAGCAAGGCCGGCAGTCTCCATAAAAAAAACAATATGGACAATCCACGAGACTCTTCGGAGCTGTTTTATTCAACATTTTTATCTACGGTACAAGAATCCCTTCATTTAGATTGACACGGTCGGCCTCCCGTTGAGCGTGCGATATACATCCACGCACGCTCTCTTCATATCACATTTCCATACTCGATAAGCGGTAAAGATTTTGTATGGCGTTTTATCATTGTCGTCGGGAACATCCTGAGTAGAAATCTTGCTCCGGCTACAAGAAAGACCTGATCAGGCATCCGGATTTATTTTTCCGGCCTTGATCAGGATTTTTTATCAAGCCCCGATCATTTTTGAAACGCAATCCCTGACTTCAACCTGATCAGGGTAAGAAATGAAGGCCTCGATCAAGGTACAAAATCAAGGCCTGACGTGCAGTTCGAAGACAAAAGTTCGCTGTTGCTTCGGAAACCACCATCTCTTCAAATTCTTCATTGCACTGCCAATTTTTGTTTCAAATTTAAATCGGAACTTTTCTAATCAATTAGGTTTGTTTGTTTGTCCCACGGCCTACTACGATCCTATTTGTTTCAAAAATATTTTTTTTAGAATATAGAATATAGAAAAGAACATTTCATAAATCCGAAATAAAAAACTTCGTTTAGAGTTCTACCTCAATGATGTTGTATCATAATTCGTCATTCCCTGGCCTTCTGAAATGTTTTCTTTTTCGAATAAAATATTTTGCTGCCTCCACATGGAATCGGACCTACCTATGGCTACGCACCCTGCCCTACGCTACCGAGTGTTTGCAGTATCTTAGTCGCAGATATGACATAAGAGACTACATAAATTCCTATAATTATTTGTTGTATCACATAAACTATATCAGTTAGTTAATAGCGTTGTGATAATTAGAGTTTTACCGAGTATCATGCTATGGATTTTTCACTGAGAAAAAGAACGTGAACGTGCAAAATGCATTTTGTTGTCTCGAAATTTTGTTGTTTTAACAGTTGCTCAGACATGCTAAATAAGCTACAGTTCACACCACTGAAACTATCAGTTACATTAACAAAACGTTTGTTATGCCAATCAAAAATCAAGTTGAACGTATTTAAAGGTACATTTTGTTAAACTAACTGAATTTTGGTTGGATGAACGATTTTTTTTCAGTGCTCAAACATATCCTATATATATATATCATTCTTCTCTCTCCCCCTCCCCGTCGATTTTCGTATTGCACTAAAGGCCGACCATTAATTCAAATAAATAGTAGTAAATCCTTGTCTCTACAAAAATTCCATTCAATATAATTGTTTTTTAAATTAAACAGATACATTCAGTGGAATCAACTAAATTGTTTTTTGAGCAGATGAAACCGAATTACAGATTTATTAGGATGAAATAAAATATTAGGAATAGTAAAAAAATGTATGCCTAGAGTGGATAATATGTCTCGCCATTATGACGACGATATATAGTTCGTCTGGTGTTTGACAAGAGGTTAGGACTGTGAGCGGTGCCAAACTGTATATAGGTCCAGTTACTTGACGATTGCTAGCGGGATCAGGCGAAAACGTAAGCTGTAAGTCCAATTGCCTGACCATCGCCTGAAGGTAGCCGGAACAGGCGAATCAATGCAAGCCGTAAATCCGTTTGCCTGACTACCGCCTGAAATTAGCCGGCTCAGGCAACTGGAGGTGAACATAGACCCGGTTGCCTGACTATCGCCTGAAACCAGCCGGACCAGGCAAATCAAGGCACACCGTAAGTAAGGGCTCCGTTCTACGCTGTGACCAGGCTCGGATCAAATGTCAGGCCAGCCTGACGATATTTCCACTCGGGATGTCCGTACCGTTCGCGTTTTTAGGTGCATTCGCGTTCTCGTTCAGGATCGATACCGCACACGATCGTGGATAGATGTGAAAACACGGTTTCCTTTTTTTTTCGGCCGCGATATTGCCGACACCCTGTATGTGCTCTGCCCGTGTGTACAACCGCCTCACGGGTGACCCACATACGAGGGCCGTGCCAGATATGAGAGAATAATACTCGCACAATCGTTATCTATCGCTAGGCGGTGGCTCTCGGTTCGGCCTATCTCCTCGTGAATCACCTTTTCCCTCTCTTCATCTCCCTTCGTCACTCCCTCGGCCCCTCAACCGCAAATATTGCTCCGTATATGACACTTGCGGTTCGTTAACTCGAATTGTACCCGTTTGACCGATTACCGATACCATAATCCACTTTCTCTTATCATTCGTGGGTAGCCACTCTCGGTACACACAAATTTACAACAGATCTTTGCTCACCTCGTCGATTTTGCAAAAGGATCACACTACGACCTCTAGTATCAGTATCTCCGCAGATGCAACAGCCCCCCCCCCCCCCCCCCCCACTGTGTGCTTAATGTCGATAGGTGTAACGCATGGTGTAACGTCACGCTCTAGCGTGAGGCTCGAAGCATGGTAGACAACGAGAAAGAACTTTGAGGTGTACTGCTATCAGCTACGTCAGATGCGCAGAGCCAACTTGGGGGGATGGTGCGCAAACGCCATTTTTGCACGTAGATGGGGAGCCGATCCCGCCGCTGTGCCGATAATAGAGGTCGCAGTGTATATGCACTCAGCCTCACGATGGGCGTCCCACTATCTTGCGATAAAAAAAGAATTACTTCCAGTGCGATTGCAAACTTGAAATCTTGTGTCTTGTGTGTGTAGATAGGCTTCAATTCGTGAATCGACGAAGACATTCGATCATTCTAAAAGTTTACGGAATTTCACACTTTCCCAACAAAAATAAAAAGTTGAAATAACCTTTTGTTTATTTATAACGGAATTTTACACTTTCCCGATGACAATAAAAATAATTATTTCAATGATTTTTTCAGTATTGCGGTGGGATTATTTTTACCGAAATATTTATGGAGTCCAGCTGCACCTCTAGAG
This sequence comes from Ophion obscuratus, assembly GCA_964007375.1. Lineage (NCBI taxonomy): Eukaryota > Metazoa > Arthropoda > Insecta > Hymenoptera > Ichneumonidae > Ophion > Ophion obscuratus. The sequence continues at coordinate 40,912,549 of OZ023317.1, forward strand.
TGAACTCTCTCTCTCTCTCTCTCTCTCTCTCTCTCTCTCTCTCTATATATATATATATATATATATATATATATATATATATATATGGTCTAAAGCGAGAATAAGCGTGGATCCTTGATGAAGACGCCGTTCCGACGTCAGCTCAATTTTTCGCTCAATTAATTTCAAATGAACGTCGAACCTCCCCTGAAGAGCGACGAGACATAAGCCACGCACCACTCCTCACACCGTCTCTCCAGGATTTTCTTCATTAGCAAGGGCGAGTTTTGAGCCCACTCCATTTCTCTCTCTCTCTCTCTCTCTCTCTGTCTCTCTCTCTCTCCCTTTCTTCTTCTCTTCTTTTGGTTTAATCCGTACCCTTTTCGCGTTAACGAACACACGAATCCAACGAGTCAGTAGCCGAAATCGCTCATCAGCGTGACTTTATTATTATTATTTTTTTCTCATCTCCGCAACTCGACGAACAATTCAAGACTGAAGAAGATCGGTGAACAGGAAAATTACTCAACGCCTCTGGTCAAAGAACCTCGCGGATCGTTAGATCAGTCGGACGAGAAATTGAACTCCGTGCACAGGGTGAGAAAAACGTTCCAGCAGGGATTGACAGTCGAATACGTATGTCGATAATCGGCTTCGACTGGCGTAAAAACGCGTTTTTCCAATTCGAGATTTACTCTTACTCTGTACAGCGGTAGCGATATGTTTTTTTACGAAAAAGCGCGCTTTAATATCCGTGTTATTGTACCGAAACGTCATTTCCTCCTATCGATCGAGAAATGTCGCGTTCATGCTGGAATTGCTAAAAACAATCCCATTTGCCCCTATGCACATGTATACGTGTAAATATACGTAAGGAAAGCACAGCCTTGGGAAAAAGTTGTGCCTGATGTTGAGCTCAACGGAGAACTTTTCCTATCGTATTTTTATTTAAAGTTTGCTTGTTGCTTTTTTTTTACTTATCCTGTAAATGGTCTCGGTGTTTCTACGCTTTGCAACATACATCTTTATACCTGCTAAAACCTTCGTCTGCCCCAGCGGCTCGCTTTTTCTCTCTGCCTATGTGTGTGTGGGTGTATGTGTGCGTGGGTGTGGGTGTCTGTGAGGATATGGGGGTGGGTGTGTGTGTGGGTGCGAGAGTGAGTGTGCTTGTGTGGGTGTGAAGGTGAGGGTGCTGTGAGGATATGGGCATGGGTGTGTGTGAGGGTGTCTGTGTGGGTGTGAGGGTGAGGGTGCTGTGAGGATATGGTCGTGGGTGTGTGTGAGGGTACCTGTGTGGGTGTAAGGGCGCGGGTGTCTGTAAGGATATGGACGTAGGCGTGTGTGTGTGTGTGTGTGTGTGTGTGTGTGTGTGTGTGTGTGTGTGTGTGTGTGTGTAAGGGTGAGGGTGAGGTTGCTGTGAGGATATGGACGTGGGGGTGTGTGAGGGTGTCTGTGAGAGTATGGGCATGTGTGTGTATGTGTGTGGGTGGGTGTGTGCGAGGGTGAGGGTGCATGTGCGTGTGTGTGTGTGTGTGTGTGTGCGCGTGTGTGTGCGTGCGTGTGCGTGCGTGCGTGCGTGTGTGTGTGTGTTTGTGTGCGTGTGTGTGTGTATATGTGTGTGTGTGTGTGTGTGTGTGTGCTTGCATTGCCAAAGTCATACTTAGTCCCTAGATTTGCTCGGCTGAATTCTCTGCTACGAAAATCTATGAACACATGCCAGTTGCGCCGAAAGGGTTGCAATTTTATTGGTTGACCTACAATTCCCCAAACGCGATCGCTATTTCGCTATATCGCAGCTCGCTGCTCGCTATATACACGATGCAAAAATCGTATTGCTTCTACACGGATACGAAGCACCACACCAATATCCGTTACATGTTCCAGCTAGGATTCCCGGCTACTGTTGGATGATATCACATTTTCTTTTCTGGGAGACCCGGGTTGCACACCGATTGATACGAGAGTGAAGTAGCGACATTGAAACAAGAAAGCGAGAGATGGGATAAGAGACGCAGATATTTCGCGATGACGTATTTTTAAGTAGCCTTCACTGGCGTATCGATTGTTCCGAGGATCAGGTGTACACTTTATAATGAGGGACGTTGGAATTGGATTGTTGTATTCATTGCATCGCCAATGTTGCTTCGTACGCCCTTGCGGACTGTCACGACTCCACCTACGTCACTTTTTTTTGAGACTTTTGTGACTCGGCTATTTCCGCTCCGGATACAGGTGACCGTATCTTACTGATCTTCCGGTTGTGTTGCGATCGGAAATTCAGTAAGCTGCTGTCCGCTCGGGACGCGCGAGGCAGTGCGCGACGATGCGGTCACCCATCCAAGTTCGGGTGCAGAGATGTTTCGCTTGGCATGGGAGATTGCTGATGTTGCACACTGATCGATGCTCGGAGAAAAAAAAATACTTGGGTCAATGACATTGTTCATTCATAGATGACCAATCAATTGTTGAAATTAAACACTGAAATATTTTGGTGTTCCGAGTATTTGTTGGGTCCATTTAATAAATCATTATTAAAGTAACACAACGTGCAGTTTTTATCTCGGATGTTTCATTGGCATCACCCAATGACGGATTTAGACGGCCCAAGTAAACTTTTTCCGTATATACCTGGTGAGGCAACATGTATCGGCAGTGGAAATATTTTGTAGCCTATCAGACTTACGAGAAAACATTTTCTACAGAAGTTGCATAGTACGAAGGGGGTCATCGAGTAGTGGCTAGGAGGTTCAGCCAGGTGGAGGCGCTCCGGTGATTTTAAGGTCACCCAGTGCCGGATTTATACTTTTCTTGAGTATATGCCACTTGACTTTGTCCCGCACCTTCTATCTTAATCACTAGTATTTATCTAAGCCTTTTTAGGAACTCTAAAATCCGCCGCGCTCAGACAGTTGCCCATACAGCCTGTTGATAAATCCAGGACTCAAGTCACCTCCTTTTTTTAATGGGACCACTATTTTCTTCATAATTTCATGGAGAAACGAAAAATAAGTTCACATGCCAAATTTCAAGATCATTGATCAAGGTTGAGTATGAAAAATCTATCGAAAAGAAATTTCAATGTTTTTAGTCGAAAGTCGATTTGAAAAACTGTGCGCATCATCACGCCTATAAAAGGTGCTCAAACTGATGACCACCACTTTCAATGAACGCTTGCAATCTGATTCACGTCAGTCTGTACTAACGAACAGGCTCTAACTTTTTTTACTGACATATCTTGCGCACAGTCGGGGTTTCCTTGTACACCTTATCTTCCAAAGTCCCAGATAAAGAGAGGTGCAGTGCCGTCAAGACCGGTTTTGTTTCGTTAATGGACATTGATATTTCTTTTTTATCGATTTTTCATGCCAAATCTTGATCGATCATCTTGCAATTTGGTGTGTGAACTTATTTTTAGTTCCTTGATAATATCCTAACAAAAAAAGTGGTCTCATTTCTTCAAAAAATCGAGGTGTCATTGGAATCTCCGAAGATTACCATCTGGATTAACCTCGTAGCCACCACTCGATGACCCTCTTCAAAGTATGCAACTTTTGTAGGAAAAGTTTTTTCTGCTAATATTTGTTGCCCCACCCGGTATATATATATATATATATATATATATATATATATATATATATATATATATATATATATATATATATATATATATATATATATATACATACATATATATATATATATATACATACATATATACATATATATATATATATATATATATATATATATATATATATATATATATATATATATACATATATATATATATATAAAGCACGCTTTATATTAATCGATAAATGTTTTACGCCAATGCAGTTAGACAGCGTACCTTTCGCTCAATATTGCAACTGTAAATATATAACTCTCTCTCTCTCTCTCTCTCTCTCTCTCTATATATATATATATATATATATATATATATATATATATATATATATATATATATACACATAATATAAATGGTTGCAGCACAAAGTGGGCCTCTCGTTTTCCAATTTCGTCCTGAGGGTCACGAACTTCGAAAGGAAAACAGTTTCAAGCTTTTTATCCGATATATACTATTCAATGCAATATCGCTAAGGGAATATCTTATTGATCGTTCTTACAATTCCCCGTCTCGAAGGATCTCAATTCTCCCAAATGCTCAAACGTACGGCGTACGGTGTACGGAGTGCGATCTCCCAAAGAGACGAAAGTTCTCGAGTATCGTGAATTTTGAGAATGATGGAAAATACATTCTTTCAAAGCTTTGAAGCCCAACCACTCTTTCAATATTGCGAAAAGCATCAAAGCTACTTGCTGTGAATATGAGAATGCGAGAGAAAGAAGAGAGAGCGAGACACGGATAAATAAAAATAGGAAAATAGATTCGCTAACATGCAGAATCGAGGAGGTCGCATTACTTGTAGCCTCTGGAGGGAACATTTGTTACTTTACCGCTTTATCTACCAGAGGGCCTTTTTTGCCCGTATACGCTTTATCCTCGCAGACTTTTCACGAGTACATTCGTTCGTCCCGCCAAGCTCTATTCCAAATTCAGTTCACGCGAAAATTCGCATACTCGAACACACACACACACACACACACACACACACACACACACCCAACAAACGTAGTAGCATTGCCATACGAACACGAAGCTCATGACTACTTCCACTTCGTGATTTACGTTGCCTCGTATTAACTCGTTTTACGTTTTTACGTAGTCAGAGGAGCTTTGAAAATGTCTACATTCGCTGAACATTCTCCTCTTTTACAATTGCCCGCGCGCGTCTTTCCCTCCGCGTTGCTGCTATAATTTTTGGAGGTTGCCCAGTTTTTTTTTCGTTTTTAACGCTGAACCCAGAATACTCATTCTCAATAGAACTCCGTTCGTGCCTAACTTGAATGCCCCATGTTCAGTACGGGTTTTGTGAAGTAGTTAAAAAGTGGCTTCCCTGTTCTTATAATTGATCTAATTGTCGAGTAGCTTCCCTCGGCATTGACGAATCTTTGGACGAAAAATAATTTGCGGGTGTTGTCGTGTTTCAGGTGAGGAACTGGTAGCCGTTTCACCGGGGGTCGACGAGGAGGACGATTGGGCGGTACAAAAGCTCCTGGGCAACGATGATCCCGGTGGAAATCTGATCTTTCGTCGTCCTCAGTTGCAAAACGTGACGGGACAGAAACGTCCGCGTCACCCGGCGCCACCGATACCGGTGAATTGCAAGATCAATGCCAAGGACATCAGCAAGTACTTCGATTATCCGAACAAGGAGAACAGCAGTCCGCCGAGCAATGGCGTGAACGACAATAATAGCCGTCGGATCGAGCAGGACGAGCCAAAGCAGGAGCGTCAACGTATCGAGACAAACGAGAACGAGATGGGCTCGAATTTGAGTCGACACAATGGGAAAGGCCTCACCGGACGTCGAACACAATCGTCCGGTAATCTGTGTGATCCCAAGGGAAAACTCAATCATGTTGGAAAAATTCTCGTACCCTGCTCGAGTTCACAGAGGGAAAGGTTAGTCGATACGACGGATTATATATTTTCTTCCTGCTCCATTTTTCCCGAGGGCTAAGATGATTTACCGATTAAACGATCGAGACCGTGTCCCAGTCCTCTGTGAGCTTTTCGTACAAGCAAAGCGCCTCCATAGATCAGATAGTAGAAAAATATGTGCGTACGTCTGAGGACCATGCTGAGTGAGGACTTAGGTGTTCAGGGATATGGTAGGAAGAGCTACGAGACAACGGTCCAATGTAACCATTTGTCGAGCTCGTCATCCATCCCAAAAATCAATCCCACATCTTCGGCTTAAAATGCCACTGAAATCTACGTAAAAGAATCAAACTGTTGGGGAAATCAGCTGCCTAAAACAGGTGCCTAAATCTCTGCCTTCAACGTCGTCTAGATGAAGTTCTGATGCATCAAATTGATGGAAATATTCATTATCACGTCCGATGACACTGCCTCCCTAGCAATCTTGGGTATCGAAACTATACTCTATGGAAAAGAAGCTATGGTCAGCCTCCAGGTGAATGGTCCAGTAGCGATATCCTTAGCTGATCATCCATCCCTAAAACGATAGGCTTAAAATGGTACTTTGGCATCCGCGTGAAGTAAGCAGACGATTAGAAAAACGTTGGTAAGGTACAGATTAAACGTTTGCCTTCAACATCGTCTGGATTAAGTTTCATGGAATGAAATGAATGGGAGGGTTTGTTATGTGCCTGAAGCCACTTCCACTTTAGAAGAGGCGCCACCAGGAAAATACACAAGCAAAAAGTGAGTCATTGATCACTGACGGGACCTTCCCCTCTTACCAGAAAAACGTATATACAAGGTCACTAGGCCAGGGAGACCAGATAACCAACTTATGCGGTAGTCCGGTGTTACCATTTGGCTCGTTAGTCATCCACCCCGAAAATCCACCCTACATCAAAGAAAGAATCAAACTGTTAGGGAAATCAGGACAAATATCTGCCTTTAGCATCGTCTAGCTAAAGTTCTGATGAACCAAATTAACGGACAAATTCATTATCATGTCTCATGCCACTGCAATTCCAGCATTCTTAGGTAACGAACCTAAGATCCATGAAGAAAAAAAACTGGACAGCCTCCAGGCGAATGGTCCAGTAGCGATATGCTGAGCTAACCATCCAACCCTAGAACGATGGGCGTAAAATGGTACTTTGCCATCAGGTGAACGAATGAGACAATTAGTGAAAAATTGGTGTGGTACAGGTCAAGTCATTGCTTTGTTAAATCTTTGAAATTAATAGGGATGTTCGGTATCATGCCTGAAACCACTGCCACTCTAGCAGAGGCGCTACCAGGCAAATAGTTAAGCGAAAAGTGAGCCATTGATCACTGGTGGAACCTTGCCCTCTTACCAGAAAAAAAGTATATACAAGGTCACCAGGCCAGGGAGATCAGATAACCAACTTATGTGGCACGGGCATCCCGCGACAGTGAACAAAAATGGCCCATGAATCAGTAAGACTGCCAAAAAGGCACCATTTCCCAAGTTTCATCCATCACTTAAAATAGCGATTGCTGTCCGGCTGGCATTCGCGGGAGGAAGTGAGATCTCGCTTTTGGGATTCGAATGCTTTGGGAGAGTCTCGCGAAGGAATGAGTCAAGAGGAGAGGAGGAAGAATGAAGACATTTTTTCGCTGGACATTGCTCACCAGGGGTCGTTGAAGGTGGCCTCATTCGTCCGAGGTGGGAAGTCAGTCTTTCAATCTATTGCGTGGAGAGCACCGCGCTATCGTCGTCATTGTTTTTTTCTTTCCGAATGAAAGGTCAAGAGTAAAGAACTGCCAGCTTGCGTAAACAGCAAGCTCTCGAAGCTTGGGGGACGAGTAGTGTGCCGACCATATGGTTAGGGGCCGAAGGGTTTTCTTCGGCCGGCACTTATCCTCTGTCGCGACCCTCGTTGTTCCGCCCCGTTGGCAAATTTATATCTCCCTTCGCAAAGCCCGCACTACCCCTTAACCTCGCTTTTACACGTACGAGACGCTCTCATCGGCGGGCAGCACGTTCGGTCATTTAATTCTCGGCCGTCCCGGTCCTCATTCCGTTCGACTTTCCGCATAATCTCCGGAGTCTCGTCCCGGGCAGGATCAAGCCTTCTACTTCGAGTATCCCTTGCTCATCCCCAAGACCCTGGAAGAATTAGCATAAATTCTCCGTGTACTCGATCGATTCACTGAAAACTGGCTCGATTCGAAGGTGGAAAAATGTGGTTGAGAATCCTGCAGTTAATTCATTATGGACGATAATCCTGCCAGGATTTATGGTTCGATAGGCCCGGAGCTGTTTTCTTTTAGATCCGGCTAATTAGCATCATCCTCTTCGAGCGGAAGGCAATCCTATTAGCAATCTCGTCTTTTTGCAGCAGCAATTTTAATTGCTATTACAAAATTGCATAATTGCCGAAAAAATTAACATTCTAGAACTTGTCGTGATGAACCTTGATCGCTACTTCAGTGAAAATAGTATTTTATTAGGAATTTCAAGTACTTCGAAAATTATTGTTACACACAGCTTATTCGACCATTTCCACTGGGAAGGACAATGAGGCGTATTGAATTCATGTTGAACAGGGCGTGAACATCGCTTGGAAATATAATTCAATCATTTTTGCATCAAAACCATCACCCGCGAATGTAATATCGTCCGGAATTGGAGTTGGTGAAAGTTGTTCGTGAACATTTTCGACACTTGCTCAATCGATAATCACTTTCATTAAGCGCATGTATTTGAGCCTAGATAATGAATCGGCTTTCGCTTGTACAGTGGCGTTTGGTGCCTGTCGTTCCATTGTCTTCTGCAGGCATCATCAAATGTATATATATATATATACCAATCTCACATGAATGCTCCGCTTGTTTTAGTTCAGTAAAAGAGACGAAAATCCACCACTTTTTAGCGTACAATATACATTTTTGACTGAAGGTAGATGGTTGCATAATGAAAGTAACTCCAATAAAATGCTGCCCCTCAACTGGCCCCAATCCTAAGAAATAGGCGTTGAAAACTTAAAAATCACCGTATCTCGATAATTAAGAGCTCGATCAAAAAAGGTTTCAAACAAAAGTTGTTTGAAATAATACAATTCGTATAAAGTTATCTGACGTCTAACCCCCTATCTTTGAAAACAACGGCACAAAAACAGTTAGAAAATTCGGGGTTGATGCTATTTTTATTTTCAAAGATACGCGATTGGACGTCAAATAACTTTATACATATTTTATTATTCCAAACAACTTTTGTTTGAATTTTTTTTTGATCTGGCTATTAATCATCGAGATACGGCGATTTTTAAGTTTTCAACCCCTGCTTCTTAGGGTTGGGGCGAGTTGAGGTCCAACATTTTTTTGGGGTTACTTTCAGTACGCAACCATCTACCTTCAGTCAAAAATTCATATTCAACGCTAAAAAGTGCTGCGTTTTCGTCTCTTTTACTGGACTAGAGTACATGTGTACAGGCCATATGTACGTGGCAGGCGAGTACGGTATGCTCTTGCGCATGTGGTATATATCGAACGGAAAAGACAATCCGTGCGATAATTCACAAGCTCGCGATGCGCAATATTGCAAACTCTCCCGTCAAGTCGACTATGAATTGTTGCCCGGGAAAGTGTCCCAGGAAAATGTAGCCAGGCTGCGCGATCGAGATGAGTGAGAAGTGGGGAGGAAAGAGTTGCAATGAGCAGCAAAAAAATCATTACTATCCAAAGAACCCAGTGTATTATAGAAGACGAGAAAGGCCTACATCAGAACGTCTCCATTATTCGACGAGTGACACCATAGCAGCGTTCATCTTGAAGAGTCATCATCACTCGCTAGTGACATCAGTCGAAAGAAGATCGTTTAGAAAAATGCCTAGCGCAGTTCCATATCAAAATCGAATTTTCTAATCCACATCACAAATACAGTCCAATGACAGAACATAACCTAGACGAAACAGCTCTAAGTCGGCTCGCAATAGTTTATTATGCTTGGTAACGTTAAGCATCAAGGCCGGGCCAAATTGTATGCCTTCTGGTTACTCACCTTTGCCTGCTTTTGTGGCGAAAATAATTTCGTAATGATATGCGCGGTATGACGAGAGCGTAAAGCTTTTCCGGTCTCGCGGTCGCGTATTTTTCCACAGAATGATGAGGAAAAAAAGTGTTGGCTCAAAAGACCAGCGAACGAGGCGGCGCGCTTTCCCATTAGGCGGCACCCTGATGAGCTAAAATATTCAGGAGTGTCACAGAAGGCAAGGTGGAGTTAGAAGACAGCTCCAAGGACGCGACTTGCACTCCCTGATTTCATTTGCATAAGTGCTCCCCCCCCTGCTAGTCTTAGGTACAAAATGTTACATTTCCAACGTCTCTAAACCGGGAAAATATCGTCCAGCGAGCTGCTGCGGCGGGATAATGAAAAATAACGGAGCGGAATCATCTCGCATATGAGCATCGAATGTGACACATTCTTTGTAGAAGTCGGCATTAGGACTGTACTGCATGAAACAGAGAAGTCAGCATTACGATGGTGATTTATAGAATACAGAAAAGCATAGGCCACATAATGAAACTGGAGCTGGGTGCCTATACTCCATGTCCATTTGAATGATGAAATAAAAATACCACATCATACCTAGCAGGACCCCCATGGCAGGCTCACCCCAATGGCCCCTGACTAGGCTTATTCATTGTAGAGAGAACAATGTATATAAATTATGATTTCCACTTGGGGGTTGTTTGTTCGTAGGTACAAGATCTGTGGATCATTGCCCAACCATCTGGACGACAAAGAGGGCCTCGAGGACGAAGATCCAAGGGAGAACAATAACGTGATATCGGACACTATGGTTGGAAATCTCGGTGGCACGTTACCCCACAAGAAGCGGGCATTGGGGGTTCACTTTTCCGACACTGGTCCAACAGGCACGTTGGATCTCGTTAAGCATCGATCCCAGGACTCTCTCGAAGGCGATCCTTGGAGGTACGTATTTTAACTACGAAGAAACAGCAACCCCGCCTATCGATCAATAAGCAGCCAAACATGTTCCCACATCACAATTATCACAGTCCCCAATTCTTCGCGTCCAACTTGAATTGCTTTTTCACCCTGAATTTATACTTGCGCGAATAGAGAGAATTGATGTCAATAAACGCTTTTTGTGGCGTAACATCGAACGCAGGTATCAGGACGGTGTCGATTTGGACTTGGTGAGATGCAAGCACGGCAACTTCGATTTGGTGCGGAAGAATCAGGGCATTGATAGCGTGGATGGTGACTCGTCGGGGCGACGTTACGGTACGATGGGGCGCACATCCGACGCCAGATGTCATCGCGGTGCCGATCTGGATCTTGTCGGTACGTTACCAAAGAGAAGACCCGGCGATTCGAAGGGTGCAGTGCTCAGACAGAATCGATCGATCGATCGCATCGACGGTGATCTGCTGATGAAAGTCGCGCACAAACCGGACTGCGAATTGATGAAGCATCGCCAGACGGATCGCGTCGTAGATCTCAAGCTGAGCAGGCTGATGAGTGGCGAGCCTCAGGATCAGGGATACGCCTCGGAACGTTCGCCTGAGGATGAGCATCCACCGTCGTTGCCAGGACAACACTTTCCAAATGTAACTCCCGGTAAGTGCGCGAAAAGTTTTTCCCCTGTGAACCTGTCTCGTTACGCGCTTCTTTTTTATCCCGACAATCCACCGCGATGAAACATCAATGTACGTGTAGGTCTGACGACTGGTTCTGTTGGGCTCGTGTGTTTCAATGAAGCAACAAAGTTGCCAGACCGCGATCATCGTTCGTAACATGCCGTTGAGTCACGTAAGGGAGTGTATCGTTTGTTCCTCTCGTCCTGGATAATATACCAGTTTCAGGGCACGTTCCAGTCTCGTGTCCAACTCCATCCCCTTTGCCTTCTGATCCGCTGGCCAATACCCAAAAACTCCCTACACTGTTTATTCAAGCTGCGAGTGTTTCCATTCCCGTTTGGACCTCGAAGGTTTGGACGATGTAGGCTTTAATGGGTATTGCCAACAATACTGGAAGTCTTGGCTCCTTGGCTTTCTTGATTTTGTGCAGTACATAATGAAGGGTTGACGGTGAATTGACTATCGCGGCGTTCCGCGAGTTCGATTGAAAACTGCCGCATCTGCTTTATCTCCTAGTGGTTATATTTGGTCCAAAGGCTTCGCGCGACTTCTCGGTTTCTCTTTAAGGGGGGAGATACCTGTAGGCGAGGAAAAATTTCCTGACTTTCATAGTTAAAAGAAAAAATGTCTTCACTATTGTTAAGACTTAGGGTTTTTTTTTCATTGTCATTTATTCATTACTACTTCTGGCTGCTACATGGTATTCTTTTTATTTTTAATTAATCTTTAAAAATAGCGGACGTATAGCACGGTCTTCTGAACGGGTTGCGGCGGATTTTGTCAGGCGGCGTTACATGTAGCGTCGTCGGGATTAATCTGAAAAAAAGCCAATGAAATTTTTTCTTTCATTGACACTCACACGCAGAATATGAACCAAGAAAAAGAGAGAAATGTTGAAAATTGATTGAATGTTACGCTTTGAAACAAGAAAATTGAATTTTCCGAAACATTGTCTACAGTTTGCAATAAAAAAATACTTTTTTTAAATTTTCACAAACATGCAGGCTCATGTTTTAGACAATAAAGATTTAGAAAATTTAGAAGACCGTGTCAAGCCTCCGCCACTTTTAAAGATCAATAAAAAAATCATCTAACAGCCAAAAGTAGTAGTAAAACATACCCTAAGTCGAAAAAATGGTGGGGAAATATGTCCTTTAAAAAAAATAATAAAAATCAGCAAATGTTTTCTTCGCCTAAAGGTACCTTCTCCCTTAATTAAATATCGTGAAAGAGTAAACGCGAAGCCGTGGCTGCGGCGTGTCAAGGACTTCAACAGCCAGCTGCTTTTTTTACAACGCAGGGTGATTCTTAAACAACCGGAAGTAGAAATGCTGGAAGTTCTCGAAGAACGCTTTCCGCTGCCATTTATTATAAAAAAAGGCACGATTTGTAGAGGGGTTGTGTACCTGCGACACGTTAGAGATGCTATATTTTCTCTCTCTCTCTTCTCTCTCTCTCTCTCTCTCTCTCTCTCTCTCTCTCTCTCTCTCTCTTTTTCCGTCACGTCGAAACTGCAAAATGGGGCTCGATGTCGCACCACGTGCGACCAGATCTAGGATTATACTCGAATGATTTACGCCGACAGAACGACTCGTCGCCACATCTCTGTCTCACGGTGCTAATTACCCAGAGTGGAAGTCACGAGACACTAGCGATGTTACCCGCTGGGCTTCCGCTATCCTCTTGCAGCTTCCGGCAAATTTAACGTGCTTCAACATTGCTGCCCTTACCAGTGTCGTTACCCCGTGTAGCTCCAACCTTACCATTCTCTCGTTCCCTCTTTCAAACAAACTTTCCTCCATTCCCCGTGCGTCTTTTCCATTCAAAGTGTCTCGCTGTGTGGCGCACAAAAGCCACCCTTCCCTTTTATTTCGTCGTCGTTCAAGCTCTCGCATCTCTGGCTCGTGAAAAACAGCATAATGTCCCTCCATCAGCGTGGCGTTTTTATCCATCCTCCCATTTGCCACTTTCCCGCGATGAATCCAGCAACGACAGCGGCAGTGTGCCACAGCTGTTCCGCAATTTGAAACGGAGTTGGAAACGTCAAGAGACACTAACCATCTTGCCAGCGTCGTGCACACTCCGTTGAAGATGAAGAAACCATCACCGAGCTTTGTCCAATCTGAGCAACAACACTCGGCCGAGGATAATTATAATTGCGCACGGTGCCTATGCAAAGTCTGGCTGAGCTCAGGAGGGCTAGCAGAAAACGGACTATCATTCAAGCTCCCTACAGTCTTAATGCTCGGATAGCGAAGAAGCGGGAAGACAAAGACGTTAATCGGATTCTCCTTCGTGGCCAGGTTGATGTCATATGATAGAGTGGAAAGTCTTCGATTAAAAATGGACCCAGATGCAGTGTATGCCTCGAGCATCAAATGAGGAGCTGAGTTGGAGGTTTTGAAAAGATTCTCGCAACCTCTCCATGACGTCATAGAACTTGGTCGTCATAGGACATTGGCCGCAGGCTACGACCAATCAAATATTGCTTCTCAAGCCTGGCAGTTCGAACGTCCCATCTCATTGGCCATGGTGATGAGTTACGCCAACCACTGACCTCAGCTCAGCACCACATTCTTCCATAGACTCTCTACGGATGTCTCGTTCCACCGTTGGCCGTTTTCTTCGGCATTGCTTTTTCCGCACCAGTGATCCGTTATCACAGAGACGATCCGTTGTGGAATGAACTTTTCTCATCAGCCCTCCGGCACATTATCATTTGCATAGCGCAAGTCCTTTGCTCCACTAAGGCTCGTCGAAGCGAAACCGAAAACGCCACCATGATTCTGCAAACGGAACGGATGGGAATGGACTGCTTTACAGCTCCGGAGAAAATTAACCCGCGGTTAATTTTCCTGCCTTCGCGCTGCACGCTTCAGATTTTTGTGGCACTAACTGCGTATTTCGCGATTCACATCTATTGTCCCACGCGTCGTCGTCGCGGTGATCGTCGATTCGTCACTAAAGTGAACAAGCCAACGTACATGTCTGAGGATGGACGATTCGACGAGAACCGAACGCAACGAACTCGCCGTTGGTACACAATTGGCAAATCCAATTATTCGATGGCGTCAAACATTCGATACGTTTTAGCGCCGGATTTTGGTTTCCAAAGTTCCAGCTTGTCGATCCCGTAACCCGGCTAACGAGTGCGCAAACGTGTAATTGCAAGTGAAACAAACCAAATGAGGACACCCACGCGCAAATATTAGTTTTGACAGATTCCGTCCTTCGCGTTTATTCAGAGAACTCCATGGAAACAACAGCACCAGCTTTGATCAATGAGTGAATCATCTCGTTGTATGTAGTCTTTTTTTTCGAAAAAAAAAAAAAAAAAAAAAAAACATTCATAACAAGGCGGGTTAATTATACCTTTAAAGAAAAGTATAATTTTGGCGGAATTTTTATTTATATCCGCTGGCTTGAAAAAACTAAATAAGGAAAAAAGGCTACGTAAAAAGATAGCTACTGAAATTACGGAAATATTGTTTTTTCTTTTAAATTGAAAATCGGACAATTTTAGCTAGGATTAAGATTCCGGCCACGTCGACAAAGTCGTTTCGAAAAGTTTAAAAAAAAACGCGATTAAAAATTGTAGTATACGTAAATCGTTGCGCTATCTGTTCTTACTGAATCGTCTGTAACTTGGTAAATTTTCAATAGGGTAAAAGTGGTATATATGCCCAATTTTTTGACAAAAAGCTATATTTTTGAAACGATGAACGTTATGTAAAGGATTTTAATAGTTATTGATATAATCGTCCTGGATCTTTGAAATGGCAAATACAAAGCAAGCGGTTGTGCTACTTACATAAGAAAACAAAATATCATTTCTTAAGGGGCCAGTCCACTTTGGAGCCACGAAAAAAGGCTATTTTCGCGATTTTTTTGTTGAGGAATTTATAAAAGATATGAATATAAAAGTTGTTGGGCTTGAAATACATTTACAAAAAATTCATTCATTTTTATTCATTTTTAAGTAGAAAAACTATATTTCAATATAACGCCTCAAAAATAGATGGGCTAGGTAGCTCCATCACAATTTGGCAACGGTTTGACTGAAACAAAAAAATCAAAGTCCATTAGATTCAGTATGACACCAGCTACAAAATGACCCTCGAATATAAAGTTTTATCAAAAAATGAAAAATTGGCAAATGAACAACGAAAAAAGTTTATGATAACGCGTTTTTTTCGCAAAAAAAAGAGTAAAAATAAAAAATTTTAAACCATCGAGGGTCATCTTGTTGCGAATCATGTTTACAATATGTGGTTTAAATTTCAAGAGAATCGGTTTATACTACGAGAATCGGGAAGTTTATACTACGAAAAACTCTTACCTAAACTCAATTGGCAATTCCTGCACCGTACAAAATCCCTTCTGATTGCTCATCATCGTCAATTTCTTCAAGTCTTGCTTGCTTTCAATTTTTTTAAATTTTCAAAGTGGCCTGGCCCCTAAAGAGGTCATTTTACATGCTAAAAAGGCTATTTTCATGAATTTTGTATGGGTTTATGTTATAGATATTAATATAAAAGTTGTTGGACTTAATAAATATACACTTTCGAAATACATTTAAACATGTTTTTTATGTATTTATGTAATCTAAACAAACATTAAGCGCGTTTTTCTCGAAACAACGTTTTTCGACGGCTGTTAATAAAATCTTCGAAACTACTGAACCGATCCTTATGAAGTTTTAACCACATATTCTTTACAACTATAGTTATAGCGCATATAACTTTTAAATTTTGGACTTTTAAAAATTTTGTTATTTACTATTTTTTTTTGCCAAAAACGGTGGAAAAAACATTTTTTTGAAAAGACCCCTTAAGCCGCTTTTATATACGAAAGCGGATAGTTGTCTACGGTGTGGGATAATAGGAGCCGGAAAAAAGGTCATTTTTGTGGATTCTTTCAAGGAAAACTATTTGAAATTTCGGATTGGGGTTTCGATTATCTAAAAGTATATACATTCAAAAATATGTTTAATTTTCTTTATTTAAAAATATCAAAAATATACAAGCATATTGTATGATCCTTGGAGCGTCGTAAAAAATCTGCGTATACGGTACACACTGGCGTTTCTTTAAAAATCATCTGAAAAAAAAAAACCAAAAAGATTATTAAATTAGATACTATAATCTAGTACTTGTCATAGCCGATTTTGAAAATATCGATTTATGACAAAATGGCGGACGTTTGAACATAAATAGTGATTTCTGGGCCAAAAATTAGTTCTTATTTTGCCTATAAAACAAAAACTAAGTAACGGAAAAAAAATCCTATGACAAGTACTAGATAATTGTGTATAGAATAACCACAAAAAACCTCAAGGCAATCGGTTCATTGGTTTCCGAGAAATTTTGGGTACCGATTTGAAAAACGTGGTTTTGAGAAAAACGCGTTTGAAAATTTGGGATTGAATAAATCATGAAATTGATCAACTTACATGGAATCATCGATACCAGGCCCATAGTGTAGATCGTCTACGGTCGACGGAATGTTCATAGCTTCTAAATCCTCGACCTCGACCATCTAGGTGTATATCTCCCGTTAATGCTCCAGTAACCAGACAAGTAAATAAATAAATATCCATTTCACCCACCTCATGAAATAAAATGTTTTGACAAAATATTAGTTTTTACAGATTCCGTACTTCTCGTTTATTCAGACGAGAACTCCACGGAAACAACAGTAGTGGCTTTGATCAATGAGTGAATCAGTGAGATAATTGTTCTCGTGTGTCAGCAAATTTCGATTTCGTTATACATTTATGCATCGACGCGTTCGAGCACGTTCCAATACAATCCAGAGAGATATTTATCATTGACAAATGTCATTGAACAACGGTGCAGCATGTTTCTTGCTACTCCACTGACCTAATCTCGTTCCAATTAGACTCAATGCTCTCCTGGCGCGAACCTCAGCTCTTTTCTTTAAAATTGTTTCTCATTCACGGCTGGTACTGTACGAACAACACTCAATGCTCAACACCCGCAAAAATATTCGACCCTCCGCTTTAGTTCATGCCACTGCGCTAAACAATTTTCGTATTTCGCACGTTCGACTGCAATCATTCGTGCTATCGGAATATTGCCCCCATCCGACCTATATACAACTGCGAAGCATGCGTGAGAGTTATTTAATTCGCGGGAAATTCCATCGGTACGATACCCACGAGGTTCCGAATGGATAAACCGCGCCGTATATTCATTACCGCGAGGGTAATTATTTTGCCAATTAAACTGAAAACAATATCGACGTTAACGAATATACATATCTATACGTGCAGATTCACTCGAACAATCGGGTTCATAGCAATACTCACTTCTCTCTCCGACGGCTCGAACTGACACTCTCGAGAAAAATTCACGATTAACTTTGCCATTCGCTCGTGTCAGAAACATTGTAATTCGCACGCCGTGCTGCTGAATAATACATCGTTCCGTTTATATCAAATTTCACGTTTAATTTATCGCGTACCGCGGAAACTGCATCGTACATGTACAAAAATAAATCACGCTATTCCTATGTTGAGGCATTATATACATTTAAATGGACGAAAAAAGGTTTTTTGGGAATTTGAAAAAAAAAAAAACAACAAAACAATCGAAATGGTGTGTGAAGACATTAGAACAAAAAATGTATTTTTTTCTTATAATCTACATGACTTTTACTAGCGAACTACACACGTTTATTACAGAATATTGACTGTTGCAAATTTGACAGAATTTTGAAAAAAAAGCCGCATTTTCGACGTGAAAAATGATTTTGATTTGTTTATCAAAAAATCGTGTGTACTTCGCTACAAAATCTATTTAAGAAGCTACAGTTGACATTTGAAGTCACTCGGCTAAAAATTGTAGGAGCTACGAGTCCGACCGATTAAAAAAAATTGTTTCAAGAAAAATGCGTTTAAAGTTCTAAAACCATTTTTATTCGGACCATATACTTCTTGGGATGTTTCTATATAATTTGAGCCAATAAAAGAGACGATACTTTTTTTCGAAAGGCCTTAAGGCGGGTCTTAAGGCGGCTTAAGTTTTTTTCGAACAGCCTTAAGGCGGGATAGACATTTAGACAGGAAACAAATAAGCAATATTGAGGGGATTTTTTAAACTAAGAAATAATTATTCTACAATTATCAAACTTTAGGTATACTTTAATAGTATATTTAAGTATAAAAAATAATTTTTCAAATCAATTCATCATCAAAATGACGGAACTGTGGCAGATTGTTACACCAAGGTCGCCGCGGGAGTTGCGAATCGGCGTGCAGTCTAGCTTCCCGTAGCCTTTGATTTGCAAAAGAGTTCAAACATTTTTTCAGTGAAACATGTATAGTTTCTATGTGACGGTAATTAAAATGAAGAAAATGCAAATTTAAGAAAATTGCACGCATTTACAAAAAAAATCAACATTTCACGCAACATTTCTGTAAAATGTGGATTAAAAAAGTAGTTTTTATGCCAATTTTTCAAAAACAATTCCCATCAAGTAGAAGGTACCAATATTATCAATATTTCTACCAAGTTTCAACTCAATCGGCTTAATCGTTTTTGAGTAATCCTGCACGCCAATTTCGATAATGCAATTTTGAGAAAAACGGGTTTGAAGTTCAAGTTTAATCGTTATAAGTGTATATCCCTTGAGGCCTTAGGCCACTCTTGAGACCGAAAAAATCGGCTTGCTGGGGATTTTTTTCATAAAAAACTACAAAATAAATCGAGATTACAAAAAAGGGTGTTTATCATACATATCAGTGACTGTATACAATAATTTTTTTGAAGCGATTAATTTAAAAATGGCGGCTGGGCAGCGTTTTTGCGACGACGTCTCCGTTTTTCCAGAGTCCGCGGCCAGACAAACAGCTTCTGTAATTTTGTAATTATAATGAGCCAATGAATTTTCCTTGCTTATATATAATAACTGCTATAGAGGTACGTAGAATTTTTTCGATATATTCATTTTTGGCCAAATGGCGCACTTCCAAAGTGGAAATTGAAAAACTTGCCCAAAAAAATCGTCAGATAATTGTTAATAACAAATGAACTATGCAATATAAAAAAAATTCCTACGTACTTCCAGAGACAATGTATTTTTCAAGATATATTCAACATTTCAAATGAATCGGTTGAAAATTGTCTGAGTTATGTTTCCGGCCAACTTAAAAAACGCAGTTTTGAGATAAACGCGTTTGAAGTTCAAAAGGAGCTCGCTGCGGACCAGGCGGTCTTGTACTAAAATTCGAAAATCGAGTACTTAGAGATTTTTCCCGGCCATAATCTTTTGGGACGTCATTTATGAGGTCCTAGGGGACCATTTAAAAAAAATCGATTTTTCGAAAATTCTATAGTGGCCTAACCCCTTGAGGCATGATAAGTTTTTGATTACAACCCAGCCTGGGTTTTTCCAATCAGCTGGCACTCTCGTTCGGTTTTCGCATATCCTCATCCCCGTTGGCTAACTAGTGATCAATACTCCAGAAATTGGAAGAAAAGTTGACGAAAATGACAACGAAAAAGGATAGAACGAAACGTACTTGCATCAGTGATGATTGACAGCGGCCAGCTGATTCGCGAGATACGATGTAATTAGACACAAGCGAGACTTTGCAATAACGACTAGGAGGCAATTCCGATCTTAAGCAAAAGCGAAGCGCAAAACACCCTGGACGCGGTTCTTCCAGCCAATATCCCCTCCAACCAATTACATACCACGGGAAATCTTGTTCAGCTCAGGGAAATGAAAGGACAACAAAAATACGCGGTGGATAATGCCCAGAGCTTCGGAATGTAGATTGGGGGACACTGTGAGGAAAATCCGGTACGGGGGAATCCAGGCGTCAGTGGATTCTCGTTATTATGGAAATTTGAGGAACCCAAGAGCATCCTGGGGACACAAATAGAAAGAGAGAAAGAAAGGGAGAGAGAGAGAGAAAGAGAGAGAGAGAGAGAGAGAGAGAGAGAGAGAGAGAGAGAGATACTCGAAGCTGAAAGCGAGAGTCGACCACGCTGGAAAAGTGCAATATGCAAATTCAATACTTGACGGAATTAAAGAGGGCTTTATATGTGTGAGAGTTTGCGCGAGTGAGTTATTGTCCTGGACAAGTTGCAGGCTTCGATGTACGTGCGTCCGATAATAAGCGGCATGAAAAGTTGCGGACGTGAGATAATCGGGATTGGATAGGTTGGACGAGTCACGATTATGTCGAGCCCGATTATGACTATTGCATCAAATATATATTAAGGACCGCCCTTAAGGCGGGAGTCTGTATTATAAGGTCCAAAAAGCGTTTTTTCGGGATTTTTTTTCAGGAGGGAAAAAAAACAAGTGAGCTAAGTAAACATTGAGGTATCTTTCCATGTATATTTGAAATGTATTGAAAAAAAATTCTGTATGGAACAAGAAATGGAATCGTAATTCTTAACTGAACCAAATAAACCAATAAAATGTTCAACTGTCTCTTTTAATTCACTTTGAAGAGGTTTCCATACTGAAGAAAATAAACTTTAGTTTGATTCAATAGGTCGTCTAGTTTTTTTTTGCTATCACGCCCGCCAATTTTGAAAAATCGTTTAAATGAAAACTGGAGAAAACGCGCTTCAATGTTTTCAATAGGAGGAAAAATCAATATCGAATATCAATCGTTCCTCTGGTTTTGGCCTTGTGCCTTCAAAAATATTTACAATTGGCCTCTGTAACTTTGTAAATATATTCATGGATAGTTTATCTATCGACTTAAGCAATAAAAAAGAAACGTTTTTTCAGACCTTCTAATTCA
Source organism: Ophion obscuratus (assembly GCA_964007375.1). NCBI lineage: Eukaryota > Metazoa > Arthropoda > Insecta > Hymenoptera > Ichneumonidae > Ophion > Ophion obscuratus. The sequence continues at coordinate 40,933,491 of OZ023317.1, forward strand.
GGCTGCCACCTTAAGGCCGTATTCTAGTCTTGAGGCCTACATTTCGGGCTCGATGAAAAAATTGCAAAATATGCTTTCAGCATCTATTTTTTACTATGTTCTGTAGATGTTTCAAGAACGTAAAAAAAAATTGTGCAACAAAAATTTAATTGAAAAATGTATGGGCCTTTAAATATGATCGTAAAAAAGGATTGAGGCGGTTGGCATGATTCCAGAGCTCCCATTAATCTGAATCAGAAATTGAACCAATTTTCTTGATCAATAAGAATGTCAATATAGGAGGTACCAAACAGAAAAAAAATTCAATGGTGACTTTAGATAACAATACTGCCTTGAGGCAGTAGTCTGGTCTAGAGCGAGATTTTTGACGTCATTTTTGGGTCGGAATAACTTTTAAACCGTTGAAGTTGTCTTGATGAAATTTTACATATGTATTTATTATTCCTTTAAAAATGTATCTACATTCAAAAAAAGTTATTTTAAATATTTTCATATAGTTTTTTTTATTTTTTTACAACATGGTCCGCCGAAAACCGCCTCGATCGGTGCCCACTCTGGGTGATGTTGTATGCGTCTGAAAAAAATATATATGCTCAGTCTGTGCGAGTATTCTGAGCACTGCTAGCAAAATTAGTACTAAACAAAATTTTGTTACAAAATGGCGGCCTGTTAAACTTTGATTAATGATATTTCATACATTTTCGGATATTCGACGGGTGGGAGTCGAAATATCGATGGATCAATATTCGGATGGGCTGAAATATCGAATTAAAAAATGTCGAATGTTTGAATATAGATAGATCAATGTTCGGAGGGTTTATATAGTCGTAAATAAAAATTCCGAATACGAATATTTCGAAGCTGAAATATTGCGAAAAACAAAAACCGATTTAAAAAATACTGAGAGACATAATATCGAATTGCTTATATAAATAATACCAAATAATTCGAGAAGACGAATCTTCGAATTGTAAATATAGCGACGGTTCGAAAAACAGAAAGCATTAAATCGAACGGCCAAAAAGTCGAGTGGTTAAAATAACGAAGGGTCAAAATGTCGAACGGCCCGGATGGCGAAAACTTGTGATCGAGGCAGATAGCGTTAGCGGTCGGCCGGGACGGCATCCATACCATGTTCGCCATTTTGGCATTCGCCATTTCGGACCATCGATATTTTGTGTCTCGATATATTGCTTTTCGCTATAGGCGGTATTACGAATATTAGATACTCGCTTTTTTCTGTTTCGGAGATATGGATGTTGTAGATTGTTCCAATCTATATTTGTATGTCTCAAATTGCAGACGATCTGAATATACGTTTTCAGATAAATGAGCTCTCGAATAAATGATGCTTTGCTTTATAGTCATTCGATTTTTTCTTCGATCGAAACATAACATTTCGAATAATTAAACCTTCGTTATTTTGAGAGTTCATAATTCTGTCGTTTCGAAATATTTGTCGATCTATATTTGGTCCTTCGATATTTGGATCCCCACCCTATTCGACGAGTTATAAAATGTGGGCAAAATTATTGCTCGACTCAATTCTGGTACCAGTCCTCCGAAAGAGGCTACCGAAGGTATGTGCAAAATTTCAGCTCGATCGGTCAATTAGTTATCGCGATATCGTGGGCGCCGATTTGAAAAACAGTTCTGAGATAAACGCGTTCAAAGTTTGGATACCGTTAGATGAGGTTTGCGCGCGGCTTGCATATAATTTCTATTACTCTGCTAATTTTTAAAATATTAATAAACGGTTTCCACGAGCGTATTAAGAAAGGTCTAAGGAATAATAAAATGAAGAAAAAAAATCGGTTTTGTCAAATTTCTAGACCAGACTACTGCCTTAAGTTCGAAAAAGCTAATGGCTGATTTTGCCATGAGGGTCATCTTCGGCCGACATGTAAATGCGCTTACATTTATCTAAAGATGGTATTGAATCCATTGGCGTTAATATAATGTCGACTACGAGGACGGTCCTCGAAGTGGAATGGCTCCAAAATCATTCTGCCCCATATATATATATATATATATATACACACACACACACACACACACACACACATACATACATACACATATACATATACATATACATATACATATACACACACACACACACACACACACACACACACACACACACACAATATAAGTATGATTAAGTTCGGAGCGAAACTGTCTTTCGGATGCAATGTTCAGCCGAGTCACCTATATGAAACAGAGTAACGGCTGTCGCCTCCGCTTAGTCGTTCCGTGAATATCACCCCGAGCTCACTCTTGTCGCACTACAACCCCAGAAAACCATTTTTACCACTAAGGGGTCGTTATCAAGCGCGTCAGCTACTGCTCTCGGTTTGATTTTTCACCCCATTTTTTTGCACCTACCCTCGTCAAGCTTTCCTGCTCCACGTTCTCATGAAAATGGCTTTGTTCTCGGGTGATTATTTGTCTCTGCGGGTTCTCTCACACCGGTAGCTTCGAAATATTTGCCGGAAGAGTACACGCGTATGTACGCGTAGCGAATAGACAAATGAGGGTGCGCGAGTTGCTTGAAACCCAAAGGGTTCTCTATATTTTGTGGAGAAACTAGAGTGATACTGGGTTTTTTGCTTCCGAGGGCTTCTTCGGAGACATTTCTGTTGGATTGCTCGCCTGGTTTTTTGTACTGGAGACTCTAAAGGGTAGTTCACACAGTAATTAATTCACACGAATAAAGGTCGTTTTTGCCTATTTTTTTTACTAGGTTATTTATTTGGGATTTCGAAAAAAGGTATTTTATTAAGCAGACATTGAAGTTATTTCGTATGAATTTTTATTCGAACAAATAAAAAACTAATAGCGTTATTGAAGTAAAATAGTCTTTAGAAAAAAAAACAATGTTAAATCGTTGTACGTAGCCTTTTTCGACTAAAGAAATTCACACCCTGGCGGGCCTTGAAAGAAGAGTGTAATTTTTGTGATTTTTTACTCGTACCGGCGCGTTTGAAAAAAACTAAATAAAAAAGCCGCTACGTAAAACAATAGATACTGCAATTACGGGAGTTTTGTATTTTTTAAATTGAGTTATGATTCCGGCCAGGTCGAGAAAAGTCGTTTCGCTACCTGCTGTCACTGTATCGTCTGTAACGTGGTGAATTTTCAATACTTCAACTCGAACATTGTTTCACGTATCCTTGAACATGTATACTTTGAGAAAATGCAAAAAAATGAATTGTTTACCCATCGCAGTGGTGTCCCGCCTTAAGACGGCTGTTGACGCAACAGAACGTCAGGTCAGATTAGCCAAGTGCGATTAGGGAGTGACGGTGAAGGGTAACACGTGAAAATCTGCAAGGCACTATATGCACGTATGCGTGTACTTTCCTACAATCCATGTTGAATCACCCATACAAATGAGTAAATGACAGTAAGTGAATTGTTAAGGCCTTACCCCCACTTGTAGCGCAAAAAAAGGTCTTTTTCATGAATTTTTTTAAAGAAAACTGCAAAACTTTTTTAATCGATCAATATACCATCTTAAAGAACACATCTTGAAGAACTTTCAGTAATTTTTTTATTGAAAAATATTACATCGTTTAGTGGCAAAGTGGCCGTCAATGAAATAATGTTTTTATATACACGGTTTGCGGTGACCAACATTGCGGCGAAGTGGATCACCTGAAAAAAATGCGTATGGATTTAGTCAAATATAAGTATAAACTAGTCTTTAATCGAAGGATTTTAAAAAATATTCATTTTTCACAAAATGGCGGACAGTCAAAGTTAATGGTTCGTTTTTAACGAAAAAAACGGCCGTTTTTTGGCTATAAAACGGCCATTTTTTTCGAAAAAAAATGGAACGGTTAAAGACTACATTTTTATGTATTAAATAAGCCTGCAAAATTTCAAGAAGATCGGTTCATTAGTGTTCGAGTAATCTTGGTCACCGACTTCAGAAATGCCATTTTGAGAAAAACGCGTTTAAAGTTTCAATTTCAGCTTACACGAAGAACGGATTCTTCTCTTTCAACGCTCATATCTCAGTCAATTTTGTTCGGATCGACTTGAAATTTTCAGGACATATTCTCAGATACTTATACTTCAAAAAAATGCAATAAAAAAAATCGATTTTTTCAAAATCGCAAGTGGGGGTAACCCCTTAATTCGTCTACACCGATTGTCCGATCAAAGGCATGTTCATGTTGGAGTCCATGTACTACCTATATTCGTCCACACTGAGACAAAACCAAACAGACCAAAAACAACCATCATCAGAAATTAGTACAATGAAACTAACAGTAATCACACTGCATTGACAGGGCAATTAAATAATATGGCCAATACAAAACTGCTCTATCATGTATCTGCCAGTAAACTGCAGTTAATTTACCCATGCTATCTTTACGTATAGGTGTTCTTTTGTCAATACCATGGACTTACATGTCAGTCTGTGTATACGTTATTGCTGGCAATTGGCCGAACGTGATTTTCCATGAAAAACGATTCGCTACCTTGCGACGTTCCCATTAAATGTTTTCCTGCGGCTCTTGGATATAAACGCGACATATATATATATATATATGTGTCGTTCGGAGGCACGCGGAACTGGAAAATTACTCGTTGTCGTCGTCGTCGTCGGCGGCGTCGCGACACTAAAAACCAGAGAATCATGAACCCGAGGACGAGGAGGAGTGAGCGAGCATGGTACGAAATTACTTTGAGTACACGTCTACTCGCCGGAGCACGTTAAATGGTTACGTTTGGTTGTAAAACGCGTTGAGGAGAAGGGAACGTGTTACAACTCTGTCCGTTCGTGTCGTCGTCTCCAACCTTCTCTTCGTCGTCCTTATTCGAAAGCATTTTTCCCGCAGGAATGGTATGTACGTCGCGTAGAAAATAAAGTCCACACGTGCATCTCTCGGTTGTGTAATGATGAAGAGGGAAACAAACGATGCGAATGGAGAAAGAGATCGGCCAATTAACTGTGAGTAAAAAATGTTAAGCACGCGCAAAGATTGACCAGCAGCCTTTAGAAATCCTCTAGAACTGTCTCCTTTGTGTCTTATGTCATTGCCACCATCCCAATCTCAATTGAATCCGTTTGGGTTGGTTTGAGCTTTTAGTCAACTTTCTAGTGTCTTTTTTGTCGTTCATCGGAGACTTCTGGTGGAACAAATCCCAACAAACTCAATGATGAAATGTTACGTGAGCAAATGATGTTTTTCACAGGTAGGGTCGAGTGGGTACGGTTGATACGATTCTGTTTCTATGGTCCGTAACGTCGCTATTATATGACCAAGCTTTGAAGGAGTTAAACTTATCAGTAATACTCCTCTTTTCCGATTGGGGTAGAATATCCATAAGTCGGATATCTATAAGTATGAATATTCATAAGTGAGTATAGGGTGGAAATGAGTGCCAGAAATGGCGGGATGTAAAGGAAAAGTGAGTATAAAGGGAACCCAAACAAACCCAAAGAAACTCACTTATCTCCACCTCCCGCCATTTCTGGCACTCATTTCTAATCTATACTCACTTAGGAATATTCAACTTGTGGATATTCATGCTTATGGATATTCGTATTTATGGATATTCTTACTTATGGATATTCGATTTATGGATATTCATACTTATGGATATTCGTACTCATGTATATTTGACTTATGGATATTCATACTTATGGATATTCGACTTATGGATATTCAACTTATGGATATTCGACTTATGGATATTCGATTTATGGATATTCGACTTATGGACATTCACTTATGGATATTCGACGACAGTGTCTCTTCCGATGATTCGGGTGGAATTTTGATATTCTTCTTAGTATTTGCTTTAGTCTCTTGGCAGCTGGAAAATCAAACAAAAAAATAATATGTTACAAACTTACTCACAAAAATTGTTTCAACCGTACCAACCGCCCTTTTTAGTCGAAAAAATGCACATTGTCGAAGCCAACGATCTTGGACTAATACTAATCATGATTTTTTAACTGTTAAGCTTCCATTTCTTAGCATGAAAAAAAACTCAATACTCTACATCTAGTATCAACAGAGTAATTGGGATAAAATTGGGATCAAAATACTTACTTTTTCTTGCCAAAACACAATAGGACCATTTATACGCAGCCACAATAATCCAGTAAAAATGTCGAAAGTAAGCACTTTTCAGATATAAATAGGAAAAATTGATGTACGGGTAATTGGATGACGTTGAATCATACGTTGAATATAGCGTTGAATAGACGTTGAATCATGACGTTGAATATAGCGATAATAATTTTGCAATCAAGCCCCGAGAAAATGTTCTATAATGTTTAAATACCGTTTAATTTGGAACCTAATAATTTTATCGAAAAACATGTCAAACAAAAGTTGTTTAGGACATAAAAGTACGTAAAAAAGTATTGAACGTTCGTTTTCGTATCTTCAAAAATGAGGGAGAAAAAGACGAGTGAAAATTTGTTTGCAAGACGAAATCGCTTTACAGTCGAAGCACCACTGGGAGTGTAAGGGACTCAAGATACTCCTTGGAGCGCGTTGCGCGCATGCGTGGCGCAACATTAGGAAGAACCTCCCATGAGAGCGAACGGCATAGTCATATAGTGCGTCTCTGTCTGGCAGTGATGCTCAACCGGTAATTTTGTAAATGCTCAGTCGTCATTTTTCAATACTTTTATAATGAATAAAAATAAAAAAAATCTCTGGAAAGTCAGATTAACTCTTTCTAAAGCAATATGTATCCAAAAACCCGAGACATATACGAATTTGGTATTTTTTTTAACTTCGTCGTTTTCGTCCCCCAATTAAATGGTTTTTCGTTTTTTGCTCCCTTATTTTAGAAGATACGAAGATGAACGTGTAATACTTTTTTACGTACTTTGATGACCCAAACAACTTTTCTTTGACATATTTTTCGATTCACTTATCAGGTTCCGGATTAAACAGTTTATAAACGATTTTAAATATTTAAAAACATTTGCTCGCGTAACATATTGCTTGATGCAATATTAATATCATCATTCGATGACAAAACATATTGCTTGATTGCAATATTAATATCATCATTCGATTCAGCGACATCCAATTACCCTTAGATCAATTTTTCGCATTTATATTTAAAAAGTTCTTACTTTCATGCTTATCACCTGGACTACAACGCACTTTCACTGGGACAACACTGGGGAAACACGACTCGATGCGCAAGCCGTTTCTTTTTCTTCTTGCACTCTTCACACTATGGCTACTATGTTAGGCGTTATTCTACCTGTTTCAACCCTCCCACCCCCCGTTACAACCGTACCCAGTCCACCCTACTTCAATTTTTTTTTCAATTCCGTGACGACGAACGCACTTTGAAAATCATTTACAAGAAGAAACACACGGTAACGGAGCACCTCGAACGTGCCTTCATCCCAGTGGTAAGATATTCGTGTTCAACATCGGCAAAGTTTTGTTCAAGACTGACATACACTAATGGTCCTTTTGACAAACGGTATATCCCTATTCCCTTCCCAGCGCTCTACTATTGGCCCTTTTAATAAATTCCCATTAGATCCTTATCATCGTCGAGTTTGTTCGGGAGTTTGGTCGTTGTCATACCTTATGCCGCGCGCGGGGTCAGAGGAGCATGCCGCGTTAATCTCGAAAGCTCGCTTGGTGGATTTAACCGACGGGTTAAAGAGGACCAGCGCGAAAGCCGCACTCACACGACCGAAATTTTGCTGGGAAAATTCTCACTCAAAGGATATATATATATATATATATATATATATATATATATATATATATATAGCCTTAACTATATATATACATATATGTATATATATACAGGGTGTCCCTCTTATCTCTGCCACCCGAAATAACACCGTAATTATCGACGTCACAAAAAAATGTTCCAGACAAACGTTGCGCGGTGTGAAGGGGGCCATCAAAGGCGACCAATATTTTTGGCCTTCACGGCGCTGACGCACAGTGAAGGTGACCTCCATCTTTTAATGCAATGGTACATTTTTTCAACCATCTTGTCGAGCATCTTAAGCCGCATAAAAAAACATTATAGAGTCAAAATCGTTCAAGGTCATTCAAGGTCACCTATTAAAATGAAATACAAATCTAAATATCTCGGATCACTAGCAAATATTTGTTAGTGATCCGAGACATTTAGATTTGTATAATCAATACTGACCTTGAATAACCTTGAACGACTTTGACCCCTAATGTTGTTTATGCGGCTCGAGGTGCTCCACAAGATGGTTAAAAAAATGTACCATACCATTTAAAAAAGTGGAGGTGACCTTCACTGTGTGTCAGCGCCTCCACTGAAATAAAATAAAATTGGTCGCATTTGATGGCTCCCTTCACATCGTACAACTTTTGCCTGGAACATTGTTTGTGATGCCGATAATTACCGACTTCTTTGAGGTGGCAGAGATGAGAGGGACACCCTGTATATATATATATATATATATATATATATATATATATATATATATATATATATATATATATATATATATATATATATATATATATAGCGCCTTTCGGCTCGTGTTGCGACCACGTCGTTTCGCCCAGGATGATAACGAGCCCGTTGATGGTTACTTGTATAACTTCTTCGTGTATGTGTGTCCTACCCATTTGCAATTCCGTGCATTTTCCCGAACGAGCATAATCGGCAAGACTATGCGGAAACTTGCACGCGCGTGCCATAGTGGGCGACATACTACAAGAGGGCAACGCCATTAAACGTTATTTTAAGGCTATTTATTTCTCCCTCTCTCTCCCTCTCGCTCATTGCGGCTACTAGTATGACTAATTATACGCCTGAGCTGTCAAGTCCCTGCGGGCTTAACAAATTGTCGACCATTATGCGCCATGAAAATCATTGAAACGATGTATATATAACGATCTTTTACGCAAAGGCGAATTGGAGCGATTTGAATCAATGTACTACACGGAGAAAACAGGGGCCTCGAAGTTTAGAATTAATACTATGCTTCTAAGAAAAAATATCATTAAATATTAAAAAGTATTGGATGGAAGATAAAAATTGTAACTGTGGTATAGTAATAATGGAGAAATTTAAATTTTAACCTACGATATGGCACGTAAACTGATACAAATAATACATTTTATTCGGCATATTGTGATTTTTTGTAGTATTCAAAAAATATTTTGCCCACGTGATTGGAACAAATAGTTTCCAGTATTCTACAAAAAGTACGGTATAAAGAGTCACATTTTACGAATAACTTCGTAATATTTTTCGCTATACACCGAAGGTTTATGCTATGCGTATAGTGAAGTCTATACATACACGAAGATTAATGCTATACGTATAGTAAAATCCACATGAAAATATAGCGTGTAATAAAGGTTGGTATTTTACAAAAAGTCCTATACAGCATATAGGACTCGCGCCTATGCGAGAATAGTTTCAAATGTAATATGCACGCATCATTTTTACTATACGGTGTGAGAATCATTTTTACACTTCTATAACAACAAGTCTTAGAATTACGAACTGGCAGTAAACTGCTATACTTTTCTAGCACTGAATATTAGAATTCTGGCAATCAGTCTTAGAATTTGAGGCCGCATTTTTCTCCGTGTATTGGAGGAAAAAGAATTCAGTAGTTTCTTAGCGTTGTAGGATGCCATTCATCCTTTCACTTTAATCCTACATTTGCCACTTCACTATTCTCAGATCCTTGAGGCAGTATTGTGGTCTGGAAGTTTGAGAAAATTGTTTTTTTTTTTAATGTTATTTTTATATTCTACAGACCTTTCTGAATACGTATGTGAAAACCTTTTAATGATACTCATACAATTAGCCGCGTTACAAAGGGTGTCTCAAAATGACCTGACATTTTAAATTGCTCGCCATTTTTTTTGTGGCGAACATAGAGTACTAATCTTTGACAACTGGTATCGGGAGGTATTGAGGTTTAGTCATGGAGAATTACATGATCGAGCAACGCGTAGAAATTTTGATTTGCTGCATTGTTACTGCCTAGTTATTGCAGACGAAGTTTCATGATCGTGCCGCGGCGATGTGAAATGGTCATCAAGATCGTGCGATTTGACGTGGACTTCTTTCTTTGGGGTTTTCCGAAAAAAAAGTGCATGCCAACGATCCACATACCATTCCGGAGCTCAAAGAAATTGGACGCACCATTAAGGGGTCTTCTCACTTTAGACGCTAAAAAGGCTATTTTCATGATTTTTTGACAGGTTTATGTTATAGATATTGATATAAAAGTTATTACACTTAGTAAATACACTTTCGAAATACATTTTTTTAAACATTTATTTTAGTCACTATTTATAGACGAAAATGGTAGTTAAAAAAATGTCCTAAAAAATTGTATGTCTGCGCTGTTGATAAAATCTCGGAGATGTATCAACCGAGACAAAAAAATCAAACGGTTTTAGATTCAGTATGTTAATGGCTATACCGCATATCATACGATTTTTGATACATGCAAAAATAACAAAATGGCGGACACTTTTCGCAAAAACGAAAAAAACGCGTTTTTTCACCGTTTTTGGCTAAAAAAATTGTAAATATCAAAATTTGGAAAAATCCTTGCTACGCGCTATAGCTATCGTTGTGAAAAATATATGGTTAAAATTTCATATCGATCAGTCTAGTAATTTCGAAGATATTATAAACAAGCCGTCGAAAAACATTGTTTCGAGAAAATCGCGTTTAAAGTTTGTTTGAGTTACATAAATTGTTTTCAATGTATTTCGAAAGTGTATTTATTAAGTGTAACAACCTTTATATTAATATCTATAATATAAAGCTATAAAAAAATTCATGAAAATTGCCTTTTTTAGCGTCTAAAGTGAGAAGACCCTTCAATGAAATTAGTCCGCAATTATGCCAAAATGTTATTGAAAATTTCGTCAGGAAAGTGAACGGTTGCAAACACGGACTAGGCGGCCATTTATTGGATATTGGGTTCCACAAAACCTCCATGTTTGTACCTTATATGAAAATAAAAATATTTGTAATTTTTAAATGAATAATACATTTTATTAATAAATTAAAATGTCAGGTCATTTTGAGACACCCTGTAGAAGTTACAAGGGAGGCGCTCGGGGAGCGCGGTCGAGATGTAGCAAAGTTTGAGCACGTTTTTCTCGAAACTATGATTTTTCAAATCGGCAACCACGATATCTCAATAACCAATTGGTCAATTGAGCTCAGATTTGGCATGCACCTTCAGTAGATTGTTTTTCAACGTTGGTAGCAGAGTTGAGGCAAAATCATTTTTTTTTCTTCTATATAACTCGTAGAATGGTCCGAAAAAAGGAAAATTAATAATCATAGTTTAGTATTCCGCCATTTTGTGGTTTATTTTGCTAAATCCGGTACCAAACATCGGAACACATACAGATTGAGAATATGCTTAGTTTTTTATTCCGATTCATACAACGTCCACAACACTGGTCGCCAATTCGGAGCGTTTTCCACGCACCCTTGTAAACAAACCTACAAAGGCACATGATAATAAATTTTATTTTTTTATATTGTACATGTTCTTGAAGAATCAATGAACATACGTAAAAAAATTTCAGAATCAAAACCGCAACGATTTAACAGTTATTCCGTCTTAAAAATCATCTCCCAAACAGCGCTCTAGACAGCAATATTGCCGTAAGGGACTACATCTAACTGGGGACCCGAAAAAAAAATGCCCACATTTCGATCTTTTTCTTTTGAAAACGTTGATGAAAAATAGCCACATTTTCTTTAACACAAAGGTACATATATTGAGAGCCTAAAAAAACCACAAAAAATACAGAAAAACAACAAAAACATGGCTGCCGACAGATGATAAATTTGTTTTTCAGACCTTTGGCGGTGGACACCCTCCAGCTTAAACGGTCCATCTGAAATCTGAAAACCAAACGGGTTATTCAAGTTATCAACAAATACGAGTCGTTGACGATCGTCGATTTTTGATAATTTTTTTTTTTTTACAAAGTGGTGACGAATTGAATCTCGGGCATACAAAATCTATGAAAAAAAGTTATAATTACGTAACTATTAAAAAATGAAGATCGACTTTAAAAAAGTGACATCGTCAACGACCTTTAAATGTTTCTCGTCGTATATCCGTTAAATTTTTAAATAATCCATCAAGTAGTTCTCGAGATATCCCGTCCACCGACTGTGAAAACAGTATCATCTGCCGGTGGCCATGTGTTTCTTGTTTTTGTTTTAAAAAAATTGAGTATCTTTTTCACAAACCGTTTCCCAAGAAAAAAAATCGGAGTTTGGCCATTTTTTCGGGCTTCTAGGTAGATGTAGCCCCTTAAGGACTACCGGTGTAGGGCTCAGAAAATGGCGAATCCCGACAATTTTTCACGGCTACCCAGTTGATAGAATGAAAATTCCATTTGGTGGCCTTTATTCTACACATCTTCAAGTAAATTTACAAATTACTTCACAAGATTTTGTGACAAAATGACAGCGCGAAACGGTAAATAAAACATGGTCAATCGCAGAGCAGCGCAGATCCGACCGTTCACAAAAATCGTCACAACTCGGTTAATTTTTGACATATTTACAAAAAAATTTTCCCCAATTAAAGTCGATACCCTAGGCTATGGAACTATACAACGGAAAATCGTGATTCCCAAACCATATGCAAACCCTTTAACGCGTATTTATATTTTATACGTGCTTAAAGTCCTGCAGAGCTTTACTCCGCACTTCGTCTACCACCACACTTCGCGAAGAAGACTACACCATATGTATCCTGTATAGACTGCAAATTTGCGAGCTTTTCCGACGTGTGATTTATGCGGTGGTAATTCGCATAATCCCCAGGAACGGCGAATACCCTCCATCGTAAGAATAAAAAACCCGCGACCGAAAGACACACAGAGAGAAAGGGAAAACTCGATCAATGTATCGGAAAGTCTAGTACTTTCCAAACAGAAAAAAAATGCGAAAAGCGTGGAAAAAAAGGAAACACCCAACGCTGCATCGCAAATTGAGTTAGGGGCTCTTATCGCGTTAGCGCTGGAAAACCGACGTAGTTTATAACGGAATGGAAAAAAAAGAGGTATGCGTTGCCCATAGCGAACAGAAAAAAGTGCAAAGTTTCGTACGAAACATTGTTGGATGTGTGTTCGTGTGCGTGTGAGTGTGGGGTGCAAAAAATATGTAGAAGCAAAATCTCGTTGTTTCGTCGATACCACTAAACTATACGTCACATATATATATATATATATATATATATATATATGCATAAATGCACATATATAAGACATAGACATTATACGCTCTCCTGCACGTTCCCAGCCCTCGTATTTTCTTGGCTCATCGTTTCCCGTTTACTCTCATATATACAATACGAAGAGGATTACCTGCCTCGAGAAAGAAAATTCTCCAGGGGGAAGTCTCCAAGGAATAACAAAAGACCAAAGACGGCCTCTTCGCCCGGTGAGAAAGGGATATATCGTGTAATTGTTCTGTCCCAGCGGATGTGTAAACTTCCTATGGTATACAGGCGAAAAACAGATGAGCGAGGCAAAATATAAAACGATCGCAACGTGCAATTATTACGACACGGGTTGTTCCACGCGAAAAATGCAGCTACTTTTGGACGAAGAAGTGTGTGAGTTTTTTCGTTTATTTATTTTTATTTTTGGAGGGAATCAATGACGGTGGATAGGGAAAGCGGACTTTTCCCAGTGTTCGAAAAGTTTAGGACGATTTAAAAAAATGTCGGATGAGTGGGCGCGTGAAGGGACACCGCAGGGAGAATGTTTGAATGAAGAATTAAAAATGTTGGGTAAAGTTCCAAAACAGCCTACCCTCCGATCGAGTTGAAATTTTGCATAAACCTACTTTTTAATATTTTATGACAACCCGTAAAGGGATTTTTGGCGACGCGCAATAGTTTTTGGGTTTATTTGGGTTTGTTTGTTTGAACAAAACGGAGTGCGCGATAACATATACAGGGTGTCCCAGAATAAAATGCGTTCCCTGAAATGAGGGGTTGGGGGTGAAATTCTGAGTCGATTGATATAAGCATGTGTGGGTCTCAGATCAAGCCCTGAATTATTATTAATTTTTAAAGGCAGGCCAATCAGGCGCCAGGCACCGCTGCACGCGCGTATCGCTCACGGCCGTACGCCGGCTCGTCGAGTCCACCTGATTGGCCCGCCTGTAAAAATTAATAATAATTCAGGGCTTGATCTGAGACCCACACATGCTTATATCAATCGACTCAGAATTTCACGCCCGACCCCCCATTTCAGGGAACGCAGTCAGTTCTGGGACACCCTATATATGTATGAACGGAGACGTAGCAAATATAGATATGGTCGGCGCGCGTTAAAAAAAAACTTACAAATTAAATGTCTCGAAAACTAATGCGAGTCGCCAGAAATCCCTTAAGGGGTTGTCTTAAAATGTTAAAAGGAAGGTTTGTGCGAAATTTCAGCTTGATCGGAGGGGGGGTCGGAACCTTACCCTTAAAAAAAACTTTAAAATTCAAAATCTCGAAAACTATTGCTGGTCGCCGAAAATCCCTTAAGGAGTTATCCTAAAATATCAAAAAGAAGGTTTGTGCAAAATTTCAGCTCGATCGGAGGGTGGGGGTTTTCGGAACCTTATCCCAAATGTCGATTTGATGCGGAATTTCGTATATGCGCGGAAAGGACATTTTGAACCTGTTAACCTCTTATATCGATGTAATGTTGGCTATCAGAACATCGGGCTATTTTAAGGGCGATTCCGAATCTTTTGCTCAAATTATTCAAAAATGCTCAGATTGGTCTACAGGGGGTTTTGTAGGCTTCGGGGTGCACATGAAGTTGAGTATGGAGACGATAGACTGCCAGGGCGATCCTCCTGGTCCAATGTCTCCAAAATTACGTTTTGCCACGTATAAGTTTGTATGTATGAGTATCACGAGGAAGAAGGCCCAGGGCAGTTGACACCAGAGCCAACCCACCGAAGATCCTGAAGGCTTTGAGAAGATTTATATCGTTGTATAGATTATGCATATAGCGAGCAAAAGTTTCTCGTCGCCATCGTCGTCGACGACGGATTTTACCTGGGCGATATTCGCAAAAGTGGAAAAATGGGAAAAAGCGAAAACCTTGTAAATCTCGTTTCGTGGGGGGAAAAAAAAGGAAGTCGTGAACGTAACTGTATCGAAGGTCTCCGTACCCCAATATCATCACTTAATCCAACCTATAACACGTAAAGGTATAGACGTATACCTATAACACGTAAGTACACTCTCCATCATTCTCCCCGGCATGAATCTTCGCCTCTCTTTTCGCGGCCCACCACGTCCACGAGCTTGGGCGCCCCTTTCCCAAGCAGAGCGCAAACTTTTCCGGTTTTCCGCGGCGTGGAAATCCATTCCTTTTTCCTGTGATACCTCGGCATGCGGTGACACGTTATTCGCGTTTCCACTGCCGGTATTGAATTTACATAGGGCGGTGAAAAGTTTACGCCTCAGTGTTCGCTGTTTGCCGCGGGAGCCTCTCGTTCTGTGTACTTTGGAAAACACCTGAACAGCTTTCGGGATGTACCCGCATATCGCACGTGTATCGTGCACCCCAGCCAGCGGAATATTGTTTGCGAGAATTTTTTTGTGTTTGGGAAAAGCGATACTGAGGTAATAAAGGGCGAGTATTGTACGGACGAGTCTGGTGCGAATCTACGAATCTACGTTTTATATTGATATACAAGTTGCTACACTTAAGGGGGTAGGCCACTCTAGAGTCCGAAAAAATAGGCTTTTTGGTGATTTTTTTTTCAGAAAAAGTACAAAATAAATCGAGAGTACAAAAAAGGGTGTTTATCATACGTATCAGTGACTGTATACAATAATTTTTTTGAAGCGATTCATTTCAAAATGGCGGCAGTGCAGCGTTTATCTCAAAACTGCATTTTTTAAGTTGGCCGGAAACATAAGTCGGACGATTTTCAAACGATTTACTTGAAATGCTGAATATATCTTGAAAAATACATTATCTGTGGACGTACGTAGAATTTTTTGTTATATTGCATAGTTGATTTGTTATTAATAATTATCTGACGATTTTTTAGGCAAATTTTGCACTTTCCAAAAATTGGCCTTAAAAATCGTCAGATAATTGTTAATAACAAATGAACTATGAAATATAAAAAAAAATCTGACGTATTTCCATAGATAATGTATTTTTCAAGATATATTCAACATTTCTTTCATATTTCATATTTTGGTAACTTTTCACTGTATTTTTACATTTTTTATTTGTAAAAATAATTATTTTCGAAGCTGCTATAGCTGATCTCCGGGAGCACCTCTAAAAAAAGGCGTCTCGCGGTGAGCACGATATCTCTGGACTGGATCATCTAAAATGAAAAAACCAAAAATATGTCGTTAGCATAATGGATTATCTTGTAATTGATCGATGGACTAAGCAATAATAATTTTCGACAACATAACGGCTTCTAAAAAAAAATCGATTTTTGTGAAAAATGTTGTCCATAAATTGTTTATAAAATGGAAAATATTTATCGGTGAGAAAAAACCTTCGATATATCACTAAAAAATATACTGGAAAAAATTGTATTAAAATTTAAGACGGTTCAGCCGTTTCCGAGAAATCTTGCTCACCAACGTTAAAAACACAGTTTTGAGAAAAACGCGTTTAAAGTTTCAAAAGCATTTTCGAACGCTCTAACACGCCATTAAAAATGTACGTGTAACCTCGAGAATATTCGTCGGATTGACAAGAAATTTCCTGTGTGTGTACCTACATATATGTACATTACGAAAATTGAATTTAAAAAAATCTATTTTTCGAAAATTTCAACTGTATATAACCCCTTAAAAAAATCACGAAAATCAGCAATTTTTTCCTTGTCTAAAGGGATCCTCCTCCTTTAACAACAGTAAACGTTCTCTTAATTCAAACAACGCGTAAAATATTTGACAAGCGGTCGATAAAAAAAATCAATTAAATGTTGTTATCGAAGGGTAAAAGGTTAACTCGCAATGGGTACGATAATTCGTGTCGCGGATAGCTGAGATAGCTATAGTGCACCCGTCAACACAGTCGCAGGTTTCATTTTCAATGTGCCTCGAGTAGGTCGGGCAATTTGCAATCGACGTGGCGCAGTATCTAGCGGGTCTCAAAAGCACGTGTCCTACAATGACGTATATATTTATAGAGACGTCGCGTCGTAAATTGCGTGCAATTTCATCCAATCGCGAGAATTTCCACGGTGAATTTGTGTATCGTTGATGTTACAGGCGTAGAGAGCAACGCAGAGATACGAGGAAAATTGAGTACGAATGGCAATGGAAAAAAAAGCGAGGGAAGCAAAATGAGAAGGCTCCACGATGAGCCTCCGATTCACATGCCATGCAAACGAGTTCTCCTGGGTCGTCCTGTCTCGCTGAAGAAATTTATTCTCGTTGCCTTTCCAAAAGCCATTTTCCCTCCGCATTTACTATAGATACTTTCTTCAACTCATTAGGAAAATAAACATGTCGGGTGACATGACAGCTACATAGAGAAAAACATTTCCTTTAAGTTTAAAATCCATTTTAAATCAATATATTGAGATTAACAATTTTCGTAATCAAATGCAAACTCATTCAAATTTAAATTGAGTAACCAAATGAGCCACGACATTTTATTCTCAGAGATAACATTTTTTACCGTATTGCATATAAATTAACTGAAAACGATTTAAACAATTAAGCTCTAT
The DNA here is from genome assembly GCA_964007375.1 of Ophion obscuratus. NCBI lineage: Eukaryota > Metazoa > Arthropoda > Insecta > Hymenoptera > Ichneumonidae > Ophion > Ophion obscuratus. The sequence goes on from OZ023317.1 coordinate 40,951,221, forward strand.
TAAAAATCGAAAGTATTGAAAATTAATTCAAATAATAGATTGAATATATTTTGTCAGTATTTTAATTTGTTTTTATACATTCGCTTACATTTACGATAAACCCAAACAAATTGCGAATATTCAAAGAAATAAAATAAAATTAGATTCATCAGTATGTTCATTCACGCACTCGAAAAAAAATCGCGAGTAAATCGAAAGAAATGAAAAATATTCAAAAAATAAACAAAATGCCAGAAAATGCATTTCGTCATTATTTGCATATATTTCCATGCGCTCGAATCAATCTTGCAATTAATTTGCAGAAACGTTCTTTTTTTTCTACTAACTTAATCAATAATTTTTCTGATAGAGGTTACAAATTTTGTTTTTTTTTTCGCCACAAAACTTTGGAACCATTTCGAAAGTGCACTCGAGTTAATGATTCTGGTTTTTAAATTCGCGTGTACAGTCCGGGGGCATGGGGGGGTTAAAAGTTTCCAATCAGGAAAATTCGTAGCTAGAGGGCAAGTTTCGCGAGCACATGGTTTACAGGATGGCGTGCCAGAGGAGGGAAGCGCAGCGAGAGGTTTAAAGCCACGGTGGAAAATGCGAGATTTATTACCTTCGGTTCGAGATTACTTTGGCATCCCCCGCGAACCAAAGGAAAGCCGTGTTGCTTTGAATTCCAGACAACGTAAGAGATTTCACCCGCAGGATGGGGGAGGGTGTGTTAACCCACTTTTGTATACTCCAATCTAAATAATCCGTATCAGAGTATCCTTCTCTCTTCGGTCGATTCGACCACGTGGGATTTAACCCCCCATCCAAGAAGAATAACTTTCAAACATTGACACACTCGCCCACGTCACGTAAAATAATCGAGAGAGACGAACGTCGGCATCTTTTTCAACGATGGAGACAAAAAACGCTCTCGCGACTAATTAACAGATAAATTGAGACGAGGTGGATGAGGAATTTCTTGCATCTTCTTTGCGAGAAAATATCATCGTCGGTATTCAAACGAGAATATTGCAAGGCGTCGCGACCAAAGGAGTCTCGTTCATTCGGGTTTAATCAAGTCGAGATTATCTCGACCATACTTTTAAACCAGCTTGGCTCAGCACGATATCCTCCTTCGGGCATGCCTTATCGATCAAGCGAAGCTCGATTGGATTCTCTCTCTCTCTCTCTCTCTCTCTCTCTCTCTCTCTCATCCCTCTCGGGCTTTGTCACGAAATTCCTATATTCCGTTCACATTTTTCGATGCATCGCGGGATGACGGGTTTAAATATCGGCTGTTTCAAAAGGGCGGCATCAATTCCGTAAAGTAATTATTGCACATTAGATTTATACTGATTTTTTATGATATATAATATTTATTATTATGGCAAAGCATATTTATGAGTGTTGAAAGGTCCGAAAAAGCGTTTTTTTTTATTGCTTAAGCCTGATTTCGAAGGTCCGATAAATCGTTTTTTTATTGCTTAAGGGATAAGGCCACAGTATAATTTTCGAAAAATCGATTTTTTTTTCTCGCTAAAACGGTGCTTTATCATCATAAGAATAAATTACTATTCGATTTATAGCAAGACATTTTTTTTCACCGACTTTGAGCGTATACCGTAAGCCCACCTCTGGCACGGCCATAGAGTGTCTAAAATTTTAAACGCGTTTTTCTCGAAACAGCTTTTTCCAATTGGCGTGACAAATAACTTCAACAATTTTCACCCGATTTACTTCAAATTTAAAAGCTACGTTCCTAATTGAATTTCGCAGAGAAGTACGTACGGAATTTCTGATTAATCGGAAAACTTTTCATTTTATGAGCAGTTTTATACGAAATTTTTCACTGAAAATTCATTCAAATACCTACAACTCAATTCAAGTACCTACAACTTTTGAATAAAACAATATTTTTCAAATTCCGTACGTACTTCTCTGGGTATTCTAATGTAGATTGACGAGAATTTTTGTTTTTTTTTCTAGGTGAAAAATTGTCGATGCTAAATGTCACGCCGCGGAGCGCCTAAAAAAAAGATAACAAATGAAAATATTAGTAGTCGGCCATTTTGTACATCGAAAAAAAAAATATATATATATTTTCTAACAGCTTGATATTCATACTAAATAGATGTGTAATTAATTTTAGGAGTGAATCACTTTTTCATACTAAAAAAAATTGTTAAATTTGCACATGGTTTTATTCCCGTTACTGTGGACTAACCCCTTAAATCGATAGGTAAACTATCCAAGAATATATTTACAAAGTTACAGAGGCCAATTGTAAATATTCTCGAAGATACAAGGCCAAAAGCGGAGAAGCGAGTGACGTTTGATATTGATATTTCCTCCTATTAAAAACTTTGAAGCGCGTTTTCTCCGGTTTGCATTTTCACGATTTTAGTAAAAATCGGCGGGCGTGATAGCAAAAAAAGTAAATGACCTATTGAATCAACCAAAGGTTATTTTCTTCAGTATGAAAATCTCTTCTAAGTGAATTTTTAAAAAAGTTGAAAAAGTCTTTTTAAATAATTTTTATAGAACGTTAAAGTGTTTTTTTTAACACATTTTTTTTCAAACCTGAAAAACGTTATGATTTCACGATTTTTTTTCAGCTTTGTCTTAATTCACTCAGAAGAAAAACATATAATTGAACTTTTGGAACAATTGGTTTTTTTGTTTCCGTAAAAAATTACGAGCTGCATTTTTTTCGCCGATTTGGGACTGCAGTGGCAAGACGCACATGGAATAGGCTTATAAATCTGCAGTAATTTATTGTTTCATGTTGATATTTTTTTATACTTTTCAAATATACACGAAAAGATATTTCAATATTTACGTGGGTCACTTGTTTTTTTCAAATTCAGGCTCCCGCCTTTTAAGGGAGAACAGCACTGCGAAGGGCCGAAAAAACCTTCTTTCCGAATTCTTTTCTCCACTAAATTATTTATTCGGAATTTAAAAAAAAACGTATGTCATTAAGCATACATTGAACTGATTTCGTGTAAATTTTTATTCCAAAAAACAAAAAAATTAACAGCGTTATTGAGGCATTGAGCCTCGGTCTAAAAAATGTGGTCCAAAGGCCGGATCGATAAAGTGACAATAGTTGGTCGGAAAAATAAAAATGGTTTATAATTGATATAAATGTACTACTCGAAAGTAGCCTTTTTTGCAACAAAAAAATTCCCGCAATGGCGGTTGTTCAAAAAAGTGTACTTTTGGCAAAATATTCACGTATATTTGGGGGCTTAAGAAATACTAAATTTCAGTAAAGAAAACGGCTAAGTACAACTATAGTTACTGTAATTGTGTAAGTCGTGTCGAGAAAAACGCGATTGAAAGTTTCAGTATAGGGTAAAGCCAGCAAGGAGTACGCACTTTATAAACTTTGATTTCTAGAAAAATCAATGTTGATAATAAACGTTGTACTTCTTATTTAAATTATGCGTTGGTCAGTTAGGAACATTATTTTTAATATAAATTTCAAGTAACAATCTCGAATTTGTTTTAAAGGCTTAAACTTAGCTTAAGCATGCTCTTACCAAATACGTATTTTTAGTCCACGGTCACTATAATTTTCGTAATCAAGCAGAACGGCGACATAACCTCTCAATAAAACCAAAATTTGGATCACAAATGTCAAGTATAATAACATTCGTTGGGTGCAAATTAATCGCAAACCTTACAAGACGTGTTTAAAATAGATTTAATAAAAAAGCATCAAACACATCGAAAATCTATTATTCGTCATAAAATTTGAAATTAATACTTTAACGAATCGAGCTGTTGTCCAACACTTTGACATGACATTTGTCACTGACAGGTTAGGTGATGTTGCCAACACAAGAAAAAATAAAACAATTAAAAGCACTGCGTACTCGTTGGTAGCGCCCACCCTTTGTTGGCTTTGCCCTACATAAATCGTTGCGCAACCTGCTCTCATTAAATCATCTGCAATGTGGTCAATTTTCATGTTTGACCATTCAAATTTTTTTTTCACTTATTCTTGAACATGTATACTTTGAGAAAATGCAAAAAACATTTTTTTACCCGTCACTGTCCAGCCTGAATACATTTTTATGTCTATATATAAATCAACCGAATTTTTTTACACCAAATAAATAAATATATATACATATATGCATATATATATATATATATATATATATATATATATATATATATATATATATATATATATATATAAAGGCATATATATATTTGATGTATTATATATATATATTATTATTTAGATATGCGATAGCATAATCGATCACCGAAAATCAACACGCGTCGTTGAACGTTCAGCGCATTTACTGAATTTGATAGCGTACTGGCCTCGGGCATATGGTCACTCTTCATGGGCATGAGAGCACTTGATGCCGAAATCGATTCAAACCTCCGATTAATCGCATTCGACGCCAATTTGGTTCCGAGAATTTCATGGATTTTTCGACAACTCGCATGAAATCCTGTTGATCAACATCAATCAATGTAGAAGCCTAACGCACAAATATTGATACTGGCCAGTCTCGTTCGATTAAATCATAGCGTAACCAGCAAAATTTCGCACGACAAAGTAATGCGCGAAAATAAAGATAAATCAATTTTAAAAATAACGTCGTTTCCTCTGTATCATGATTGAATATCGAAAACAAACAAACCCAAAAATTCGTATTTTCAAAATCCCCTACATACTTATCTAGCTATACTCATCTAAATTAATTATATTTTTTTCAATTTTTTTCCGAATTCAAATGTGCGTCAGTTATATTGCGTGAGCACACAATTCTGGCAGTTTTCATCCGATTGACTTGAAATTTTTACTGTACCTTCTTATATAGATTCTCTAAAGCAGTACACATGATTTCTACGATTCGTCAATGATTGCTATTTTTATAAACAAATTAAGGTCGATTTTATAGCGAATAAAAAAAATATTCAAAATGATGCCATTAATGATGTTTCAATAATCGTGCACTCTCTAGCAAAATTAATGTAAAATACGACATCTTTTGTTTCCCGCTCGAAGTGCTAATTCCTAAAAGTTCTGCATCCTCCGACAGAGCGTTTAAAAAACAACTGACGCACCATATTGTATTTTCTTTCATAAAAATCTACAAATATTACATAAAGTGCAACTATTTCATGGCATCGAAAATCTAATCAGACATTTCGGGTCATAAAAAACAGGTACATGTAGATAGTATGTTTTGGTTTTTATTATTTAAAAAAAACATTGATACATATCACTTGATAAAAAAAACATTGATACATATCACAAACATATCACTTTTTGATTAATAACAAGCTTAGAATTGGTTGGGGAGAGGGCATTTTTCAACCGATCACAGGCATTCAGCATGCCGCATCTCCCCCACTCTAAAACACAGTGCGAGCGGAGTGGGGGTAGCGTTACGGTCGTGTTACATCCAGCTGAGACCCATATACCCAGCCTACCTCAACAAACATATATACTTTTAAAAGCATTCTTAATGCTAAAAAAAATTCTTCAGTATACGTCAACAAATGTAGAATAAACCCTCCAATCCTTACTTTCATTGCGTTTTTCAGTTCGCTTAAAAAAAATTCGTACTCTCATTTTTCGGTGAGCAACATAGATATATAATGCCTTACGATCGTCAAAAAAGACTGGGCGTACGCGAATCCGTTTATCCGGGTAGTCACGTGTTCAGTACGTGTACACTTTGTCGAGCGAGAACACATCGGAAATAAAAGGGGGATCCGTACATTCGTGCTCCGGTGGGCGCGTAGGTTCCGTGCCTACTCGTGCAATGAACGGTCGTGCGCACCGATCTGCGAGTCACTGAAATTCAGAAGGGCGTCTGGACCAGTTTTCCATGTCGAATTAGATAGGACATAGGGGCCCAAGACTTATAGCCGCACGTAAACACACACACACGCACAAACACACACACACACACACACACACACACACACACACACACACACACACACACACACACACACACACACACACATATATATATATATATGAGTATATGGAGGAGGTTTCCCTAACCTCGCCAATTTAATCGCGCACTTCGACGTTCAACCCTCGTCCTATTACCGCGTGGCTATTGTACGTATATGTGGGAGTCGAAACGGAGCAAGAGCGTACAGAGGCCCGACGTCAAAGTTACGCAGCAACATGCCCGGAGCACGTTTATTACCCTTGCATCGTTGGCTCTTAGTAGTTTCGCGCATAGCAGAATGGAGGTTATGCCGACAGAGAGAAACCGAGATAGATAAATTGAGAGAGAGAGAGAGAGAGAGAGAGAGAGAGAGAGAGAGAGAGGTCCCGATGGCCCGGAAACTGCATCCCTTCGGATCCAAAGGCGAGTTGACTGTTGTCCTCGTGCTCAAAACTACGGAACATCAGTCGCCCTCAAGGACCTCCTCATGTATTATCACAAATGGCGAAACGTATCTAAACAGCTCTTGTAACCGCGTAGAGCTACAATCCTGCAAGACCGCAAGCCAACCCATCTTGAAAACTAGAGGACCATTTCGAAAATCACTGAAAATGATTATTATGATGATAACAAAAATAATGATCCCACTTCAACCAGTCGACAACAATCCGCAATAAATGTTATCACTTTTACAATCCTTGCTACGGTTGAATAAATTGCTGTTGGAAATTTCTTATCCCCGAGGGGTCTTTCTTCCAACGAATATAAAAATTCACCGAGTCTCCGTCATCCTCGGAGGAATTTAGCAAATGTACCCATTGAAATATGCTGCATAGGGCGATACTGCAAAAGAAGTAGTTCTCGTATACACTCCAGTTGAACAAGTATTGGAAGTTCTTTGCGCTCGTCACATTTCCATTTTTATACTGGAATACCATATTCTGCATCCATTGGTCAAAGTTTCGAGGTCAGTCCTTAAACCTTTTCGAACGTGTCGTTGATTCTGGCGACAGGACATCTTTCGAAATAGCCTCTGTCTACGAATCCTTGAATATACAGCTGATTTTGAAGACATTGGGGTTCAGGTAAGGTTGTGTATAGGGACGACCACATAGGATGGTCTCGAAGGCGAGTGTCCTCGAAATCGTCGTTACCCATTTATATATACAAGGTGTCCTGCGATGAATGGATTATCCTGCAACTGTCTATAGGTCAGATCATGTCCTACTTGTTGGAATTTCAGTTTAGTAAAAGTTCCATGGTCTTCGAGATAAAAATAATCTGCTTTTGGTTTTTAGCATAATACAGATAAATATTTACCCGTTTAACAAAAATATAAGATATTCAAGACATTCACTGAACTGAAATTTCAGCATATAGGACATGATCTGGCCTATCGAGAGTTGCAGGATTATCCATTCGTAACAGGACACCCTGTGTATATATATATATATATATATATATATATATATATATATATATATATATATATATATATTCCTGTTTTTCCTATATATATATATATATATATATATATATATATATATATATATATATATATATATATATATATATATATATATATAGAAAAAACAGGAAGTATTCCGGATGTGGTCTGGACTCCGTAAGTGTTTCATTCAATTTTCGGTCCTGGCGCCTCCGCGGTGCGACGAAGCGAGTCCACCAAAGTGCGGAGCGGTGGTGTTCGGGAGGGTTGCCTTCGTTGAATCTGCTGTGCGCTGAGCAGAAGAGCAAATGTGTGCAAGCCCGAAAGAACAGGAGAAGAGATAGAAAAAACGGCACAAGAGAGAGAGAGAGAGAGAGAGAGAGAGAGAGAGAGAGAGAGAGAGAGAGAAAGAGATAAAACGAGAGAAAGAAGCTTTGCGGCCATTGCTTTCACGACCGCCGGAGTAGTAAAAGTATACGTCTTAGAAAATCACCCCCGACCACCCTTTTTCATTCTAAGCTCCCGAAAGCCTCGCGCCATCTCGCCGTCCACGTTAACGCGACAGAATAGTTCGCTCGCGTTAAGCCAACCCCGCGACGCACCCTTCGTACCCTTAACCGCTTGGCGATCACTATTTTTCGTCGTATATGTGGAGAGTCGAAGAAGATGCGGAGGGCTGGAGGTAGCTTCATTCGGAACACCAACCCCTTCGTCGTTTGAGAATTAAAAAATAAACAAAATATAAACAGAGAGAGAGAGAGAGAGAGAGAGAGAAAATAATTCTTGAATGTGGGTGGATAGGAGGAGAGTCTCAAGACAGAGATAATGAATAGAAGAGTTTGATTGATTGATTGATATTTTTTTGAAGCCTTAGTTAAAACCTTTATGCAAAAGGACTACAGATCAGGTGAACTAGTAATGCAATAAAAATGAAAATAACACATATGTTAGCCAACATCACATATGCTAGCGTGTTAATTATATCAATGAGATAAAAAGCAAATTGATCAAGTGCTCAGATCATACGCAGGTGCATAACTACCGCAAAATTAAACGCGAAAATAAACGTAAAAATCGAACAAATCATAATAATCGAGCAAATCATACGTATATAACCACCGCAAAGTCGAGCACAAAAATAAAAAAACAACGCAAAATCAAACAAATCATAAAACTGCATATCTACCACAAAATTCAAGCGCAAAATCGAACGCAAAAATCGAATAAATCGTAATAATCGAACAAATCATACGCCACCGCCAAATCAAGTACAAAATCATACGTCACTGCAAAATCAAACAAATCATACAAATCATAAAAATCGAACGAATCATACCATATAACCACCGCAAAATTAAGCACAAAAATAAAAATCAACGCAAAATCAAACAAATCATACAAATCGAACAAATCATACCATATAAACCCCGCAAAAATCAAGCGCAAAATTAAACACAAAATTCAAAGCTGAGAGAGAGAGAGAAAGAGAGAGAGAGAGAGAGAGAGAGAGAGAGAGAGAGAGTCCAGGAAAGGGAAGGAGAGAGATTGAGTCAAGAATGCACTATTGATCGTCGAGACGTACACCACACCGTCGCGTTACCCACGTACGAGTGCTCTCTACTCTGTTCTCTCCTTATTCGCAAGAACTAGGCCAACTTCGACGTGCATAGTGTGTTTGCGCGTCGTGTACCGCGCGTCCGCGATGCGTCAGTCGCGGCTCTTTTCCCTCGAGCACGGACTCGGTCACGTCAATTAGGCATTATATTTTATCACGTGCTCCGTAACACCGTTGAAAGGTGTACATCACACCACGTGTTCCCAGAAGATCCACGTGTGGTGTATGACGCATATGTATGATGCATGTATTCACAGGCGTGCGGATGTTTCCGCGGGTGCTGGCGTGAACGATGAATCTGTTGGGGAGAACCGTCCGACCTTAAATCTCGACCCTTGGAGCTCTCAAACATGCCAAGGGCGGGACGATCATATCCGCCATTAATTATTGCGGTGGATCGAGAAATTGTTTGGATGTGTGTGGGAGGATTCGTGAACATGGAGAACATCAAATGGAAAAATTCATACCACCCTTTTACCTCCGAGAGAGACAGGGGTGTGAGAGAGAGAGAATGTTTGATTTTGGAAAAACCAGAGAACCGAAATCCTCGTTTGAAATGTATGAAAACGAATTTCAAGAGTAATCTGTACGCGTGTATTTTTTTATGTCGAATTTTGCATTCTTCGAATGCCATGAATTTTCTCTTCCGGAGTTTCCTTTTCCTCGAATCGCAAAATCAATTTTTATTTCCTCGAATCGTCCACATTTTTTTGCGTTTTTTAACGCCACGGAATTCATTCAAACGATTTTAGAACCCTCATCCGAGAGGTCCGCTTTAAATCGGCAAAAATTTTTTGCAGCTTGGTGAAAGGTAAATAGTGATAGAAATGCAGAATAAAAAAAATGATTCGTTGCAGTCCAACGATGAAAACGTCAAAATCGTGACGTTTGCGCCCCAGGAGGATTCTCGTTGGACCGAAAATACGAGAATCGTGTCATGAAAGATTTGTCAAAGACAGGTACATCCTATTCAGGGAGAATTTATCTGGTGGGAAATAAATTTGAGAGGGGAGATACCTGAAGGTGAGGGAAAAATGGCTGATTTCCATGATTTTTTTTTGTAAGAAAAGATTTATTCACCATTTTTGAGACTTAGGGTATGTTTTATTACTACTTTGGGCTATTACATTGTATTTTTGAGAAACTATTATCAATCTTTAAAAATAGCGGTGGTTTAGCACGGTCTTATAAACGGGTTGCGGCGAATGTTATCAGATGGCGTGACAAGTAGCGTCGGCGGGATCAATCAGCAAAAAAACCAACGAAGATTTTACTTTCATTAGCACTCATACGCAGAATATGAACAGACAAAAAGTGAAAAATGTTAAAAATCGATAAAATGGTACACTTTGAAACAAAAAGATTGAATTCATACTAAATTTCATTAGAATTGGTCGATTAGTTTTTTAGCTATACGTCACGCCGGGTTGAAAAATGCGGTTTAGAAAATAGTGCCATACCTCCGACATTGTTAGAAAAAAAATACCATGTAACAGCCACAAGTAGCAATGAAACATACCCTAAGTCTGAAAATGGTGAAGAAAAGTTTTCTTTGAAAAAAAATCACGAAAATCAGCAAATTTTTTCCTCGTTTAAAAGTATCGTTTTCCTTAAAAACACTTTACGGTGGTATACGCGTACGATTTGATATATTAAAATGGGTAATTCTTTAGATGAGTGACTTTTCGGAAAAATGTGACGAAAATTATTTGGTTGCTATTTTCTCATTTATTGAATTTTAAACGATGATATTTAGTCGGGAAAAGCTGAAATTCACCACCCCCCCTTAAAAAAATATGCAGTTTTGAAGTTCGCGGAAACACGTGATAAAATAGAGCATTTTTGAATATTTCGGCGCCTATATTAGTTTTGTTTGGGTTTATTGTTTGGAGCTTCAATTTTTCATTGACAATTTTCTTACGAGCTAAAAATCGTTAAAAATAATTTCGAATTTTTCAAAAACCCAAACGAACCCAATATACGCGTCGAAATGTTCAAAAATGCGCTTATTTATCACGTGCTTCCGCGAATTTCAAAACCCCATAACTTTTTATGGGGCAGGGCGGGGGATTTCAGCTTGCCCCTACTGAATATCATCATTTTTAATCAAATAAATGAGAAAATAGCAAAAAAGAATAGTTTTAGGCTCCTTTTTCGAAAAAAGTTGCTTATCTTAAGGATGTTCGGTACGGGCGATACAATGTTGCCATGCTAAACCATGTTAAAAGCATAAAACATTTCAAAAAGTTCAGAATTTTATGAAATTTGGTGAACATATTCTTCAGCGCCAAATTTGACAATACAATTTTTTTCAGATTTTTCTTCTGCACAGTTATCGAGTAAGTTAACACTAAAGTTCACGTGTATAAGCATAGCGTTTCCATATATGTAGGTATACATTGCGGGCATAAGAAATCTGCTTTAATGCTTAATTACTCGATAACTACACGGAGAGAATTTTTAAGTATTTTTTACGGTGAAATCTCCGTAAAAATTACATTAAAAATTTGAAACCGGTGACAAATGTGCACATAGTCAAAAATTGACACTAGCTTTTAATATTTTGCTTTCATTCATGTAAAAATTTAAGCAAGTAGCATAATTTTTTACATTTCTTTCAGTAAAAATTCTGACACATTCTCATGTAGAATTTTAACAATGGGCTGCCTCAAAAATTCCAAGTTTCTACAGTAAAAATAACCTGGACAAACATGAAATTTCTAAAATCCCTAGCGAAAAATTAATTCCCTATGATTAAATAAATCCTCTATATACTGTATTTTTTCGTAAAGAGCTAGTAAGCAACAGCAATAATAATATTAAGGAATAATTGCTAATTTTTATAAATAATAATATTATTTTATTAATAACAAAATAAGAAATTCTACAAAATTGGTCTAAAAAATGAGTTTGTTTGGAAAATAATTTTCCAATTATTCAATTAAAATGTTTTTTGCAGCAAAAAGTTATTTTTTTATTTAATGTAAATTTCACCATGCTTTTATATATTCTGTAGTTTTATTCCTAATCATAATTGGAGATGGAAAGGAAAAATTTACAACCACAGTAATAAAAAGTATTCAATGAAACGTTCATATCCATTTCTTTATTATAATTTTTGTGCCGTCATTCAAACGCGAAATGTGCGTAAATTTGGCACAAAACATTGTAAAAAAATCCAAATGGACGTGGCTTTTTCTGGATAGGCACAGTCCAATGCGAAGAATGTCTTGCAGCATAGATCGATCGAATGGACCGCGGAATCCGTCTTGTAAAGCACGTCGTTTACTAAAACATACGTTGCTTCGATATTAACCAATGGCCCGATGAAAACTGGTGTTGGTTGAATCGTTCGGCGTTGCAACCGAAGATCTTCCTTTCTCTGTTCTACAACGGTATCAAGCTCTTCTCCTGTCTATTATAACAAAAATATCTATTTGTTTATTATATTCGAATTAGAAGGAATAAAATTTTATCATCATTGTATTTACCTCGATATGTAAAAAGAACGATGACCACCTTTCGGAAACGGTTAATCTTTCGATTCGATGTGCTTCGTTTTCTTGGTTACCTTCGTTGTTGCTTCGCTCTTGCTAAGCAACGCGGGTCGGCGTCGTTCGTGTTCGTCATACTGCATCATACACAAGCACACTCTTACAGCTTGCGTTCACGTATACGCACGCTACACAGAGCTCACGCGTACGGTCAGGCCACCTAGCCCTAACTGATTTTACTATAAAGAACGTAAAATTCCGGTGGACGCACGGAAAATTTCGGCTTCCTTTTTTAAATTTTTATGGAAAACACGCAAATTTCTCAATGTTCCACTGAAAAATTTCATTTATATTAGCACTTTTTTAACTTATTGTCGTAATCTTTACGTTTCATGAAATTTTACTATTAATTTCAGTAAAAATTCTGGAAAATATTTTAAATTTCTGTTACGCAAAAGTAAATTTTGATTCATTTCCATGAAAATTTATAATTTATTTCCTAAAAACCTGAAGAATTGCACATTTGTCACCGAGTTACTGTGATGTCACAGTAAAAATTACTTAAAAATTCTCTCCGTGTAAGTAGAAGAAAATTTTGAAAAAATGTGTGCTTTCGCACTTGATGTTGAAGAACATTATCACCAAATTTGATCAATTTCTGAACATTTTGACTTTTGTGCCCAAACTCCTTAAGGGGGGAATTCACAGTAGCACACAAAAAATAGGCATATTTTCGGGAATTAATTTTGGCTGAATAAAAGTATCAATCGAAAATCTGTAAAGTAGGTTTTATAGCAATACTAAAAAAGTACAAAATGTAATTTTTTCAATAAAAAATATTTAAAAATGGCGGCTGCGCAGCATATGCCCCAAGGCGCCTTTTTTGAGCTCGCCGAAGACATAACTCGAGCAAATTTTTACCGATCGACTTGAAATTTTGACAGTAGCTTCGAAACATCTTTCTCCACGGAGGTACGTAGGATTTTTTCGATATATTGATTTTTCGCAAAATGGTGCATGTTTGAAAATAAAGTTAAATTTTTAACAAAAAAAACGCCATAAAATCGTCGATAAAAAAAAGTAAGCAATATAAAATAAAAAATCCTACGTAGCTCCGTGGAGAAAGATGTTTCGAAGCTACTGTCAAAATTTCAAGTCGATCGGTAAAAATTTGCTAGAGTTATGCCTTCGGCGAGCTCAAAAAAAGGCGCCTTGGGGCATATGCTGCGCAGCCGCCGTTTTTAAATATTTTTTATTGAAAAAATTACATTTTGTACTTTTTTAGTATTGCTATAAAACCAACTTTACAGATTTTCGATTGATACTTTTATTCAGCCAAAATTAATTCCCGAAAATATGCCTATTTTTTTGTGTGCTACTGTGATTTCCCCCCTTAAGAGTTATCTTCAAATGTATCCAAATGGAGAAGTTCATGCTTTGATTAAGTGGAATATATATTTTGAATGGGTGGAAAGATAAGATGATGGTAAATGAAAAACTTTTCGTGCACATGCCATTGATAATGAATTCTTTCATGGAAAATATTTTCCATCAGAGGTGAAAGCATTTCTCGGCGAACTTGAAGAGAACTCGGGCAAGTACCACACAACGAGTGTCTTAGACGTCGCTGCCTTCAAGTACTTCCCTCTCGCTCTCGTCGTCGTCTTCGTCTTCGTTGTCTCAAAGACGAGCACCGTATTTTCGCTTGCTCTCAGTTAAGGACTGACGACGAACTTTAATTATTCCAAGCACTCCGCTCCATCTTCCACTCTTCCACGTTTACTCATTAGCGCGTTAATCTTCGCCGAAAAATATATGTGCATGTGTATGTGTATAAAAAATAATGGCAATCCACTTGCCCCACTGCAGTTCATTTTTCCTCACGTCAAACCCTCTCGTATTCTCCTAAATACTCGAACTCTTGTACCGTATTTTCTTGTACTGTATTTTCAACTCTTGTACCGTATTTTCATATTGTGGAGTCGATACTCTCGCGAATTTCCTGAAGAAACATTGCAGTAGGAAAATAAACGCTCCGAGAATGTGCCCGCACTTTGTTTCAACTGGATCCGTCAAGTAGAAGCTGTGAAAATGCTGTTTTCCTTTCGCAAGGTCTTGGGCGCACTATACGCTTCAGCATTTATTTGTAAAGAAGCTCACTGATAAATATTCAACGTTGACCAGTTTGGTATGCTTTAGGGCGGGATATACATTTACAACGATCAGAAAATCGATTTCTTTTCTTTCGTTAAACGATAGAACTATATATGTAGAATATTTTTCCAAAGTTTCAAAGCGAAATTTGAAAAACTTCAAACGTTACAGCCTGTCAGCGTTGTGCCTCACCGCTCGGATTCGGAGCGGGCGAGAATTTCAAAGGCGTTTTTGTCAAAACTGCATTTTCGAAATTGCAGGAAACGTGCAGGATTACTCAAAAACTATTGAGCCGATTGCGTTGAAACTTGGTAGAAATATTGATAACATTGGTACCTTGTAATTGACGGAAATTGTTTTTGAAAAATTGGAAAAAAACTACTTTTTTAATCCACATTTTACAGAAATGTTGCGTGAAATATTGATTTTTTGTAAATGCGTGCCATTTTCTCAAATTTGCATTGTCTTCATTTTAATTACCGTCACATAGAAACTATACATGTTCTAACTGAAAAAAATGCTTGAACTTTTTTGCAAATCAAGCTACGGGAAGCTAGACTGCACGCCGATTCGCAACTCCGGCGGCGATCTTGCCGTAACACTCTGCCACGGCTCCGCCATTTTGATAATGAATTAATTTTTTTAAAATTGTTTCGTATACTTAAATACACCATTAAAGTATACCTGAAGTTTGATAATTTTAGAATAAGTATTTCTTAGTTTAAAAAATCACTCAATATTGCTTATTTTTTCCCGTCTAAATGTATATCCCGCCTTAATCATAATATAAATCGATTTTTTGTTTTTTTTTCTTTGCTGATGTACGTGATTATGAGTATTAGGGTGGCACAAATCTGAGCCCTATTTTTTTATTTTTTCCTTTCTTCTATTTTTTCGCCGAAGCTGCGAGCTGTCAAAGAAAAATGTAGAGGTTGCTCAAGCCAACGAAAAATTCAAATTTTCATTTAAAAATCGATCTTTTTTTCGTCCGCTTTTCACCTATGAATTCTACGCTTTATAATTTTTAAATTAACATCGCGAAAGCTCTAGCCGGCCAATGAATATTTAGTGGTCGCTCAAGGTTTTTGAAATTTACAATTTCCGCCAAAACATCACATAAACTTCAAATCAATTTTTGGAATATTTACAAGCTTCTCGTTGCAACTTCAAGTCAAAACCCTAGGCTATAAAATTCCGCACCAAAACCAAGTTTCTTTTTCAAATTTTAAGCTTATGCAGAATGGTACTTCATTCGCCTGCCCTTAACAATCCTTCGGTCGGTCGTTACTTTTTAAATCAGTTCTACACTTCTAACACTCTCCAACTCGCCTGCACAATTTAAATCCGAAAAATATAAAATCAAAGTGTGTACAAAAATGATTGAAAATTTTCAATTTTGGGAAAGTGAGCATTTTATTCAAAATTTGCCCGCGTCAAAATGACCCAGCGTGTCAACGGAAGGTTAAGCTGTAGAAAAAGTATTTTGTTCTTTAAAATTACATAGAAATCATGT
Source organism: Ophion obscuratus (assembly GCA_964007375.1). Taxonomy (NCBI): domain Eukaryota; kingdom Metazoa; phylum Arthropoda; class Insecta; order Hymenoptera; family Ichneumonidae; genus Ophion; species Ophion obscuratus. The sequence continues at coordinate 40,967,362 of OZ023317.1, forward strand.
TCTTTTTTAAAATATATGAAAATATAGGTTTCCGAAATGTCCCTTAATACATATGATTCTAAAATAGATTTTTGATATTGGCGTAAACCAAATTACGAATCACCCGTTCGAAAGCTCGAAGCTAAAAGGTAATCGAAAATAATGTGAAGTATAGTTACGAGGAGTACGATAATAATGACCCTGTGTATATATAGACAACCACATATTCTATAATTCTATTTCCAACCAATTCTCCCCTAGGGATACAGCTAAACTCACCTTCTCACCATCAACAGCTTTCAGAAGCGTAATTTCGTTTTTCCATTGACCCCGTTACTCTTTTTCCCTCCCTTCCTTCCGCTCTCTCACTATTCCGTCCCTTGGGATTTATCAGGCAATCTCGTTCGTTCGTTCGTTCGATTTCTCACCGCACATAGTGTGGCGCAGTCGCAAGCCGCGATGAGAGGATCACGTAAAACCGAAATGAATTTACAGTGGCAAATGTTTGCGAAAGGATATATAAAGAGCGGTCTCTCTTTTCACGGGCAGCTGCGAATGAAATGGCGTGGGACGGAAGCAGAGTGAACTCGACCGAAAACAGATTATAAAGTCCTCCTTGCCACAGCTTGCGCAATGTTATATTTCATCAACTTTTAAAAACAACTTCAATTTATTTACGGAGCCGTCATGCATATTCACTTCTATCTTTCAGTAGGAATACCCTAGCTCTCTGTTTGTCGACAGCCTTGATATATGTGTATGTCATTTTGGGCGGAGGAAAAATCGGCCGATTTCCATCATCTTTTTTTAAAGGGAGATTTCTTCACAACTTTTGAGACTTAGGGTATGTTTTATTACTACTTTTTGCTGTGACATGGTATTGAAAAAAATATTATTAATCTTTAAAAATAGTGGCGGTATGGCAGTCTCCTAAAGGGGTTGCGGCGGATGTTGTCAGATGGCGTGACACGTAGCATTGGCGGGATTAATCTGAAAAAACGCTAACGAAGTTTTTTCTTTCGTTAACAGTCATACCCAGAATATGAACCAAGAAGTAGTGGGAAATGTTGAAAATCGATGAAATGGTACGCTTTGAAACAAAAAAATTGACTTTTCCGAAAAAAGTAGCTACATTTTGCAATAAAAACATACTTTTTTTTATTTCTCGAAGCATTTGGGGTCATGTTTTATACAATAAGGTTAGAAATATTTATACCAAATTTCATCAGAATCGGTCGATTAGCTTTTTAGCTATACGTTCTGCCAGTTTTGAAAATGCAGTTTAGAAGACCATGCCAAACCGCCGCCATTTTTGAAGATGAATAAAAAAATGCCATGTAACAGCCAAAAGTAGTAATAAAACACACCCAAGTTTTAAAAATGGTGAAGAGAGCTTTCCTTTAAAAAAAATCATGAAAAACAACCAATTTTTTCCTCGCCTTAAGGTATATCCTCCCTCACAGTGAGCTTAAAATTTGAGTATTGTGAAGGAACAGAATTCCCGTCGGGTCATCGGGTCGCGTACGATTGCGAGCATCGGGTTGATATTAATTTTCTTACTGACAGTTACAGCGTTCCAGATGGTCCCAATATGTGAAAATTTTGCAGTATTCGGAATGCAAATGAAATTTCGAATGAATTAGGATAAATTTGTTGCGGGTACACGTCGCATGAAAACAGAGAACGATTTTCGATCCACGAGAATACTTGCATACGTATAATACAAATATTTGGTCCAATCAGCTAGTGTTCAGTCGTTCGCCCGTGAATTTAGAGATGATTTAACAATTTGTGGTCATCTGAAAATGCCCATTCGCACTTGCATGATTGGATAATATTTCACGATAAATTGGTTATTGTAATGTAAAAAATTGACGATAGTGGGATATTGTGTTTTGACAAATTGTTTGAGTTTGTAAAAGTCGAAAAATGGTTGGATTATTTTTTCTCAACAAATTGTTTAGGTCTGTAAAAATGGAGAAATGGTTAGACACTACTTTTTGATAAATTGATTACCGTAATCTGAAATGATGTTGAATGCATCGTCGGAATGCAACGATTAATTAAAAAAAAAAATTATTCTCTCACTTTTCCCATTATCGAAAGGTGATTTTTTTTAAATTACGGACGTAGATTTTCAATAAAAAAAAAAACGTAAAAACGTTTGAGTGATTTTCGTCGACAATCGGCCAAGAAAACGGTTGATCAACGAAAAAGAATTGACTTCCATTGCATTCCAACGATGCAAACATCAATGTCTCAATCTAAAAATGTAAAAAAATTGTTGGACAATGATTTGTCGTAAACTTTTCATCGTAAGACAAACATATCGAAACAGTTGGACACTACTTTTCGACAAATTGTTTATATTAATGTGAAAAGGAGAGAATTGCTAAATACGTTTAATGTTCCTCTTCATCTCGACTTCTTTCCATCGACTGATAAAGTGATGGGTCTGAATCGGGATTTCCATACTGCTAAGAGTCTCATGACAGCTCGACCGGGACGCTAGAGTGCTTGAGTCTCCTGCTTTAAAATCCCCGCGAGGACTGATGAACCCCGTTAATTCGGTTCTTGAGGATTCGGAAACTCGCGCCGTCCTTTTGTTAAGCTGCCTTCGGGAAAAAGAGTTTCCCGATACTACCCGAGCAAGTGAAATAAGTGAATTCCTATCAGTATTCGTCAACACGAATCTTCGAGACGCAAAATATGCAAATTCTCCTTTTCCATTGTATATCATTCCTCGCCATCGTATAATTTGTCTCTTTGGGGCTTGTGAAGGTCTAAGAACTGTATCGAACGATCTCCATTATTTTACAGAGGGATTTTTGCATTTTATCCACTAATTAATCGTTTAAAGTTTGCGTTGCTAGAGGGCTGGGGGGGGGGGTGCTTAAATTAGATTACGAAGCAAGGAAAGTCGATGGCGATCCTGAAAGAGAAAAGTAGGCCAAGATGCATCATCTTGAACTACCGGATGAGAAAGAAGATTGAAATACTTATTGACATCGTATTTAATTAATATTGGTGTATAATAAATAATAATGTATAATAACGTATAACAATTAATTATAATGTATGATAACGTACAATAATTAATAATAATATATAATAACAAACAATAATTAATATTATATTATATTAATGATTGTTTACAGCGTTACAATTATAAAGTGGCCATGCGTTTTTAATTATCTAACGCGGAGATCCTGCGATCGAGAAAAACATGATATTTAATAGTTTTTCAAGTCACCGACACTGGTAGACGTGCGATCGGGGTTCCACTCTCACGGTACCTCGAGTTAAGCAGCATTGTCCGTGGCCAATACTCGGAGCGGTGACCGCTTAGAGTACCCTCGGCAAATGCGGTATAGTGTAGCTTAAGACCTCTGTGGGCGCAACGGAACTTAGGTTAGAATACCGAAATGGGGGTAGGTAGTGATAGGAAAGCGTTTAATTAAGAATGGGTATACGTAAAAACCCACAAGGGTATATACGTCGGAACTCAGGAATGAATTGAGGTCTCAATTAATTGGTTGGTGGTTTTTTAAGTCACCTCCGATAAAAATATTGCGTATCTTTGTGATAATTAGTATTTGCCAAAAAAAAAAATTGAGCATTCTAGAAAAAAATTTAATTCCATTTCGAGTTCAATAGAATAAAGATAATTGAATTCCGAATACACTCCTAAAAAAACTTTTTGGAATGTAATTTAATTTCATTTAACCACTTTAAAAAGTATCTTTGATCACTTTCTTCTCGATGACGAAGTGCATGAATTACTTTTTCAGCCGTGGTTCGGATTCGCAATTTAATTATCTCCAACGTGCTGTACTTTAAATGGAATTTGTATTTTTTCCAGAATGCTGCATTTTTTTCTGAAAAAATACTATTCAACACGAAAACACGGTGTAATTTTCGAAGAGGACTTCGAAAACCATTATAGATTATTTTTGGCTCACACACACACACACACGCATGTACGTTTGTATACATTGTAAACCCCCGAAAAAAATCGTAGAGGACTATCCGAGAAAAAATGCAGTGCGCTTCTGAGCCGGGATTCGAACCCGGGACCTTTCGATTGCCGGGCGACTGCTCCGACCACTGAGCTACGCTAGCTCGCTTACCTCACTTATCTCGGATAGTCTCGATATTCGTAACGCAACGTTACAACGTAACGCAATGTGACAACCCCTGCCAGAAATTTAGCCCAAACTAAACTCACTACGCAATGGGTACTACTCAATACGCGAGGATTGTCGGAGGGACGTAAGGGAAAGGGGGTACTACAGGCCGTCCTGGCCTGAGGGGAAGGGAGGGCGGCTAGCTCAATGAGGCTCTTATCTCAGGGAGGGGATGCTATTTCACGGCAATCAAGGATAATTCTGGCTCCGTATATTCTTGATTCGGCAGTGAGCCCCACATTCGCCATTTGTAACCCGCCGAAAAAGCTCCAAGAGAACTATCGTGCGGTCGACTGGCCTGACCACTAAGCTACGCCAGCCCGCTTACCTCACCTTTCTCGTATAGTCTCGATATTTCTAACGCAACGTTACAACATACATAGACTGGACTATATTGATGTGTATTTTTATATAAATATACATGCTAAACCGCATACAACGAGGGAACCGTATCCATAGCTCGAATGTGCAAAGTAATTGGTGCGGGCGACCGTTTTCGCGCGATATTTAATACGGCCCCCTCTTTTCTCTTCCTTCATATGGCGGAAAAATTGCCCTGATAATTTTCGCGTTTTCCTGTGGAACAAAAGAAAGGCGGGAACGAAGAGAACGGCTGCAGCGGAAAATTCGAAGGTAGGAAATAATGTAAGAGCGTGCGAGGAAGGCTGGGAGCTCGAACGAGACCGGGGGAGGAAGCGAAGGAGAAGAATGCTAATGTAGAAAGAATGGAGATAGTGGAAGGTGTTCTCGCGATCTGAGGGAGTAGAAAAGAAATGTGTATATATATGTGTATATATATATGTGTGTATATATATATATATATATGCATTGAAACGAGAGGAAGGTAATTGGAATATAAGGCAAGGGTAACAAGTGCAAGGGAGAAGAGAGCAAGCGAGTGCGGAAGAGAAAGAGCAATGCGGTTGGCTATCAAAGCGGGAGTACTTGTGGATATATATTATCATCCATGCACAGAGACCTATCGCATTTTTCCGTATGCTTTTTTCAGCGCAATTTTCCACCTGATACATATACATGCAAGAATTCCTTTGACCCGGGAAAAAAACCTCAAGTTGAATTAAGGGAGGAGACCACTGTGACGGGCCCAAAAAGGCAGCTTTTTCGTTTTATTTGTCTACTAGATAATTGATTTGGGACTTGGAACAAAGGTATAATATTAATCATTCATTGAACTTATTTCGTGTGCATTTATATTCGACGAAAAAAAAATTAACAACGTTATTGAGGTAAAGTAGAGCCTGTGTATAAAAAAATGTGATTCAATGGCCGGATCGATAACTTGACAATGGTTAGTCCGAAAAATAAATTAAAAGGTTTGATAATCTATTGGGATGTTGAATGAGTTCTTTATTTTTTTAATCATTCCCAACGCTTCCAAACGTTTCGAATCTGTGTGAAAAAAGTTCAATTTTTTCGACATTTTTACTTGTATTCGGGGGTCTAAAAAATTCTCTATAAAAAAGGGCGACATACAACGATAGTTACTGCAATTAGGAAAATTTTGTTTTTTTCAAATTGAAAATCGAAAAATTATAACCAGCGTTATGATTCCAGATCGAGAGAAATCATTTCGAGAAAAACGCGATTGAAAGTTTAAATATACGTAAGTCATTGCGTAACTTAACTCGGTCAATTTTCAATGTTTTATCTAGACATTTTTCTTCACATATTCTTGAACACGTATAACTACTTTGAGAAAATGCAAAAAAAAACTATCTTTTTACGCGTCACAGTAATCACCCGCCTCAAGCAATAAAACAAGGAAGAACACAATTCCCCAAGTATCGGAGAACTGAAACTTCGCCAGGTACGAGCAGTTTCGTATGTCAGGAACAAAAAAATTCGCAATATCTTTGTTTCCGGATGTGAGCACGCAGGACCTAAGGGCTTCGCGTTTTCGAGCAGTTTTCGCCAATGTACCTTAAAATGGGGTTACTTTGAACAGGTTTTGGACGTTTTTTGTAGGTAACTCTTTTTTAACATCCTGAATTCCAACTTTTTTTGCTCCAACAGAACAATGTGTCTCGAGTGTGGGGGTTCTTTGACAAGGCATTGAAATGAAACTTATGTCAGAGACTGAGGGTTGCTTTCACATAATTTTGACAACAAAATTTAATACTCTATGCATTATACACGAAATTGAATGAAAAACAAGGATTTTTTACAATCAAATTGTCATTTTTATTAAGGAAATATTTTACATAAAAATATCAAGTCTCTAAAGTACTATTATAGGCACTTAAGGGTTACGGTCGAATTTTCAAAAAAATGATTTTTTTTTCGCTATAAAGGTGCTTCATCATCATAAGAACAAGTTACTATTCGCGTTTGTAGCAAGACATTTTTTTTCACCGACTTTGAGCGTATTACGTAAGCCTACCTCTCGCACGGCTATAGAGTACCTAAAACTTTAAAAGCGTTTTTCTCGAAACAGCTTTTTTCCAATTGGCCTGACGAATAATTTCAACAATTTTCACTCGATTTACTTCAAATTTAAAAGTTATGTTCCCAATTGCATTTCGCAGAGAAGTGCGTACGGAATTTCTGATTTATCGAAAACGTTTCATTTTATGAGCAGATCTATACGAAATTTTTCACTGAAAATTCATTCAAATACCTACAATTCAATTCAAATACCTACAACTTTTGAATAAAACAATATTTTTTTAATTCCGTACTCACTTCTCTAGGTATTCTAATGTAGATTGACGAGAATTTTTGTTTTTTGTTCGAGGTAAAAAATTGTGGATGCTAAATGTCACGCCGCGGAGCGCCTAAAAAAAATAACAAAAGAAAATATTAGTAGTCGGCCATTTTGTACATCGAAAAAAAATATATATATTTTGTAACAGCTTGATATTTATACTAAATAGATGTGTAATTAATTTTATGAGTGAATTACTTTTTTATACGAAAAAAAAAATTGTTACATTAATGCCTTACGCCTTAACGGGTACAAAATCCGCCTTACGCCTTACAATTATCATTAAGTTAAAAATCAACTTGAGAAACATTATAATAAACTTGAACAACAAATTTGAGCAACAATAGAAAAAAACAGACATTTAAATCGTATTTTGGTACTTTGTTAAAGTAGCCCCCAACACCTGTCAAAGTTACCCTTAATGTCAATTTAACCACGTTTTACGTATTCGTACAGATGCTTCGACCATGGGCATCCGGAGCTTCTGTTCTCTATTTAGACATGTAGACATCATGTGTAATATATGTCTACAGGTTTGCATGTACGTAGATGTCGGTATGAATAATTTCACGTCGATTGCTCGTACACCGCACACAATTTGCGGCGGAGCTTATTTACCCGATCGATCGACTATGGCTCACAATGAAAGAAAGGAAATAGAGAGTGAGAAAAAGAGAAGGATGAAAATGGAAAAGAGCAGGAGAGAGAGAAAGAGAGAAAGAGAGATGAGAGAGAGAGAGAGAGAGAGAGAGAGAGAGGAGAGTGAGAGAGAGAGAGAGAGTGGAGAGAGAGAGAGAGCGAGAGAGAGAGAGAGAGAGAGAGAGAGAGAGAGAGAGAGAGAGAGAGAGAGAGAGAGAGAGAGAGAGAGAGAGAGAGAGAGAGAAAAAGAGTGAGAGGGATTATTCTTCATTGAGTTGGATAATAAACGGAGTTAGGGTTCTCCACAAGCACCCCACAATAAATGTAATCTCTGTGCGTGCATCACGCGAAAATCCAAATAACTCCGGGAGAATCCACCCGCATATTGCGGATAGCCCTTGCTATCCAGCATTGTGAAATGGAATGGCTACGAGGCGGTGATCGCAAAAACCTTGTACACTCGTATGCCGATCCTCGTATACCGCGGCGCTGCTCGCCGCAATTTTATGCAAAAGCCGCGAGTATGCACCCTCGCGGTCGTCAAAGTTTTCCGACGCTCTATGCACGTTCTTGCACCGCAAACTCGCGCGATCCATCTTCACGGGTTTTTGCATGATGCGGCTGAAGGGTCACGTGATATGCAAAAATCGCACATATACACGTGGGGTTGGTAAGTGTTTCGGCTGTGGTAAAGATCGTTTTCGAGAACGTTCATCTTGGTAGCTTCGGGTACGGGTGTATCGATTGCAATTATTATATTAGGGTGTATGAAAAAGAGGTTTAATTTTGTTGGGTCTTTCACTTTTGATTACAATTGGAAATAGTGCCATTGGTTCTCAGCGAGAGGGGTGTATCTTAAGGAGGATGGAGCGGTGGCCACGATCGAAGATTGAATTTGAAAAAATATATGTTATTGTACAGACTATACTGAGACTTGACGAATTTTTTGAATTTTTTTCACCACCTAACATCAGAGATAAAAAATCGTTGGATGTATGTGATTTTGGGTGCGGTTAGATGGGCAAGACGTTCACGCTATGGATGATGTTATTTTTTTGTCTATTGAGCATCAAGATAAACCATTTCTAGCAACGCATTAACCATAACTATAAGTATGTAAACATTTAGAAAATAGCATTAAGATTAAATTTTTTGGTAAATAGAATTCAACTATTAAAAAAATTGCATTAATAATAGCATAAAAAAATATACTTTTTAATGCTATATTTTTTGAATCCTAGAAATAGCATTCGAAAAATATATTTAAAAAATAGCATTAACATAAGTGGTAAAGGAGTCAGTACCTAATTTTGGGAACATATTCAAAAATCATACTTACCATGATAACTCGAAATCCTTCGACTTTAGACTAAGGTAACCTAGATTAAATTTGTTCCCAACGAGGTGACGTATCACCCCCTTTAGGCTTTGCATCGACCTTCCTAACACCCTGTATATTCAATATGGAACCATCAAGGCTTGATGAAACATTACGAATCTTGGCTGGAGAATGAAGAGCATTGCCGTTAACCTCAATGTCCGAGAAGGTGCCGATTTCGCCAACACTTAATATTAATTAATGGTAATAAGAAATAATTTCGTGACATAAATACGAAAAGGCATAATTATAAATTACTCAAAATTTCATGCTGAGTTGTGTAAAACATTCGCTGTCGCAGTTTTTTTTTTCATAATAATCATCGACAATGTTATACTTTTTCAAGTTGGTAGTAACACAAAAGTTTTTCTCATTTTTACGTCATAAAAATATAACAATACAAAATTTTGCCGTTCAATTATACATTTTATGAAAAATTAGCATCTACAAAATAAATCTATACCTACCTCGTATGCATTTTTTAGAGGTTCATTGAAAAAAAAATCATAACCTGTTATTTGACTCAACTGGACCGCATTAACCTCCTTAAGGGGTGCCTGGATGGATAAAAAGACACAAATAACGAGGCACCCTTCGCAGCTCGCTTTTAGAGCTCACCTTCTTCGAGAATTATCGCAAAGTTATAATAAACTTGAATCACGTGTGGAAAACAGCTACATGTTCATGCTTCGTCCTGAAGAGAATGTGTAAACATTTTTCAAACTCAATGTAATACACATTCCCATATCTATCATACAAATATATTAGAGCAACCTGAAAAAAAGTTTCGATTTTGTAAAAAAAACATGCCTATATATGGGGAAACAATATTTTGAACTTGTCACAAGTATTCATGAATCGTTGGATATCAGCAGATCTGGCTATTTTGCGGACGATTCTTACCCTTCTGATCAAACGAAGCGTTACGGTCAGGAACCGGAGAGTCCTTTTTAATGACCTTTATATAAACTAAATTCAAATAAATTTCAAGTTATATGTTATTATTTTATTTATTTATTTTAACGTCGTCTCAATTAATTCCTGAGTTCCAACGTATACCCTTGGGGGGTTTTAGGTAATTTAAAGATATGGATTAATATATTAGCTGTAGTAAAAAGGAATCCATTATTTTTTAATGAAATTAAAGGCAAAAACAATGGATTTCTTTTTACTACACCTAATATATACCTTGAAATGATTTCGACGACACTCTTATTAAGATAATGTTGTGTATAAGAACGATCCTCGAAGCCGAATATCTTCAAAATCGTCTTTGTCTATATTATAATCATCTGCTTTTGATTGTTCACATACCATTTGTACAAATGATAACTTTTTCTACCCGCTTTTTTAAAATACTCTTGGTTATTTGTTTCGTCTAGAAAAGTCTTCTTTTTAACCATAAATGTTAAGGAAACTTTATGAAAAAAGATCTTATACAGAATTTTCATACAACCCAATTCGAACAACTGACCTTGATAGCCTACGTACTAAAAAAAAATGCACTACGAATATCGTCCTAATTACTTTGGGGCCGTCCATAAATTACGTCATCGACTTTTGCTGATTTTTGACCCCCCCCCCCCTGAAATCATCCTATCCGTCATATCGTTGTGATCAAATTAACGTTACCGTCATCTAACGACCAGACCCCCCCCCCCCCCTATTTTAAAATGACGTAATTTATGGACGGCCCCTTTAAAAAGTTGCTTAGTTATTCTCGATTCGTATAATTTGTAGAAATGGCATGCGAAAAACCAAAAGCAGATGATTTTTTTGCATAAAAAAAAACATAAAGCTCTGAGAAACTTCGGCGACGTGAAGTGTTGAAATCGTTGGACTTTTACTAACCTGAAATATCAGCATATCACCTGACCTATCGACAGTTGCAGGATTGTCCATTCATACCAGGACACCCTCTTTTTTCCATATTCATATTTATATTGCGAACGAGTAATTTACAGTAAAACCGAGACGCTCACTGTTGAGGGTCGCTTAACTCTTGCTAATGGGAAGGTTGGGGGTTACCACTAGAATCCTCGCACGTAATGCCTTTATGTACATATATAATTAAATGTAAATATTGATATGTATGTGTATGTGTGAATATATGCATGTATGTAAATATATGTATGCACACACCCGTGTGGGTGCGTAAAAGCTGTAGAAGTTCGTTAGCGCCGTTGGCGTGGCCCTCGGCTGCGGAGAACCGCGTTAGACCTACGGCTTTGTAGGATGTTATTGGGAGCATGCTGTTATCGGAATGCGGAAGAGAGAGGGAGAGAGCAAGAGAGAGGGAGAGAGAGAGAACGTGAGTGGGCAACGGCGAGACGGCCAGAGGGAAGGAGGAATACCCTCTCATTCACTAACGCCACCTCCGATAAAACGGTCGACCGGAAATCCTGCCAGCGGTGTTTCAGGTGTACGTATAGTCGATGGCGCTGACGGCTGGCGAAGGGGACCGGGGGTTGGTTCTCTGTGCAGCGCGGTAATTCATAGCCTCCTGGCTACCGTTTCGCCCACCATGTATATATATATATATATATATATATACACATACATATATATATACATATATATACACATACAATGGGAACTCGTCCTCGTGCAAAGCGTCTGTCCAGGGCTCTCGTGTTATCGTGGCTTAACACCCCCTCGATTCGTTTCGCTCTTGCTTCACCGTACCCGGATTTTCGATCTTTCACTCCCCTATTCTCTCTCTCTCTCTCTCTCTCTCTCTCTCTCTCTCTCTCTCTCACGCTCTCGTGGACGCTCGTAACGATTTTCGCATGTGCGGTCATCCATCTTGGCAGGCCTGGTCGCTTCCTGCAACACCAAGAACCACCGTGTATATCTTTGTATTCGCATAAAACGGAGGAAGTTATTGGCAAGGGAAAAAAGTAACCTCGAAAATATGAGAAACATGAGAAAGCTCCGCTTTGCACGAACTTTTCTACTCCCTCTCTATATTGCACTCTCTCTCTCTCACTCTCTCTCTCTCTCTCTCTCTCTCTCTCTCTCTCTCTCTCTCTCTCTCTCTCTCTCTCTCTCTCTCTCTCTCCCTCTCTCTCGTGTGCTAGTGCTTGTATGTGTAATCCGCTCATCTATTTTTGTTTTCCCGCTGCCAAACTTTAATAACCGTCGGATGTTTTCTTACGTACGAAATCTTCCGTCGGAGAAAAGTGCTTGTGTAGGGAAGCAGGACTGCGTGTAAGTGTATGAGAGAGAGAGGGCGAGAGAAAATGAGAGACAGAAAGAGGAAGAGGAACAACGAAAAAGAAAAGAAGAGAGTCTAACGTCGAGGAATTTTCAGCTTACGTGAAACAACGTAATCTCTCTCTCTCTCTCTCTCTCTCTCTCTCTCTCTCTCTCCCTCTCCCCCTTTGCCTCTCGTTGCTTCGGAGTATCGAGAGGTCTGCAAGCAATAACGCGTGTTTCACAAGTGTCAGTAACACGCCAGTGCAACGTCAACTTTTAGTAATAAAAAGTCGACGCAGCTGCTGCTACGATGTGGAAGTACAGTTATATATATATATATATATATATATATATATATATATATAATGGAGTGTAACATTAGTCTGCTTGAATTCGCTTACAATCTAACGTCCGCTGAAGCGATATGGATGGGATTTTTGCCACCGGTAGCTTAATGCTCAGCATGGTTATGGGCTACATCACGATAAGGAGCTTGGGGACCCAAGAGTGACGTGAAACGTGAGAGGGATCGGTGAAAAGATGCAAAATTCTTCAACTTCGATATACATATATAGAAGACCGACAAAACATCGGGCGTTACCTAAACAATTTCATACATATCATACAAATTCTCAATATAACGAAAACTCGATATAACGAACTTCCCTTGAGGTTCGACTGTGTGTGTGTGTGTGTGTATATATATATACACGCACACACACAGTCGAACCTCGATATAACGAATCTCAAGGGAAGTTCGTTATATCGAGTTTTCGTTATTTTGAGGTTTTGTTACATCAAAGTCATGTTCCTTAAAAGATTCTTAAAAAAATATATATTAGTACAATAAATATGGGGATGTTTTTTAAAGAAAGAAAGGTTTGAATTAGAGCATTTTCACTGGACGGGACTTTTTCACTGGGAATGGACAAATCTTCGTTATATCGAGGGTCGACTGTACATACCGTACACTACCGGCGAAAACTTCCCGTACACTTCAGATAATTGCAAAACTTTCGTTCACTGGATAATTGTTAAATAATGTTAGAATAATATAGTCCATTTCATTTGTTATTTTACGCAGATATTACATAGCTCTGTATAATGAATTATATTATTCTGATATAATTTTGCAATTATCTCAAGTGCCCGGAAGCTTTTGGCCCGTAGTGTATATACAAGTATATCCATTATTCACATTGGATGTATAGAATATATACGATGGTTTTGAAATTCTTAACTGCGATAATCGTTGCGCGCAAAAGTATAGTGAATAAACATCAAAAAGATTATTTTTGTTGTAAGTACTGGTGGTATGTAAATCTCTGGGAGAAAAATTTCGTATTTTGTTTTGGTGAACAAAGGAAAGAGGAAAGGAAAAAAGTATGGCCAAAAGAGAGACAGAGGGAGAGAGAGAGCGAACAGGAACAGAAGTTATTCGAAGTGATCTCGAGAGGCTGACACTTGTGTATTTTTCTCGTTTTCCGCAGTTATCTTTCCCACCCGGATAACGCGGGAAATTCTTTTTCTTGCTTTAAAGTTCAAAGAGAGAGAAGGAGAGAGAGAGAGAGAGAGAGGGGGGAGGAAAGGGACAGATAGGGAGAACGAAGGAAGATAGGGACAGTGAAAAGAAGCTTTTTCAACTCCCTTAAAATCCCAAGGCACAAGGACGGTCGCATTCACGAGTTTTCTTATCTCACGTATATATACGAGCTTTTAAGCTCTCATCCTCGTGCTCGCTGTCATCGACTTTTAACTAATCGTAACTTTTTCATTGCCCGCTCAAGCTGCGTCGATCCTCGCATGTGAGGCGTACGCTTCAGCTGCATTTTCATTCCGAAATTTCCGCAGTCTCGCTGAACTTTGTGGCGCTCGAAATTTTCCGTCACTGCACTTTCATACACCGTATAAAAATCAACCGGGACAATATCTGCGGAAAATAAGTCGAAAACGGCTTCTGCAAAGTGCCAATCAATTTTTTTTTTTTTCGTAAATTATTGCTGACAAAATTGACCAATTGTATACCTTTTTGGGGTAACGAATTTTACGCGGTTTAAATTTTCACCCGTTCGAGCAGATATCCCGTTGCTAGTATTCGCTGCGTTGGAGGACGATGATGACGTGCGAAAAAAAAATGGACAACAAAAAAGCTCGTCAATTCCAGAGACCCGGCGAAGATAACGAATGATCAATCAAGCTCGTAATTGACAGCGAACGAATCCACACGGTATATTTGGATTTTTACAGGTCACCTGCATTTTGTTGAAAAAAAAAATTGAAGTGCTTTTTTTAAAGGACAGGGTACTAGGTGTCGCTCGAAAAAAAAAAATCGTGGAATTCGAAGCTCGCGGGTGTATGGACACTTTTCGTATTTGAGTGCGGACCCAGCTGCGCATCTCTTGCAGTTTCAATTGCTTTTTCATTGTGTTCGAGGGCCAAACAAATACGTTTGAAACCTCGTATTTTATTGACGCGCAAAAAGCCACCGGTGGATGCATTTTTCAATGGAAAAAACCGAGTCTCGTGGCGAAACGTGAATAAATGGTTTCACACGAGAGCGAGAACTTCCTGCGTGCGTTTGCGTTCATTTCCGCGTATCCAGTGACACTCGGGCTCGAATTTAACAACTGGAATTCAATGGCGCTAAAAATAATCGGCGCGTTAAAATTTTAATAAATCGCGATAATGAAGGAGTGACGAAAATGACGCTGAAGTTTGCATCGTTGGAATGCAACAAAAATAAATATTTTTCAACTGCTCAATTTTTTTCTGGTCGATTTAGGCAGCCGAAATCACTTAAAAGGAACATCCCTTAGGTGACACCCTTCGATTTTGTTGACATTTGGATACGTTATAAAGCACCGAAAAGTAAGCGATAAGTATTTTTTTATCGGCGGAAAAACGGTTTTAAGGGGTGAAACGAACCCTCGAAAATAGGGGTGTTTTTCGTTTTCCGTCGATAACGTTATCGTTCTCATCTCCAATGTATAGTGCACAAAAAAAATATACATTGTTGCAATTTAAAATTTTTTAATATCTCGTACCGTTAAAACGTTATCGACGAAAAACGAAAAACATCCCCATTTTTTAGGGTGCGTTTCAGCCCTCAAAACCGCTTTCCCGCCGATAAAAAAAATACGTATCGCTTACTTTTCGGTGCTTTATTACATATCTAAATTTCAACAAAATCGAAGGGTGTCACCTGAGGGATGTTCCTTGTCAAACGTCTTCACGTATTCTTATCAAATATTGACGACCTCAATTCCAAAAAAGAGGCTTTGGATAACGATAAAAGTGAAGAAATAAAAAAAAATTAAAAAAATATCGTTGCATTCCAATGATGCAAACTTCAACGACATTGACGAAAATAATCGCGTGGCAATTAAGTAATGATTTTTTGTCTAAAACAATATTAAAAAGTTCTTTTGTCGGGCGGTATATAATGGTTAGGATGCTTCTTCACTCATGATCACATTTAGCAATAATCATGAATTATTAAATATTGAGGGAGGTTACTTCTGTGACGCGCCGAAAAAAGGTCGTTTTTTTAGAATTTTTTTATCTGCTGGATTTTTTATTTGGGGTTTGGCAAAAATATATGTTATCAAGCGTACATTGAACTTATTTGAGGTAAATTTTTATTGTAACAAAAATTAATATTAACAACGTTATTGAGGTATATTAGAGCCGCTGTATAAAAAATGTGGTCCAACGGCCGGATTGGTAACTTGAATGGGTCGCCTGAAAAATGAAAATAATTTTTTTTATAACCTATATAAACGTAGTTCTCGTGATATGTAGCCGTTTTTCCGAAAAGATATGCACAAAATTACGGGTGTTCAACGATTGTGTAATTTTGGCGATTTTTTTTTACTTAAATTCGGCGGCTTCTAAAATATTAAATAAAAAAAAACGGCTACGTACCACGATAGCTACTGTAATTATGGAAATTTTGGTTTTTTAAATAGAAATTCAGAAAATATAGATAGAGTTATAATTCCGGCCATGTCGAGAAAAGTCGTGTCGGGAAAAACGCGATTGAAAGTTTTAGTATACTTAAATCTTAAATATATTATTTTAGCAATTACATATATTAAATTCATTAAATTATTACGTATATTTAATTTAGAAAACATTGCGCTTCCTGCTCTCACTAAATTGTCTCTCACTTGGTCACTTTTCAATATGTTAACTTGAATTTTTCTTCCCATATACTTGAATATGTATACTTCGGAGAAAATGCAAGAAAAATCGTTTTCTTTTTATCTGTCACAGTGATCGCCTTAACCCTTTCTTGACTCACTTATATTGAGCTACGGCTTTGACACACTGGGTCAATTTGACCCTGACAGTACTTCACCCACATGCCCTTCACAACCCTTCGTTCGGTCTTTATTGTAAAAAATCCGCGATAGCCTTTAAACATTTTTTTTAATACGTCTGCATAATTATAATTGTGAAAGTATAAACTTCAGTTGTTGTAAAAGATTATAGAAATCTTCCAATTTTAGGAAAGTGAGGATTTTCTTCCAAATTCGTCCGGATCAAAATTACCCAGTGTGTCAAGGAAGGGTTAATAAAAGTACAACCGACACTATCTTATTAATCCAAATATCATAGGTATTTTCCATTATTGATATCAGTGCAATACACAATTTTATTCCTTATTTAAAGCAACAAATTTTAGCACGGTTGTTAATTTAAAAAAAGTATATATTAAGAGATAACAAAATAAAAGTGGTATTATTCGATCGCGCGGGTAATTCTTAAGGCCTTAGGCCACTCTAGAGGCAAAAAGGGCATATTGTGTAATTTTGTTTCAGCGAAACCGTAAAATAAATCGAAATTACTAAACAGGGTTTTTATTATACACGCAACTGACTATACAAAATTATTTTTTCACAGCGATACATGTCGAAATGGTGACTGTGCATCATTTTTCCCATGTCGCCTTTATTTCTGAAAGGTCAACGGCCGGACCAACATATAGCTCCTATAATTTTTGAGTTTTGATGAGACACTAAAGTTTTTTTCGGTTATAAATAAGAATAGCTATAGAATTACGTAGGATTTTTTTTTAAATTGTTTTTTTTTGTCAAAATGGCGCATTTGTAAAACAAAAAGTATAAAATGCCATGAGAAAATCGTCAGAAAATTGTTTATGAAAAAGAAACTATGCAATATAAGGTAAATATTTACAAGTGGGGCTCCAGCTAGAAAAGGGGTTTAGAAATGTTGTACCGAGTCGATGTATTTCATGACACTTTGTTTATAATATTTAAGTCGGGGGAAGACAATTTCAACCCCAACACAAATCCGAACAAACAACTTAAGTCAAATTAAAGTAAGCATACAGCAAACGTATTTCAAAAATCGAATATTTTCCGGAATATTTTTTTTTTTTTTTTTTTATAAAATACCTCTCCCCCATCATAAAAAACATATTTTCATACTGCAGAATAGCCCCGAGCACGTGAAAAAAAATTTGGTGCCGATTAGGCCTGGAACCCCCATTGTAAATATTTACCCATTATAATAGAAAAATCCTACCTAGTGCCTTAGAAAATGTAATTCTGAATATACAGTTAAAATTTTAAGTGAACCGGTTGAAAGGCCATAGCCGGGTAAGTAGGGAAAAATTGCCCCCGCATTTTTTCCAGCGAAATTTGGAGTATATTCTGAGGTATAAAAAAAAACAAATTTTCTGAAAATTTCATGCCCGTCAACGCAATGGTTTTAGAAAAATGAATTTTTTTTTAATACCAAAAAAAAAAATTCCGGAAACGGTACAGTAGATCGATTTGATTTTTTTTTGGTACTTGTTCCGATCAAACGTGTTACGAAATAAAATTATAGAACATCTTGCGAAAGATTAAGGTTTGAAAAAAAAATAATGTTCCTTGTTTTATTATTTTTTACTATAATCCACTTGGGGTACAATAGCGAAAGTTTTTTCATATAATCTTTGGGCACCTTACTAGATTATATAATTTTTTTCAAAATGATCGGTTTGGCACGCCACAGTGAAAAAAAAAGAAACAGACTTTATTGATATATTTTAGTTATATATCGATATACAACAACAAGGAACCTTGTTGTAGGATTATATATCTATATACCTACAACAAGGAACATTATTTTTTTAAACCTTAATCTTTCGCAAGATTTTCTATAATTTTATTTCGTAACACGTTTGATCGTAACAAGTAACATAAAAAAATCGAATCGATCCACTGAAGCGTTTCCGGAATTTTAATTTTTTTTTATTAAAAAAAAAAATAATTTTTTTAAAACCATTGCGTTGACGGGCATGACATTTTCAGAAAATTTGTTTTTTTTTCTTATACCTCAGAATATACTCCAAATTTCGCTGGAAAAAATGCGGGGGCAATTTTTCCCTACTTACCCGGCTACGACCTTTGTTTGAATCACGAGTCCGGTCGACTGGAAAAATGTAGTTTTGAGATAAACGCGTTTAAAGTTAGTAGAAAGTCACGGCATGAATAATGTTTCAATGCCTTTATTCTGCGATGCCTGCAGATGAATTAGAAACTTCGAGATTTTTCACACCCATAATCTTTTGGAATATAATTTTTTAGCCACTAAGGTACCTTTTCAAGAAACAAAAAAAAACGATTTTTGGAATATCCTAGAGTGGCCTAAGGCCTTAAAAAATGTATCCACTCATCAACGATCTAGAGCGCATCGAAACTTTACTCAAATATGAACTTGCGAGGTGGATCGAGTTATTCGCTAAAAAATGTGGTACCCAATCAAGTAGGAGGGAATGGTGATACGTGACTCGAGGCGCAATGCATTCGTTTGCAAAGAGGTGTAAGGGCGGGGTTGTATAAAGTAGGTAGCTGCGGTATCTCGCTTCTGGAATCAAGAGCACGCCGGGATATAAAGCCGCAAGCAAGCCAGCAAGTCATATAGAGTCTAGAATTTCGCCCTAAACGGCACGAGGAGCTTAGCTGGATGTCGGCTCGTCGTAGGCCTCTAACTAGATTCAGACGAAATTCTCCGGTCGGTAATCAGTGCTTGGATTTGCAATTAAAGCCCTTTATGTACTGTGAAGGGATGGATACCGGGGTCTTAAAGTACAGAGCTTCCGTGTTCTGTAAAAATTAGGATATGCGTTCCAATATAAACGCACGCAAATCTTTATGCATATATATATTTGTATATTTGCAACCTCTGTACATATTTATGCTATTCGAATAATAATCCATACATTGGGGAAAAAAAAAGTAATTGTACATCTCACACGAAACTGTTAATTTGGCTTAATTTTTTTGTTCGCGTTTTCCCAAGATTTTTGTAAACAGACACCATCGATATTTAGGATACGCTATCGAACACAGAAACTTCATAAAGCATTTAATTTTTTTCAAAGAATAATATGAAGAAGACGACGAGTGCAAATACTTTGTTTAGCCTTTTTTTTTACTTATAATTTAATTCCATACGAATATATTTTTGTTCTACGCTGAATTTATCTGAATTTAAGGAGGTTGGGACGTTAGCAATAATTCAAGATTGAACAAAACATATATATGTTATCGCCCAAACTATACTGAGTCTTTACGATTTTTTTCATCACAAAACATCAGAGGTAAGAAATAGTTTAATGTGTGTAATTTCATGCTACGTGTGATGCAATTTTTTTGGCTATTTATCACCAAGATAAACCTTTCTAATAACGGTTTAACGTAAACTAAACGTTTGGAAACATTTAGAAACAAAACCCATCTTGCCCACCGTAAACCATATATTTTCAATATTGAACCATCAAGGTTTGATAGAAGATTGCGAATCTTGGCTGGCGAATGAAGAGCATTGCTGCCAAACGCAATGTCCGCGAAGTTGTCGTATTTCGGCAACATTTAATATTAATTAATGGTAATAAGAAATACTTTCATGACGTAAATATGAATAGGCATGATTATAAATGACTCTACATTTCATGTTGAAATGAAACATTCAATGACGCAATTTTTTCATAATAATCATCGATAATGTTACACCCCTTCAAGTTGGTAGTAACACGAACATTTTTCTCATACACACAATCAAAATATAAAAAGGCATAATTTCGCCCTTTAATTATATATCTAAGGAAAATTAGCATCTACAGGATAAATCATTGCATTTTTTGAGGTTCATTGAAAAAAAATTGTACTCCGTCATTTAACTCAACTGGACCGCTCCAGCCTCCGAGACTCCTCACACTTTTAAACATATATGTGGTATCTGAGTAGACCGAAACGAGAAATATTAGCAAAAAAAATGTTTTATAAAATCAAGCTTTTATTTAATGTACTAAAAAGTATAAAATAATTTTTTTACCAAGTCTACTATATGTGACTATAAACAAAAGCTTGGAGCGCTCGGCTTTTTAAATGTTTCATAAATTTTATCAATTCAGTTTCATTAACCGTATTTACCTTAGCACAATAGTAATTAGAGAAATTATTATCACACGTTTATACTCAATTTCAGGATTTTCATTTAAGAAATCTAAGGTTGTTTTACAGTAATTTAAATACAGTTGATATGTTAACGGATTTATATAAGTTAAAGATTATACGTCTAAATTTTGAGCGCCCCAAGCTTTTATTTATAGTCACATATAGGTCACTTGGTAAAAAAAAAATATTTTCTACTTTTTAGTACATTGAATAAAAGCACGTGTAAAAAAATGTTTTTTTCCATATAAATATTTTTCGACTTTTTAGTCTTTAATTGATTTGACTAGTTAGTTGTTGCTAGTAGTTTACCAGCTTACGAGTTGATACGTTAGGAACATGGAATGCTTGTAAAAAATAACAAAGACTAATTGGGATTGAACTTACAGCTGCTGCATATAAACATTTCACATGCAAATCCAGTCGACTACAAATTTACTTGCACGTGTTAGGGAAATTTTATATGGATGATTAGATATCGGTAATTTTGCATGAAAAGTTGAAAATGTTATGGATACTTTTTTTTAAGTTGCATTATGCATTGATACCTTTCAGATGCATGTTTGCAAAATTTCAGAGCTCTAACTAGTCGGGAAGTGGGTGAAATATCGATTTTCCATTTTGCATCTCACGGAAAATCCAGTTGAATAAAAGCTTGTAAAAAAATCACCAAACCAAACCTATTTTGTATTGGATATTTCGCGTACGTATTTAAAATTTGGCACGTTCGAACGAATTATCTCTTATGTCGCAACGGAGCGTAAGGCAATTCGAAAATTAATCAAATTACAGCGTGACTCGTGGCGGAAAACGTTTCGACCTGGGAAGCGCGAATAGCTCGTATACGCGGCCTCGGCCAAATTCGATTTCTCCGTTGATCCGAGCACGCCCATAAAGCCCAGACATATACATTCTCAAAGGAAATTGGCTGGTTCGAGCTCAAGGCCCTGTGGTCAAATACCCCTCGAATTTAGTCCAAGCTCATTAGCGAATCAATCAATTTCAATATGTGCCAAATTGCGGCAACGTGATGGGGAAAAGTGCAGTCAAAAGGGGAGGCGAAATTCGCCGATGCTGCCAAGATTGATTCACTCGAGAGGTGATAACTTCTTCGAGTTATCACCTCTCGAATTTTCGTCCCGTAAAAAAAAGTCACAATTTCAAAATAATGGCCCCGCACGAGTCTTTGCTACAACGAAATAGTTTGGCACAAAATCGAGTACCGAATAACCGCGATCCAGTCCAAAATACGAGACATGCATGCTTATTTTATTCTTTTTTCTTTTCTTACAAAACGAATCCCCGAACACGATTCGTCGCGATTCTTGCTCGCGCAAGCTCCGTATACGAACTTTCAAGCGAAGTTATTTGTTCCGACACGAGTTTACGGGGGGAAATAGCTCTGCGTACAGCGCAAATGGGCAAAGTGCACACATGGCAAGGAACAAACTTTGCACTCGTTAGATTCCAATAGGACACGCGCGATCGTCTATGGCAATCGAAAACGGTCGATTGTGAAACTTTTATATACGCGCCGATAATCAAACATCGAACTCGGTTCGTCCGAGAACTTCTCGTTTGCATAAACATTTATATGTACACAATGTATATATTGTATGGGACATGTAATATATACATCTCACCTAGCCCGTGACCACGAACACTTTTGGTATTCCTGATCTTTTTTTGTAAAATTCTACCCTACGAAAGGAATATCAACACCAATTTTTAGATTTTTATCTCTTCTCTTTTAGGAGTTATAATTTTCCAAAAAATGTCGATTTCGGAAGTTTTGGGAACGTTTAAACGCTAATGACTCCTGAACTAATTAATATATCGACAAATGACGTATATATTTTTTTTTTCATTTTGAAGCATGCTTTCGTTAAAAAATATAAAAGAATTATCAATTATAAATGTCAACGTTGTTTTCCCTTCTTAAGTAAAAACTATATTTTTTACGATCATTGCCATTTTTTTTTTAATTCTCTAAAATAGAGTGATCCATTCTATGATTCTTAAGACTACTCTCATTGTGGGCCCATTTTCCCTTCTATTTTTTTTCGAATTAATCGTATTTTTTTAGAAGATTCTTATCATTTTAATCTTCAATAATGCTATTCATGATTTTGTGATTTCCAATTCGGCTTCGAAAGGCTACGAACGGTTTATTTTTAATTTGTACGTAATTTAACGGAAAAAAATTATTTGGAATAAAACATTTTAACGGAGTTTAACGAAAAAAAATTCACAATTGTTCAATATATAGATATGTTGAAATATTATTACTAAACCTAAACTTATCCAAACAAAATGCCACAATAGTTCAACATGTAAGAACAAATAAATACCACTCTATTGAAACG
Organism: Ophion obscuratus; assembly: GCA_964007375.1. Taxonomy (NCBI): domain Eukaryota; kingdom Metazoa; phylum Arthropoda; class Insecta; order Hymenoptera; family Ichneumonidae; genus Ophion; species Ophion obscuratus. The sequence continues at coordinate 40,990,302 of OZ023317.1, forward strand.
ATTTATTGAATTGAAGAGTTTAAGCAAACAAAATATGTTTTATTTGTCCATCATTTTATACTCTATTTGATCTCCTAATGGCATTCTATTGGATTCCTAGGTATTGCATACATTACCTAGGTACAGTATGTAATGGTTAACGATCGATAAGATATTTTATACATTGCCTTGACGAACCCGATATTGTATAAAATAACTAACTATTTTATAGAATTCCTGCATTATACACATTGCCATATATATATATATATATATATATATATATATATATATATATATATATATATGAATTCGGTCAGTTCACGTGTCAGGGTTTAATCGCACCAATCGTCTATCGTTAGCAACTATTTGCTTCCAGATTGTGGATCGATTTAGTACACAAAGTTCTCTCCGCTTCCTCCCGTCACGGGCACTTGCAATATACTTGTATCTGTACGAAGATCTAATCTCAATCTCTGTACACGTACGTAACGGAAGCCTACCCGGTCAAAATGGAAATTAGGTTGGGCTTCTCATCGCCCAGCTGATGGATCCTGCATCGATGTAAACCTATATATCGAGGTCTCTTGATGTGCTTATGCATGTCTGTTCGTACGTACATGCTGCAGATACACCATGCCTATGCATGTATAAGGGAAGTGGGAGAAGCAAATTTCGATCCGGTTACATCTATGTCACATTGGCCATTAGCACGGTTGGCTGTTTTGAGAACGGTCTTGACGTTTTTTTGAACAAACATTGATTTTGAATATGGTACTGGAAGTCGAATGTCTTTAAAATCCGCCCCCATTATATATGTTTTTATATATATACACTGCCGGTCAAAACTTTGGGTACGCTGGTCAAAATTTATTACCGCACTAAAAGTTAGATAGCGGGATTAAAAATGAAGATAATTTAATTCCCTAAGTGACATTTTGAAGAAGACAAATTTATCTTTGTTTCGCTTTTTTAGAAAAAATTCTACGATTTTTTTTCGCCCCGGTACGCACTTTTGAACGTGGCCATTTTTCAGCTATTTTTTGGACGTTGAAAATTAACTGCAAAGTTTGTGGAAATTTTTTCCGCGGCTTTTTCCATGGCAAACTTAAAAAGGATATCGAAATCGACAGTTTCGATTTATAGAAAGTCTCGTACAATCTTTCGCCCCAGTATTGCATTTTTAGCTAAAAAAGACATGTATTAGAAAAAAAAGACGTCATTAAAGAACTATAGGGTTTCAGAGGAAATGTCAGGAGGGTAAAAAGTTGGGTTTGCACTGGAGTGGCTAGAATTTTTTTGGACATTTTATTTACACCATTTTATTTACACGATATTTAATGAGTGGAGAGGCTCCACTTGGGAATTTTGAGTCTAGGACAATATAATAAGGAATTAAATTTGTTTACACTTTCGTTTTTAATTAACTATAATTTCTTTAGATAGAAAAAAAATTCGGTCGAAATCGCAGAATCTTTTCTCACTGAAAAACTCGTATAGAGGAGTTAAGAAACTTTACTGACTATTTTTTTTTGTGTTAAAAAGCAAGTCCAAACGTTTAAAGTTGCGTGGTGCTGGATTTGCGATATTATTCTAATATGATTCATTTTATTTTGTATTTTACGAAGATACTTCATTGCTTTTTAAAATGAATTATATTATTCTATTATTTTGTATATTTCATAATTTGGCAATTATCCAAAGTGATCGAAAACATTTGACCGGCACTCTTAATTCTTATATATATATAAGAATATATAAGAATACATAAGAATATATATATATATATATATATAATATTATATTGGATTATATAGTATTTTATTATGTCGTAGAAAATTATAATACAATATGTTATTATATACGCATATACGGAGAGACAATTATAAGGTGACCATGACTTTTTCGAGTCTCTGGCGCAGAGATTTTGCTACCGAGCAAAATATATTCTGAAGTCTAAAGAAAAAATATATCGTAATTTTGTAGTAAGTAATATTAGCTAGAAAGAAATGAGCATTAAAAAAAAACAAGATTTCATTTTGGGTTGAGCAGAATGAAAATAATGAAATTCCGGATACGAAACACTGCAAAAAAACTTTTCTCAAAAGGATTTCAATTCCATTCATGCACTTTAAAGTGCATCTTTGATCTTTTTTCTCTCGATGACGGTATGCAAAGGAAAAGTTTTTCAGAAGTGATTCGTATTTAAAATTTAATTATCTTCATTCTTGTGTACTTAAAATGGAATTCTGATTTTTTTCCACAATTCTCAATTTTTTCTGACAAATATTACTCGTCACAAAGTTGCGCTATATTTTGTTTCGATGAATTCTTGCAAAATCATTGAAAACCATATTTTTCCCAGCCGCAAAATGTCTGTACAAGACCCTTAAAAAACACATCTTATAAATGTCACCCTGTACATACGTGTGATAATTTCAAATGACTTATACGCCATCGCTCTACTTCGTTTGACTCACCTGTCAGGATAATTCGTCGCAAAATAGACCCCCCCCCCCCCCTCAAGTTACTCCGCATGTCAATTAAACCTTGCGCGTTAAATCACGCGGCTTAATACATAGGGTATTAAATTATCCCCGGGCGATCCGCTGCTCCTTAGATGTACTCGACAGACGCATTCAAGGATGTACCCAAATGTATATACATGTATGTATTATTGAATATCGCGAAATTGTTGTTGAATTATAACATGGAATGTCCCAAATTTGGTATTTACTTATAGAATTGAATTTTACGGGATAATTATTGAATTCCAATATTAAATTTCGCAGAATTGTTGTAAAAGGGAAACCGAACAATTTTGGGTTTTTATTGAAAGCACTCGAGCGAATGGCAAACGGTCGGGGGGAGAGAGAACGTGTACATTTTTTCTTATATATATATATATATATATATATATGTCGACTTTCGATATTGTGATTAGGTTGACCTTTACGAGCTCTCGGTAATGATAATCTCACTTATACGTGTACAGGACGATTCAAAAAAGGATAACGCGCGTCCTAGCATAAAGAGATAAGGAGACAACTGCCAGGGTCTTTTTAGCGTATTTAAAACGGTTACAAACTGCGACAAACAGCAAAGATGCGACGAAGCTGGATGGAAAAAAGGGACTTGACGAAATCGTCAAAGACACGTGCGACCATACTGTAAAACGGGGTTAAATTGACATCAAGAGTAAAGTTGACAGTTTTTGGGGCTACTTTAACAGAGCGCCAAAATACAGTTCAAATGTGTTGAAATTTGCTGTTCAAGTTTATTATAATGTTGCTGAAGTTTATTGTAAAGTTGCTCAAGTTGATTTTGATCTCAATGATAATTATAAGACTGATCAAGTGCCAATAATAGAACCCTAGGTACTTTATATTTTTATGTAAAATGTTTCCTTAATAAAGATGACAATTTGATTGTAAAAAATCGTTGTTTTTCAGTTAATTCCGTGTATAATTTATAAAATATTAAATTTTAAAATAAAAATCACGTCAAAACCTTAATCTTTGACATGAATTGCACTTCAATGTCTTGTCAAAAAAAACCCACACTCGACGTTACCTTAGCAATAAAAAAAAAAATTGTGGGGGGGGGTTGACTTTCTTATACATTTGACAGCCAAAGTACACCTTGTTCCATCGGAGCAAAAAAAGTTGGAATTTAGGATGTTAAAATAAAGTTACCTACAAAAAACTTTCAAAACATGTTCAAAGTAACTCCATTTTACGGTACTGCCCCGAGTTATTGGGCGGGCGGAGGGGGGGGGGGGGGGGTTCGAAAAGGCAACGATATCTCGAATGGTTATTCCGCAGATAACGTTGAAAGTACCTGGACGAACAATAGTGACAATTGGGGAAACAATTGTTCCTGAATTGAAATTAGGGTGACAATTGGGGAAAAAGGCCTCAGAACAAAAGACGTCATTGTTGGTCTTCCTGGCCATAATAATCCAATCCCTTGTCACATGTCAATCAGGCATCGTGCTTATTCTGAACGAGCCTGTAACACGTACGTTTTTGTCGAAGGCTACGGGATAAAAAGGGGAAAAGAGTTAACGACGTGAAATTCCTATTCTTCCACTTGGATTCGTTTGGCAGAAAGGAAAAAAAACGAGAAAGAAGAAAAAGGAACGTCCCTCTTTCCACGAGTTTTCTTTTCTCAGCGTCGGGGAACGCGCACTAACGAGATCTTGGGGGCGTTTCGATACGATGAGAAAATATCACATGGCCGTTATTACCACCATTGAAATGAAAGTCAGAAAATTGCGACCTTGCGAACTTCATTGCCAGAGAACTTTGGTCTATCGCAAAGAAGTCGTGCTTTTTGCGCGGATATATAGACGATTACAGCATCGAACAGGGCTTCGACAATTAAAATACACATCATACCCGAATGAAAAATGATCATCACTTAAATAATAGAAATTCCATTATCGCAAATTGGGTATTTTTTTATTATAAAGTATCGATAACATTTTTTCTCGTTACTACATAATATTGACACGATTTAAATTATTATCAATCTCTCATAATTATATTTTACTGTGATCAATGACAGAGGATTTTCGATCAATCGAGAGCTGTTCGATTATTTATAAAAATGTTTTTTATAAAAATTATTATATAAATAATTATATAAATAAAAATGATTTATGAAAAAACACTACTTTACGTTAAGGGGGAAAATACCTTTAGCTGAGGAAAAAATTGCAGATTTTCATGACTTTTTGTTTAATGTAATTTCTTCACTTTTTTTAACTTAGCGTGCGTTTTATTACTACTTTTAGCAGTTACATCACGAAAAAGGGAGAAATTTTATAGATCCATGAAATGCTTCGACCGAAAACAAAAAGGTTGAATTTTCCGAAAAACATAGCTACATTTTGCAATACCATTTTTTTTCATTCTCAAAAACATTTAGGGTCATGTTTTAGACAATGACGTAAGAATGATTTGTACGAAATTTCATCAGAATCAGTGGATTAGTTTTTTAGCTATACGTTCCCCAGTTTTGAAAATGCAGTTGAGAAAACCGTGCCATAACTCCGTCATTTGTGACGATTAATTTGTTTTCAAATACCACGTATTAGCCAAAAGTAGTACTGAAACCTACCCTAAGTATAAAGAATGGTGGCAAAATCTTTCCTTACAAAAATCACGAAAATCAGCAAAAAACATTCTAGCCTAAAGGTATCTTTAGCATTTTGTTAATTCATTATATATTTGATTTGATAAAATCAAATATACAAAGAATTTAAAAAATTGCGAAAGATACATTTAGGTAAGAAATTTGATAAAAGCAAATATACAAATTTGATAAAATTTGATAAAATCAAATACACAAAGTTGATAAAATTTGATCGAATCAAATATACAAATTTGATAAAATTTGATAAAATCAAATATACAAATTTGATAAAGTTTGATAAAATCAAATATACAAAGAATTTTAAAAAATGTCTCCACATCTTGCTGACGCGATCAATTATTTTTTTTATCATTCTGCCATTATTTTTCCACTCGTGAATCCCGCGACTATCAAGAAATGGATCATATCGCGTTCTGCAAGTCTTGTATTCGACTACGCGATAAAAAAGATCGACGGCCCTTCCTCCCTCGTGCGCTTTGTCTCGACTTTATTCTCAACTTCTTATCCTCCAATCCTCTTTTCAAAGTCTCGTCTCATTGGTATTTGGTCGCGCACACCGGCGAGTATATTTCGCGAAACGTTCGCTTTGTCTTCGCCCGATTCCCGATAAAATTCACTCGTTTGAAAAGCACGCCTGTGGAACTCGTGCCCGAGTTTAAGTATCGAAAGAATAATATCCCCGTAAGAATGGGCTCCGCTTGTTTCGCAAACTGCCCTGCGCCCCCGTCCTATACGTACCGATACGTATCGATCTTGTAAGTACACAGTGCCGTGCATAGATTACCCCTGAATCTACGATCGCTCCAAGTACGCACCAATAAAGTTAGCGATGCTCTTACATCTCGTAAGCCGGGCCAGCAAGAATACTTGGCGAACTTTTCTCCATAGATTATTACGACGATATAACCGTAGTGCGATATATACGTTTTTGTGCCCTTACGAGCTTTCACGTTATCATCCCTTCTACGTTTACCCCGCGCTTGTCACATTGTGGTTTAAACTTGATAATTTTACAGTTCTTGAGAGACCGCTCACAAGGAACATCCCTCAGGTGACACCCTTCGATATTGTTTGAAATTTGGATATGTTATAAAACACCGAAAAGCAAGCGATACGTATTTTTTTTTATCGCCGGAAAAACGGTTTCAAGGGGTGAAAGGAACCCTCGAAAATAGGGGTGCTTTTATTTTTTCGTCGATAACGTTATCGTTCCCATCTCCAATGTATGGTGCACACAAAATAAACATTGTTGCAATTTGAATTTTTTTAATATCTCGTACTGTTAAAACGTTATCGACGAAAAACGAAAAACATCCCTATTTATGAGGGTGAGTTTCAGCCCTTAAAACCGTTTTCCCGCCGATAAAAAAAAATACGTATCGCTTACTTTTCGGTGCTTCATAACATATCCAAATTTCAACAAAATCGAAGGGTGTCACCTGAGGGATGTTCCTTGTCGGAGCATATTGGCGGCAGTCATTTTTCCTAATTCACCAACTCGCATTTGCACGAGGGCACAGGGAAACTGGGGGAAAATTGTGCTAATACGGGTGACTTTATTTTACTTACAAGCAACATCACTTAAGGGGTCTTCTCACTTTGGACGCTAAAAAAGGGTATTTTCATGCATTTTTTTTATACGTTTATATTATAGATATTCATATAAAAGTTGTTACACTTAATAAATACACTTTCGAAATACATTAAGTTTTTCTTTTAATTCATTTAAGTCACTATTTACAAACGAAAATGGTAGTTAAAAAATGTCCTAACAAAATGGTAAGTCTGCGCTGTTGATGAAATCTCGGAGATGGATCATCCGAATCGTAAAAATCAAACGGTTTTAGATTCAATATGTTAATGGCTATAGCGCATATCATACGATTTGTTATATACGCAAAAATAACAAAATGGCGGACACTTTTCGAAAAAAAAACGTGTTTTTTCACTGTTTTTGGCAAAAAAATAGTAAATATCAAAATTTTTTAAAAATCCTTCATATGCGCTGTAGCTATAGTTGTAAATAATATGTGGTTAAAATTTCATAAGAATCGGTTCAGTAGTTTCGAAGAATTTATCAAAAAGCCGTCGAAAATCGTTGTTTCGAGACAAACGCGTTTAAAGTTTGTGCGGGTTACATAAATACATTAAAATTTAAAAAAAATGTATTTCGAAAGTGTATTTATTAAGTGTAACAACTTAAATTTCAATACCTATAATATAAACCTATCAAAAAATGCCTGAAAAACGGCCTTTTTTAGCCTCTAAAATGAGAAAACACCTTAAGTGTCCGCCGTCGATTTGATTGAAACTCATATATGTGAGAAAGCATTGAAAATTATTAGACAGGTATTTTTTTGTCTGCGGAAAAACGGTTTTAAGGGGGGAACCACCCTTCAAAGAAAGGCGTTTTGGGGGTTGGTTTTTCACTTTCATCCACAAGCAGTCCACCGATCTGAATGAAACAAAAACCAAAATTCTAATGTAAAGAGATGAAAAACCAACTATAGAATATAAGAAAAAAATTAAGGGGTGACGCGCTTTTCTTTGAGGCGTCGTACCCCCCCCCCCCCCTCCTAAAAACGTTCTTCCGCTGATTAAACAAAATACGTGTCCAATTAATTTTTTTTTGGAACGATAATATTCTATATATATATGCGTGTGTGTGTGTGTGTGTGTGTGTGTGTGTGTGTGTGTGTGTGTGTGTGTAGAATATTATCGTTCAAAAAAAAATGTATTGAACACGTATATATATACACGATACACACACACACACACACACACATATATCGAATATTATATTATATTTATTTATATTTTTATATATGTATATATTGAATATTATCGTTCCAAAAAAAAAATTCATTCGCCAATTCAATCAATTACTCCATACACCAGTTGCATACTAACAGAACTTTTCCTTCGACCACAGTATTGATTCAGAATTAAATCAATCAAAATTAATAACTATAACGAAGACTTTTCATATTCTCCAAAACCCTTTCGCTGGGATTTTTTTTTTTTTTTTTTTTTTTTCATTTTTTTCAGTTCGTATCGATCAATTTATGATATTATCGAACGAACTTCGTTGGATGTTCTTTGAGGAAAAGGAATTCGGGTGTAGCCCGAAGACCAGCAATAAGAAGGCTACGAGTGTGACCAATACGTATACAGCATCGAATATGTAGGTATACGTGTCTGCATAGCGTGTAGTTGGGTCAGAAGAAGGCTGATCGCCGCTTTTGCCTCGCAATCGCGCGCAAAAGAAAAACGGAATGAAACGAAAAAGCGACGAGGGCAAAAGTTGAAGAGCTGCCAAGTCTCTGTGTTTCGACCACGTTCCTCTCGTCGCTCTCAATTCTCGATCCCTTTATACACATACACATTATATATATATACGCGGCGTATCCATTTGGAGTGTTTCGCGAGGGTTTCAGCAGCACTCGCGTGTCCGCCAGACTGGAAGAGCCAATAAAAGCCTTTGCGTCTGTTCTTCCTTTCCCCGATTTTTCGCGCTAAACGCGCAAAATGAATCGCCGAGAGTGAAAAAGATCGAAAAGCTCTATCTCTCTGTCTCTCGACGCCGAATTACTTTTTCCTTACTCTCCCCGCGGTCGTTTTTCGAAGCGCGGGCAAGCTCGCTTCTTTTATTTAAAAATCTACGTCGGAGGGCGCAAAATAAAATGGAAAAGCCCCGTCAGTTTGATCCGACTGATGTAACGATCAAACAAGAGAGAAAGAGGGTGATGGGGGAAAGGGAATTGGCGAAAGAAAAACCGGTTGGGTAAATGTACGCGTGAGCCATTTTGCCGTGTGGGTTCTTGGAGAAAACTGCTCGTCGCTGTAGGCAAATTAATTTATTCGGTTAAAAAGAGCATGCATGTTTTTTTTTCGATCGGCACTTTTCGTGGGTAATCAATTTATTTTGGGGAATAATTGATTGTGCGGTGCTTGCTAGAAATTTGGCTGTTCCAGTAGTTCCAGCTAAGTTTTGTGGGTTGAACTTTATGATGGGAGTTTTTTTTTTGTTCAGAGAAAATCGATTTTTATAAGAGGATTTTTCATTAAATGCGTAGCTCGTAAATGTGGCAGTTACTCTGGGCAGTGTGAACGACTTCGGCGATAGCCGGTCTGGAATGGAAGAAGATCGTTTTCGCGCAAAAGAATATATATATACACACACACACACACACACACACACACATTAGACTGGCCAAAAAAAAGTTTTTTTTCAATTGAAATTTTTGTTGAAAATGTTGGTGAGAATGACAAAAAATGAGTACTGACCAAATTTAAGCCTTTTATATCAATATTCAGGGGTCCCTCATTGCGATTTACTATTTCCCATTCATTTAACATGGCAAAAGTTTTGTTTGCCGCTTCTCAGCTTTATAACTCGCCTACGGGTAAAGACGGAAATGAGTAAAACATTGTTTTATAGGAAATTTAACGTTTTACGAAAAAAGTCCTTAGCCTTCATAGGATAAATTCACTCGTTCGAATTTTATTCAACGGCAAAGTTGAATCTATGATAAATTTCATGATTTCACGAGATTTTTGGACTTTCACAACGAAATTATTGATTAAAATTTTTTTCTTCTGATTCACCTTAAAAAATATTGTATGCTTTTCTAATTATCCCCTAGATAGTTTCTAAAATTCCTAATCCATTAAAATTTATTGTTATTTTAAGGTATATTAGTACAATAATCTGTTCTTAAACCGAATTCAATTCCCATAGCATGATAAATAAATATCTAGGGAAGAATTTAAAAAGGATACAATACTTTTCAAGATGAATCAGAAAAAAACAAAAGAAAATCAATAATTTTGTCGAACATGTCCAAAAACTCACAAAATCATGAAATTTATGATCAATTGAACTGTAATGTTGAATAAAATTTGAACGAGTGAATTTATCGCATGAAGGGTAAGGACCCTTTTTGGAGAGCGTTAAATTTTTTATAAACAATATTTTTGGGCGTTTCCGTGTGTTTACCCGTGAGCGAGTTATAAGCTCAGAAGCTGCAAACAAAACTTTATCCATGTTAAATGAATGGGAAATGGAAAATCACGATGAGTGACCTCTAAATATTAATATAAAGGGCTAAAATTTGCTCAGTACTCATTTTTTGTCATTCTCAGCAACAGTTTCAACAAAAATTTAAAAAATTCAATTTTTTTTTGGGCCAGTCTAATATACATGTTTAATTATATGATATAGTATAATATAACATAATTATGTATAGAATATTGGAATTCATTGTGTCTATGTGATGTAGAGGGAGTAGGGGCAAGGTGAATACGCGGGGTAAGATAAATCCTAAACCTAGCTACTAATCAGTGTGTATGAGCACGCCGCTCCTGTTGGAGTTTGAAGGGACGGCGGGGAGGTGAATGAGTATTAAAGTATCAACTGTGGCGGAAGCACGGGTCTCGAGTGAGAAAACAATATCGATTTTTTGACAAAACGATCGAATTTTTGGTAAAGCTTACCATCGTTTCCCTTCATTTGAGTTGCTCATATTGATTATAATCAATATGAGCAACTCAAATAAAGGGAAACGATAGTAAGCTTTACCAAAAATTAGATCGTTTCGTTTTTGATCTTTATTAAATTAGATCTTAGATAGAATTAGATCTTATTGTATTAATAATTCGTACTTTCATTGTGTTTACTCACCTGTCTATAGACAGGTGAGTAAACAAGGAACATCCCTCAGGTGACACCCTTCGATTTTGTTGAAATTTGGATATGTTATAAAGCACTGAAAAGTAAGCGTTACGTATTTTTTTTATCGGCGAAAAAACGGGTTTAAGGGGTGAAACCACCCCTCGAAAAGGGCATCTCTAGGGGTAATAGCAGTTTCACACACAAGGAGTCCACCGATTTTAATGAAACAAAAACGAAAATTCTTCTAATCCGAAGCAATTAAAAATCCATTATTGTGACATTGCAAAAAAAATGAATGTGTGAACCACCCCTATATTTGCTTTTTCGAGGGATGGTTTCACCCCTTAAAAGCGTTTTTCGGCCGATAAAAAAAATACGTATTGCTTATTTTTTAGTGCTTTATAACATATCCAAATTTCAACAGAATCGAAGGGTGTCACCTGAGGGGTGTTCCTTGTTAGACGATTGGCTTATCAAATTGCTGGTGTTGAGAATAAAACCATTTTTATATGCGAAAGATGCCAATAATTCGAGTCCCATAATGCTCCCAACGCTGTTTCATCTTGCCGCGTATGTGGGGCAAGATGGGAAAAACAAAGGTTCAATTAAAAATATATATTGTATGTTAACAATCATAAAGACTCTTTTTTTGTTTTTCAAATGAAAGATTAATAAATGTTGATTAGTTTAAACGAATAATTAAAGTTGACTCATTCTTACGTGTTGTTTTAATTGAACATGAACCTTAGCGTTATCATCTTACTTCCCCTATGGCACATTGTATGTTTTATGGGGTCTTTTCACTTTAAACGATAAAAAAGGCTATATATGCATTTTTTTGATAGGTGTATATTATAGATATTGCTGTAAACGTTGTTACACTTAATAAATACACTTTCGAAATACATTTTCGAAAACCATTTATGACATTATGTAACCCAAACAAACTTTAAACGCGTTTTTCTCGAAACAACGTTTTTCAACGGCTTGTTGATAAAATATTCGAAACTATACCGAACCGATCTTTATGAAATTTTAACCACATATTCTTTACAACTATAGCTATAGCGCGTATCAAGGATTTTTTTAAATTTTGATATTTACTCATTTTTGGCAAAAAATGGTGAAAAAACTTTTTTTTTTCAAAAAATGTCCGCCATTTTAGTATTTTCCCATATATAAAAAATCATACGATATGCGTTATAGCCATTAACATACTGAATCTAAAACCGTTTGATTTGTTTGTTTCGGATGTTCCATCTCCGAGATTTCGTCAACAGCGCAGACTTACAATTTTTTTAGGACATTCTTTTAACTACCATTTTCGTCTATAAATAGTGACTCGAATAAATAAATACATTTTTTTCAAATATATCACGAAAGTGTAGTTATTAAGTGTCACAGCTTTTATATCAATATCTATAATATAAACCTATCAAAATAATTCATGAACATTGCCTTTTTTTAGCGTCTAAAGTGAAAAAATTCTTTAAGGCCGCATCTCAATTTGTACTCATTTTTTATTATCAACTAACCGAATCGTTGCTTTTGGGAAACTGATGTTCCCTGAAGTGGTCAAGTGTCTTCGAAGTCACCTTTTCTCGTGTGTATCTCTTCTCATATATATATATATATATGAGGCAAAACATTATCGAGCACTAGGAGCGAAAGGGACATTCTTTCGACGATGCCTCGTCTTTTATATCGTAGGCGATCGCTGCGTCGCGTCTCTGGCATTTACCGAATAAGTCCCTCTCGGGGAGAGCTTTAAAGCGGATATAGCGCGAGAAAAGTTTGAAACATCGCGGATCTCAGGGGACAGAGAGAGTATGAGAGGTGAGAGGGAGTTTCCTCGAGGGTGAGAGCTCGCAAGGAGGTCTCAGTACGCCTTAAGGCTATACATCTGTCGACGAGCTTCTCTCTCTCTCTCTCTCTCTCTCTCTCTCTCTCTCCCTCTCTCTCTTCGTCCGAATCCCTAGTCAAAGCAGTGCAGAAAATTGGCACACACTGAAGTGAGTTTCACGGCAAGAGGATTGCTAAAAAAAAACGAAGCAAGCCAAAAAACGGAGTATTCGCTGCAAATTTGCCTCGGTGGCACATTCTCCCCATAACGCTATGACCGAAGCCTACGGACGATGGACAAGCAGTCTACGACGTGTGTAGAACTCGCGCGTGTATCTGTTTCTTTCTTTTTCTCACTCTGTCTCATCGCTCGGTCTTTCTCGCTCTCGAAATTCCCGGCGTATACGTATATCTACGTATACTCGCTTTTCCGCAGACTTGGTACTTGCTTTCGAAGCCATTACTGGTGTGACGAGAGCGCACGACGAAAGGGCAAGCACCGAGAGGGTGATACTCGATTTAATCTCCGTTTTCTGCTTTTTTTTTCCTTCCTTTAAGGGGCTACGAATTTCCCCGACAAACACACAGTTTGCACGCGTTAAATGAGGTCATTCGAAGGCAACGTGAATGCAGTCGTACTTTTTCTCGCAGTTCATAACGAACAATTTTCCTTTTTTTTCGTGCCCGAGCCGCCCGTGATTGAACACACGAATGTGCAACTTTCGCGGCACTACGTACTCTCACTCGATCGATTTATTCGCTGATGTGTGCAAACGGAATGTCTGTGAATAAAATATCCCGAGTGAAGCCAATCAAAATAGAGGCTATGAATTTATTCCATTTTTTTTAACACCATTTGCGGATATTGCCGTTGAAAAATATTTTTAAAAAGAACGCGATTTACCACGAGTGCTGACGAGTCGACGGTAGACGATTAATTGATCGAATTAATGAAACACCATAAGCTCGAAACAGTATCGCCATTTTTGCAGAATAACACAATGACAGAGACCAATCAATGTAGTCTGGATATCCGGTTGTGTATATCATACACCGGGGATTCGAATCAAACTGATGAACATTTTTGTACACTGCCGCTCTCTGCTCTTCATTTTTCCCTCACGATCATTTTTTTTCTCGTTTTTTTTGTCTATATCTCTGCTCGAAATTCACACATATACACATACCTACTCTCATTGATATTGTGTTCCACGCCATTCCTGTTCCATTTCGCGGATCAAAGAACACCAATCGTAGCAGCATTCCCGTCACACACGTCCCGCTGGGAAATCCTCTCGAATGAGAGAAATCGCGAGTGCCACTGAAAACGAGAGGGAGGGACAGAGAGAAAGATTGGTGTAGAACGTAAATTACCATTTGTAAACGACTACCTGAATAGAGAGAACAAGTACCTGGAAAGTACCATCCATGCATCCGTATGGGTGTGGGGGGTGGTCGGGTGGATGAGTATATATCTACTTCTTTATCCACAAGCAGTCCCTTTAGTTACTTTGAACATATGTAGAAATATAGAGAAATTATGATAGTTATACACATTATGTTACGTAAAAATAAGAATATTTATGTGCATGTATATATATATATATATATATATATATATATATATATATAATTCTGAATCGATTGATATCAGCATGTGTGGGTCTCAGATCAACCCGTGAATTATTAATAATTTTTAAGGGAGACTTTGTCCTTGGAGTGCCATATTTCAGGTGTTTACATTTTATTTTTTTTAAAGGAAACGAGTAAAGCTTTTTGAGTGCGATTTTTTTTTGCTTTTATTCATGATATACAGAACGTTAAATTTTTTTTTTAAACCAAAATGGCGGCCGTTGCAACTCCGCGAAAACAGGTCCTCAAATCGCGGGAGGTAAACGGCTGACATCACTGCCCCCTCTTTGTTGATCTGAAATACAAATTCAAAGCATATTATCAATCTGTGACCCTTTGGTTATGGAATGACGGATGGGTTTTTCGTTTAGTACAAATTTCGGAAAATGGCGGCAATTTAAAAAAAATCGAATTTTCGCGTTTTTTTGTCGCATAAAAAGATAAATAATAAATGCAAAAATGTATCTATCGAAAAAATGATCCGTCATTCCGTGAAGACATATTTTCTGAGTACGCTCTCCAAATTTCAGGTCGATATGTTAATTACAGCGGTCAGGAGAATGTCAGCCATTTTTAAAAACGTGTTTTCGAGAAAAACGCGTTTAAAGTTTTGTAATGTGTTTACACAAATGTGTTTATAATTACCGCTAATCGGCAATGCCTGATCCATAGAGGCATCCCTCCTCTTCTTCTAGCTGCTCATGTTGAGCCGCTAACATCTCCCGCTAAATGTCAAGGACAAAATCTCCGTTAAAGGCGTCCCGATCAGGTGCGCCCAATGAGTTGGGGTACGTCGGTGAGCGATATACCCTGTTATACCATATTTCACCAGAACCGTTCGATTAGTTTTTTAGCTATGCGTCACGCCAGTTTTGAAAATGCAGTTTAGAAGAACGTGTCATACCTTCGTCATTTTTGAGGATTGATTTTTAGAATATACCATGGAACAGCCGGAAGTAGTAATAAAACATACCCTAAGTCTCAAAAATAGTGAAGAAATCTTTCCTTAAAAAAAATCATGAAATTCAGCAAATTTGTTCCTCGTATAAAGGTATCTCTCCGCTTATCCGGTATTCACAGACGTATTCAGAAAGGTTTGAATAACAATAAAATAAAATGCAGAAAATTGATTTTTTGAAATTTCTGTACAATAATATAGCCTTAATTTTCCAAAAAGCGCCCTCGGTCACTCGATCGAGAGTCCGCAAATGTACCAGTGAAAATGTTCGCTCAGCTCGCATGTAATTGTAATTTTTAATCGCCAGGATTGAAAAACCAAGCTACGATTCCAAAAAAAAAACCCTTTTTGGTCAATTTGACCCCGATCGACCCCGACACAGATAAAAATAATATTTTCGTCGACAGCTCCATTCGATTTTATCCACCGAACACGCGACGGAGTTTTACTAAGTTTCCGATTCAGTTGACCGAGCATTTCGACACTTTTGCGCAATTATTACCTCGCCAGAATTCCCGAGAATGTTCCGGACGTTTTTTTTTTCACCCAAAGGCACGGCGTTTAAAAGATTTTTACGGCAAAGTTTTACGATCGCGAAATGGATTACGCGCGCAATTACGAGGCGGCTTTTATTTGTGCAGTCGGCGAGACCAATGGTGCACGCAATTGTACAGTTAAAATGTTTTGCGTGAATTATCGAGATCCGGCAATTTGTGAAATTCCGTATTGACAAGCCAGCCAATTTTCCTGGTCGCCGCAGACAGAACTATTTTTAATGATAGTTGGGAATTCTACGGTGACCGTCGCGTTTGTATAACCGATTCGTTTTCTCGCGCTATCACTTTCGTGCCAATACACTCTATTCGATTTCTGCGGCGTTACGAATAACATTGATTGTAACGAGTCTGTGAGCCTTTCATTCGGAACTCGAGCCGAACAAATAAAATCGATTAGAGTGTCCAATTTCAAGACCCGCGTTTTTTAAACCGACCAAATATTGTCAATCGTTTCCGATGGGTCGTTTTATTTCAGCCATTGCCCTGAACATATAGAACGAGAAAAGTTATTACGTTGAAGCCTGCATCGTTGGAATGCAACGTTCATTTTTTAATTTTCTTATTTCTATCATTATCCAAAACCTTTTTTTTGCCAACTAAGGTCGTGAATCTCTAATAAGAATACGTAACAACAATTGAAGTATTTTTACATTCTAAAACGGCCAAAAGCAAATTGGAACAATTTAAAAGAATTAATTTTCGTTGAATTTCAACGATGCAAACTTCAGCATCGTGAAAAGTTTTCGTGTTCCATCATCCAGTTCTATGAAGGTAACCCCTAATGAGTGATCTTTTTTTTTCGAAATTGTTTCAGAAAGTACGTTCCGCGTCATTCTGCAGAAGAGCAGCCGCGGCCTGGGTCTGAGCTTGTCGGGTGGTGGTACCGCCGGTCCAGTTAGGGTCAAAAGGCTCTTTCCGCAACAACCGGCGGCTCTCTCCAACAAGCTTCAATCCGGTGACGTTCTACTGGCGGCGAACGGTATCCCATTGACTGGCCTCACCAACTACGTAAGCATACTCTCATCCATGACTCATTCGTGACAACCCACCTGGCCCTTGAGCTCTTCAAAACGTCACGCACGTCAATTCAAGCACGAGAGATGGAAAATGTTCCACTGATCTATAGGCCAGACGAGCGAAAAGCAGGGCCTGTCCACTCCATCAGCGAGTCGATATGGCACTCAAAAAATGGACCCATGCTGCAATGGATTCCAAATATGGATTCCATTGCTGCAAAAGCCTGTCTGATGCGCAATGAGACCGAGTCGAAATTTCCAGCCTATTTTGCCCCTCTAGATCGTCACAGTGGTAGGAGATAAACCCAGTAAAGTAGCTTCGTATTCAATATAAAATGAGCTTCTACTCAAGGCGTTACCCCCACTTGTAGCGCAAAAAAAGGCCTTTTTCATGAATTTTTTAAAAGAAAACTACAAAACTTTTTTAATCGATCAATATACCATCTTAAAGAACACACCTTGAAGAACTTTCAGTAATTTTTTTATTGAAAAATATTACATTATTTAGTGGCAAATGGCCGTCAATGAAATAATGTTTTCATATACACGGTTTGCGGTGACCAACATTGCGGCGAAGTGGATCATCTGAAAAAAAAAATGCGGATGGATTTAGTCAAATACAAGTATAAACTAGTCTTTAATCGAAGGATTTTCAAAAATATTCATTTTTCACAAAATGGCGGACAGTCAAAGTTAAAGGTTCGATTTTAACGAAAAAAAAACGGCCGTTTGTTGGCTATAAAACGGCCATTTTTTTCGAAAAAAAAAATCGAACGATAAAAGACTACATTTTTATGTATTAAATAAGCCTGCAAAATGTCAAAAAGATCGGTTCATTAGTGTTCGAGTAATCTTGGTCACCGACTTCAGAAATGCCATTTTGAGAAAAACGCGTTTAAAGTTTCAATTTCCGGTCGTTTACACAACGGATTCTTCTCTTTCAACGCTCATATCTCAGTCAATTTTGTTCGGATCGACTTGAAATTTTCAGGACATATTCTCAGATACTTATACTTCAAAAAAATGCAATAAAAAAAATCGATTTTTTCAAAATCGCAAGTGGGGGGCAAATCCCCTTAACGCCTAGAACGGGAACAAATTTTCCTTTTCTCCACTTGCAGGCGCTAAGGAGGACGTCGATTGGCACACGTATACACGCACACGCATACACTCTATTACGTATACTAGTATACACCAATACACGTATACTAGTACCTATACGTACGCGTGCGAGTCTGCTATAGGGATCCGCGTATACATGCATACGTGACGGCAATTCCTATCAAAAATATTGTAACTGTTTGCCCAAGATCCATTTCTTCCACTTTGGAGAGTTGCTGAAGCTGCAGGGGCAAGTTTGAAGCGAATGCGAAAGGTTCGCTGGGTGGAGATAATGGAAAGGCCATTGGAAAAGTAGGCCTCTACGGCGAACGCGCGGCCCTACCTAGTCCAACGCATGATGCTTACTGAAAACTATCAGACCCCCTCTTTCGAATGCGACCATCCCCACCCGCGTTTCGTCGAAACAGCCAAATGCGCGATAGGTCCAAACGCAATAAAAAGAAGAGCTGCAACGACTTCAGCTAGGTTAGGTAGGAGTATAAGGGCCGATGCAGGAGGTAAGCAGCAAAGAAAGAGCATGTTAGGGGCCCATTGCAGGACTTCTAGCAGTAAACAGACTCAAGTGAGGATGACATAGGATCAAAGGCCTTCAAAATAAGCTGAAAATTTCGACTCAGGCAACGCATGACGGTTACTGAAAGGTTACAGACCCGCTCTTTCGAATACGACCATCCCCACCCTCGTGTCGTCGAAACAGCCAAATGCGCAATCAAAAGAGGAGCTGCAACTTCAGCTAGGTTAGGTAAAGTATAAGGGCCTATGCAGGAGGTAAGCAGCGAAGGAAGAGCATGTGGCGGCCCATAGGACTTCCAGCAGTAAACAGACTCAAGTGAGGCTGACATAGGGTCAAAGGCCTTCAAAATAGGCTGAAAATTTCGACTCGGGAGAGTCGTCCTTTAGTGAGCTGCGAAATTTTCGGGTCGCAAGATTGGATATGCGCTGATAGCGGCCTGGGAAAGTCAATCGAATAGCTGTTTGATAATGGCAGGAATGGCGCAGCATCGTCTGATATATGGTGCGGATGCCAGCAGATCATAGATTAGGCTCTTGGTTCTTGCTCAAGTTGAGCGGAAAAGAAGCCCTTTATGCGTTCCCACGCGGCGATTGGAAGAGCATGTACTTGCGGAAGACACAGAGAGATCTAGGCCCCTTATCAGGGTATATTCAAGTAAATCAAACAATTGCGCGATGTAAGCGTCCTCAGGATCACCCTCCTCATCAGCGATGCGGGACTTTGGCTAATACGGCAACCTATGTACCAAAGTGTACCAGGTTGGTGGTATACCAAAGATCCTGGGTTTATACGCATAGGATAGGCGCAAGGAAGCGAAGGCTCTACTAGTCACGTGTTTGCGTATTCCTCCTTGCACATTCCGATGGAGCGAGGGAGACAAGATAGGCATTCTCCATAATCCTCTTTCTCTCTCTCTCTCGCGTTCGCTTCCTTTTGTATACCGGCGTTGCAAAGATTTACATGAGATTAGCATAATGCAAGTCTCGATGGAGTCTATAAGCGTTGAACGGGACATTATCCGCCAGCGTGCATTATTGGGTCGATCGAAACAGCGCTATGTTGTAGCGAACATCGTCGTGCCGCTTTAAACGAAAGGTTTATCCATGGAGTATTCCCGTACCGGAGGAATAATACAGCAACCATTTTCCCTGTATTCCGAGGCTTGCGATAGAGCCCTGACGGGAAAGAATGAGGAAAAGAGGCGAATCGACAAGCAACAGCGTACCCTTCCTAATCTCATTCCCATGCTACTTGTTGCAGGAGGCTCTGGAAGTTCTACGAACTACGCCCAGCACGGTCGAGCTTGTTGTCTGCCGTCTTCCCGGTGACGCGAGTATAACGCCACCCGGTGCACCACCACCGCCACCCGCGAGACGAGAACCACCACCGTCTTTGCGGATTCTCAACCCTCTGCCACCGCTACAGATTGAACCCTGTGGGGTACGTTTGTCTTTCCGGTTCTCTCGTTCTCGTGCACGACACCCTTTGTAAAATTGCTACACAATGGTTGACAGTGGCCTTTGGTGAACGGGGGCTTGGGAGTTTCTACGTAAAGTGAAGTTTCCGCTGTTCATCCGGGGAGAATCAATTTGCAGGTCCATTTGGGCTTCAAAGTGTTTGACCACCATAGTTCTGCTTTTGCTTATAACGATAAATCGTTGATCCTGCGAGCTCGGTGGAAAGTCTCGAAGTTGATGAACTAATTGCTGGAATAGCCAATTCCGATCACCCTTGTTGGTGCTTTTCAAGGGCAGCTTGCAGGGTTGAACGTGACATTTTGCAAAAGCGGTACATTGATGCTTGTGACAGATGTGGGGATGTCGTATGGGATTCTGGTCGAAAGGAATGGACCGAATTCCACGGCAGTTTGATATCCCAATAAATTGCTTTCTCCGTAAATAGAAGAACCGGAAGAACCCTGCCAGGATGTACTTTGTGGAAGGATCTTTGGTGTTGTTCGTTCAGAAGAAGTCACATTCGCCACTCTTCCCCCGTCATCCCGTTAATGTTGCTTTTTGTTCGGTCTGTCGGAATTCTACAGGAGTTCGACATAGAAATGACGAAGGTCGCGGGTAGTCTGGGCTTCACGCTGAGGAAGGTGGACAGCAGTGCCCTCGGGCATTACGTCCGGGCTTTGGTGCGGGAGCCGGCCTTAAGCGACGGGAGAATACAGCCCGGCGACAAGATCGTAGCTGTGGACGGTGCAACTCTGTCGCCAATGAGCCACGAGGAGGCTGTCGCTCTTCTCAGACAGTGCGGTCCAAGGGTGAAACTGCGTTTGTATCGTGACTTGGCACAAACTCCGGTCTCCGCGCTGTCCCCGACTGAGCCGGATCATCCACTCCGTCCACCACGAACAAGTTTGAGGTAAGATCTTCGCACTCTTCCACCAAACTCCATCTCTCGCCCTTCCTCTCGACAAATCACCCAGTTGCTGTTCCGCACAAGAAGCATTCACATGGTCACTTGTCTCACGGTCTGTGAGATAAATCCGCGTCCGAACTGGCACGAAACTTTTGTCCAATATCATGGCTCTCGCCACAATGGAACTTTTTCTTTGCTCGCTGGTTTTTGTAAGCTTGAAAAAAAAAACGTACGATGAGGGTTGCGGGACCGTTGTCGGCTGCGGTCAATGAACAGTAGTAATGGAGAAAGGTATAGATAGTTGTGACTGAGAGTACCATTTGTCTAAAACACTCCCTAGTACAGTTCTGCTGTCGCTAAAAAAAACGCGTAATCGGAAAAAAATAGAAGAAGACGAGTTTTTTGGCAGGTGAATTTGTAGGTGGGGCGGGTCCTAATTCCAAGTTTGCCTAAAAATCGGGGTTGTAGGGTTTTTTGGGGGGGATGGGGGTGGATTGATGCGAAACTACTATCCCTGCGAGGTCGGCGTCACGAGACAAAATGTGCAGAAAAATTCGGGCTTTAGTTTTGTCCACGGCGTCGAAGTCGTAGAAGTTCATTTTGGGGGTGAAAAAGTGGGGTGAAATTTTCAAAAATCAGTTTTAGATCAATAACTCTTTAGAAAAAAATCGTACACTTTTTGTTCAAATGGGAACGGTTTAGCCCTTGAAAAGACGCGTCGACCGAGCATTTGATCATCACTCTCCGATAAGATCTTCACCCTCAAATGAAATGGTTAAAATACCAAAAAAAATTGTTCATTGAATAACTCAAAAACAATCGATTTTTCGGGTATGGTTCAAATGTACGAAATGTAAAGAATAATATTCTCTATATTTTCGTTTCTATGGACCACCCTTGAATTTTTATTTTCCAACCCCTCTCGGGGGTTAACATTCAAAATGAAACTTTGGGGAAAATATTCACCGCACAATTTCGCCGCCGTGGAAGAATTTGTAGCTTGAACCCTCAGCTACATTTTTGTCCACAGCGCCAAACTTGTATCTCTTTATTTTCGGTCTATAGTTTTCCCAGAATTTCATTTTGAATTTTCAACCCCTGAGAGGGGTTCGAAAAAGCAAAACTTAAGGGTCGTCCATAGGGACGAACATATAAAGAAAATTATTTTCTACATTTCGTACATTTAAACCATCCCCGAAAAATCGATTGTTTTTTAGTTATTCCAAAAACAATTTTTTTTTCTATACTTCAACAATTCTTTTGGGGGTGAAGATATTATTGGAGAGGGATGATCAAATCATCCTACTCGAGCGCCGCGTCTTTTCAAGGGCTACAACGTTCCCATTTGAACAAAAATTGTATGAATTGTTCCTAAAGAGTTATCGAATGAAAACTGATTTTTCCAAATTTCACCCCACTTTTTCACCCCCGAAATAAACTTTCCCGACTTCGGCGCTGTGGACAAAAATAAAGCCCGGATTTTTCTGAACTTTTTGTCTCCCGGCGCCGACCTCGTGGGGGTTGTAGTTTGGCATTAATCGCCCCATCCCCTAAAAAAACCCTACACCCCGATTTTTAGGCAAACTTGGAGTTAGCACCCGCGGCACCTACAAAATCAGCTGTCAAAAAAACTAGCCTTCTTCTAATTTTTCGGATTCTAATATACAGCACGACTGTACTACCAATAGAAATACGTTCGACATTCCAGCGTAAAAATGCTACTTTTTCTAGAACATTTCAGAAAAATGGTACTTTTTCTAGAACACCCCAGAAAAATAGTACGTTTTCTAGGACATCCCAGAAAAATGGTACTTTTTCTAGGACATCCCAGAAAAATGGTACTTTTTCTAGGACATCCTAGAAAAATGGTACTTTTTCTAGGACATATGAAGAGGGTTTTAGAGTTGTCGTGTTCAGCCAAAGGCCAGTAGTAATGATGAAAGGTATAGAAGGTTTTTTTTTTAAATTAAAAGTACCATTTTTCCTACCCGGATCAATAATATTGAATGTGGAATTTAATGTCTGTGCTCTGCACCAGAATGAAATAACATTTAGAGGTTCTTTTCTTGAATACCCTCAAGCAAAAAAATGGTACCCCGCCCAAGTTCGCTCAGTAATGCAAACCAGTCCTCAACAATAGCGTGCTTCAATAGACTTCGATCTAACGCAGCAGTGAATGTGGCACTCCTTTGCAACCTTACATCCAAAGCCAAAAAGTGAATTCCTGTATACGACGAGAAGAATGCCGTTTATCCATGCATTGGTATATCTTCTACGTATGGCTACGCTCGACTTCCGTCATTCACGGTTTCATTCAAAGAAGCTTCCATTCCCTGCTTTGGTATGCTCTTGAGAATCTTCAGATTTCTATCTTTAAACGAGACGCGCGGGCCCGAGTTTCGTTGAGCCCGAGCGACGATTCACTCGTATACATGCCTGTGAATAAGAAAATATTCTCCGCGCGGTGCCCGAGCGCGAGTCGTGAGAAATAATTGTAATGACGGAAGAAAGAGAGAGTGGGATTCACCTCCGTGGAGTCGCGCCAAATCTTGGGACCCCGTTGACAATGGAATATAAATAGTTATAGCACTCGCGAGTGACTATATGCGAGTGGAGCAGACGGTGCGCAGCCATTTTGCATTTATGCGTTTAACCAAACCGAGACTTTGGTCGTACATATCGCTATTATACACCATTGCAGGCAAGAAGCGGTTGACATGCTGTGCGATCTTGCGGTACGCAAATTGTCACCCGGTACGTCCAACGGATCAACGGCGATCCAAACTTCCGGTGGATCCTCCAACTCGCCGAGGAGACTTCGAAGGCCAGCCTCCCGAACACCCACGACTAACAATGAACACGGTACGTCACAGCTGTGCCATTTTGCTCCCATGCAGGGCGAGCCCTTTTCATGGATTTTTTTCTTGGGATTCCAGTGGAAATTTTGAAGTTTGGAATATTTCAAAACGACAATTAAGGGACCGTTTCAATGTGGCTGGCTTGAAAATAGTTGCTTTAAGGATGTTTTTTTAAAATAAAATTCGATAATTGGTCCGTTCTTTTTCCTTTTATTCAAGTGACATGTTGTACATGAACATTTTTTTTAATGTTTTAGTTTTATTTTTTATATAATTTTGTTGGTCACTGCAAAATTATGCCTTAAAAAATAGCGCCCGAAGGTGGAGAGTCCTACTCCTTCAAAAATTGTCCGAAGGGGAAAAAACCAAAAAGATTATCAATCAATATGCAAAACTATAGAGGTGTACGGAGGATTTTTCTTTCGATGAAAATTAACAAAATAGTGGCCATTTACGAAATTAAGTATCAAATTGGATGGTTTTCGACAGTTTTTCGTTTAAAAAATGTGAAATTATCAAATTAAAAGAAAAAGGCTTCCGTACGACGTTAAGGAATGCGTGAAGAATGATGTGGAAAAAATTGAGACGGATAGCTTTAAAACCCTTCGTTTAAAATCTTCGACCGTTTTCAAAAACGTTTTTTAGAAAACTGCGCATCGTCCGCGCCAGGTCTCACGCATCTGGTTGAATTCCTTTTGCTAAGAAGGGCTGTGGCGATCGGAATAATTCGAATTTCGCGACAAATATTTAACAGCAAGTTTATGAAAGTCCATATTTTTAGATGATGAAAAAAAAAACGATTTTCAACAAGTTTTACCCTGGAATGGATCCTTAATGAAATTGCGATCAAAAGTTCGCTCATACACGCAAAAACTTCGGCAAATTTTAAGCTACCTGGCTGAATTTTTGCAAACCTTATAAGTATACTTATAAGAAATACTTATAAGTATATACTTATAAGTATGTACTTATAAGTATATACATATAAGTGTGTACTTATAAGTATATACTTGTAAGTGTGTACTTATAAGTATATACTTGTAAGATATAGTTTTAAGTATTTACTTATGAGTATATCTTATACTTTTAAGATTTGCAAAAATTCAGCCAGGTAGCTCAAAAACTGCAGAAGTTTTTGCGTGCATGTACAAACTTTTGGTCGCAATTCCATTAAGGGTCCATTCCAGTGTAAACATTTTTGAAAATCCTCTTTTTCGATACATACTAATTAGTATATACTTATAAGCATATACTTATATACTTATAAGTTTATAAGTATATACTTATATACTTATAAGTATATAACTATATACTTATATACTTATAAGTACATAAGTATATACTTATATACTTATAAGTATATACTTATAAGTACATAAGTATGTACTTATATACTTATAAGTATATTTTTAATGGATTTAGTGATGATTGGTAAAACGCTTTAGGTTTTAAAGGATCTTTCATTTTCTGAAAAATGATTTTCGCACCACCACTTTCACATGTTTTTTGTATATCTGGTTGAATTTTTATCCAAAAACAGAGTATCGTGCAACTTATTTTTTGATAAAAATATGAAAAAATTGACAAAACGCTCTAACTACCTCGATAGTTAAGATAAATAAAAAACCTCCAACTACCTCGATAGATAAGATGGCATCATTTTATGCACAGGATTAAAGTATCACACGGGGCACGTTCGCATCGAGTTTCGCGAAAATTGGCGAAACATTTTAGATTTTGAGGGTGCATGAATATTCAGATATGAAGGATATTTTTTAGTTTGCTTTTGTTTGGGTAAACGAAAAATGTGGTTTGCATCTCGGTCCACATGAGCTGACCCACATCCTTTAAGTTGCAAATGCCACTCGACCCTACGAAGTTCAATATGCGATTGCAGAAAATCATCTGACGTTCCATCCGATGCATCCGTCGTTGACGATCCAAACCGACGGATCGGAGACCGATCAGTGCTCCATAAGAACTCAAGCGACGAATTCCCAGTCCGAAACACCCTCGAACGACATAATCGATCCGCCACCCTTGTACGACGTTTGCGACTCCAGCGATTCGTCGAAATTCGCACCCAGGCCGAGTTTTCTCAATCTCGTTGCGCCATCCGAGAAAGGCCACTTTCAATTTAGCCTCGAATCCGACTCGGATTACACCGGACCCACTATCGTCACCGAGAGCGACTCCAATCCCATCGGCGAGCACGATTACGAGGATATACGTGCGAAGAACATGACGACATTGTCAAGCGACGAACAGGACAATAATCTACCAACTGAACCGGCCTCGATGCCACCACTCTTGTCCGCAACGAGAACCGTCAGCGGTGTTTTCAGCTACAAGAATCCGGCCTATCAGAGCGCCAATCCCACCTGCGGCGGTATCGACAATAGTGCCAAGAACAAAGCCGCTCATTCGAGCGATCAAGACATTCCAGGTGAGTTCCTTACGTCTTTTCTATAAATCAGCCCTGCAAATGGATCGTCGCAATTTTTATTCGATACTTGTGATTTTCGAAATAACTCGTGTCCTTGAATTTCCTCATCGGCACTCGCCAGCTCGGTCAGGAAAAATTCACTTATTCGTAATTCAACTCAGATACGTGTGCATGCACTGCCAAAAAAAAATTAATAGGATCTATTTGAATCAAATAGGATTCTTCCTTGGCTCACGGCCTACTACGATCTTAATTGTTTCGAAAATATTTTTTTTTATTTGTTTCAGCTATTCTTTTTAAATATTGAATATATTAAAAATGAATAAATAAAGATTCGATTAAACTAAATCTCTATTTGCTTATAATGTACACTGTAAATCTAAGTGTACTATATGCATAAAATATTTCATAAATCCACAATAAAAAGAAATATTTAATTGAAGGTTTTACGAAAACGATTTTGTATCGTAATTCGTCATTTCCTGGTCTTTTGAGATGACTTATATCGAGCAAAATATTTCACCTATGTGGGAATCGAACCTAGAACCTACCTACTGATAGCTCTACGCACACTGCCTCTATGCAACCGAGTGCTTGTATCATCTTATACCCGTATTCATAGTCCTTCCTTGAGGAACAAGGATTGTTTGTTCCTCATTTCGCGTTTCATAGACCTTCCTTGACATAACAAGGAGCCTTATTGGCCTACTTTTTTCAAGGCAGGTCTCGAGCTTCCTTAAGGAAACCTTCGGCACTGTGATTGGCTGTTTCGTTTCATATGACTAACGCTTGCGCTTGCGCTTGGCGTCTATGCAGTTTTTACCTGTATCACAGACCAGTCTACAGGTTAACCTCAAAAACATTCAAAAGTGGAGCACGTAAAAAGTTTCGAAACGTATCGCAGTGAACGGAGTTTAAACAAAAAAAAAACCTGTTGGAACTCGTAAAAAGTTTCGAAGCGTATCACAATTCACGGCGTAATCGAAATAAGCAATTGGAACCACGTAAAACGTATCGGAGTATATCAGTGTACGGCGTAACCTCAATAAATAATTAAAACCACGTGGAAATTCGTACAGAAGTTTTGCATATAATTACTCGGCATGATGAACAACGATTTTTTCCACAATTCTGATAATGAATTTGATGATGATTTTGAGGAAATTGTGAATAGATTTCGATGGCGACTTGACAATTGAGAGTCAAGCGGTTTGAGTTAGTTTCAAATAAAGCTGAATGGCGCTTCTATCACCGGTTTTACCACCATAAGCAATCACATATCCCTAAATATGTCTTCCTTCAGGAAGGGAGAGCCGAGTTGTGACTATGAAATAAGGACGCCTCTGAGATTTAAGGAAGGCTTCATGAAGGCGTCCTTTATCCTTGAGATAAGGAGAGAATATGAATGCAGGTATTAGTCACAGATATGGCTAAGAGACCAAATGAATTCCTATAAATATTTTCTGTATCACAGAAACTATATCAATTACTTAATATCATTGTGATAATTAGAGAGTTTTATCGAATAACATGCTATATATTTTTCTAACATAACCTATATATATATATATATATATATATATATATATATATATATATATATAATTCCTCTCTCTCCACATCTCTTTGATATGTGTGTTGCAATGAAGACAGACCATTCAATCAAATAGAAAAATGGTTGACTCTACGAAAATTCTATTTAATTTAAATTAAAAAAAAATCAAATAGATCCACTTAGTGGATTCAACTAAATTGTTTTTTGAGCAGATGAAACCGAATCACAGATTTATTAGGATCAAATAAAATATTTAGTTATTGGACGACATTGAATATATTTTGATTTGAATAAAAAAAAATATACTTAAAGTAAATAATTTCAATAATGGAATGCAATAGGAAAAATTTGATTCCACTAAAAATGTAGTTAATTCAAATAAACTAAAATCAAATAGACGCGATTAGTTCATATCAATAACATTTTTCTGTCAGTGTACGAGAACTTGCAAATTTTTCCTCAAACTTTGCATTCCGATATTCCGTTTTTTCTAAGTAAGTTTCGTCTATGGCTACCTGCAATTTCAATCTGATACTTGTAACTTTCGAAATAACGCGAGTTCTCAAATTTCCACGTTGGCACTCGCGGGCTCGTCCGTGAAAAATCACTTATCCGCAATTCAATTCAACTCAGATGAAGATTCGTGTGCAAATGAGAACTTCTGCAAACTTTTCCGCGAACTTTGCATCCCGTTATTCCTGTTCCTAAGTAAGTTTCGTCTATAGGTACCTGCAATTTCAATCTGATACTTGTAACTTTCGAAATAACGCGAGTTCCCAAATATCCACATTGGCACTCGCGGGCTCGTCCGGGAAAAATCACTTAGCCGCAATTCAATTCAACTCAGATGAAGATTCGCGTGTACACGACATTTTCCGCAATGTTCTTCCCAGTTGTTTCACAATTCCTCAACTATCTGGACTTTTCCGAAACTCGGTAAAAAAAAAGGAGAAATGAGTACAAAAAACACTCGAGAATATCAGCGCATCAAAGTTTGTAGATTGCAGAGTCATTTGTATCACAATCTTTCCCGAAGCAGACTTCGTAACTGCGTCGAGTCGATTCAGCTGGTGTTATTCGCGGTCGGTTGCAAGAGAGACCCCCCCGCGCGCGCGCGATAAGAGCGGCGGTTCTTATCTCGCTGGAAAGATACGGCGATTTATAAACAGCGCCAATAAAGCTGGAGTTTCCGTTTGCCCGCGTAACCGCAGGCAAAGTTCTAGGCGCCGAAGATCCCGTGGGAAGCAAGGGCTTGCTCAAGTGGAAGGGCGTCATGTTTGCTCCCGATGACGATGTTGACGAGGCATCCAGCGAGAAACCGGAAACGGAGAACACCTCGAGAGATTCCAACAGGGAGAGCGCGACGCGGCAAAACACGGCGGAGGATGGAAACGAGGTGGGTGAATTTTTCATAGCTCTGGGGAGATTTGTTTTCGCGCCGAAGGACCAAGGACTTTGGACGGAAAAGCAAACAAGTTTGCGGTGCTTTGAAAATATACGAGATTGTGACAAAAATTGCAACTTGTTTAATCCTTTTTTTTTTTGCTTTTCACAAATTGAAAATTATTTATTCGAAAAAATAATAAATTCGTTGAAAAATTGTTTTTTTTCTTTCACTACGAAAATTCAACAAAATAATAAACTCAATCAAGTTTTGCATTTAAGCGAATTATCATTTATTTAAATTACAAATTCATTAAAATATTGTTTTTCATAGAATTTCGATGATTCGAAAAATTAAACATTTGTGCAAATGTTTTTTATACGATTTTTCAAAGAATGAACATTTTTATTGACAATTTATTTATATTTAGCGTTTATTTGTCAATTTTTTAAATGGAAAATCAAGCGTTGATGGATTTCGAAGTGTGATTCATGTTTGTAGTTCATTTCGACTATGTCGTTATTGGAATAGTCGAGAATTCTTACGAAGGTAATTGTGACATTTGATTTCGCTAGGTATTTATGGTGGAATTAACACGGGGTTGGAACAGTCGGTTAGGATTCAGTCTACAACCTGTGGGTAATTCCACTGTGATATCCGTCGTCCATCCCGATAGTGTCGCAGCCAAGGACGGTAGGCTCAAGCAGGGTGACGTATTGGTTATGGTGAGTTATTACAATTGATAATTATACAAATTAATAATCATAATAATGACTATTATCACGATAATAAAATATAATGATTTCACAGATTTGTAAAATAAAGTATAATATAATGTGATATAACAATCACGATTATTATATCACATTACTATATTACATTATTATATCATATTATTATCGTGACTATTGTCACGATGATAAAACAATAATTTCGCAGTTTGTAAAATAAAATATAATACAATGATATAATAATGACGACAATAAAATATTCCCTACCTCAAAGTATCGAAAGTGCTTCTGCAAAAATTCTGCCACAATTTTATTTCGTCCATACACACCGACAAAAATGCTAGGCAGCAAAAAATTGCCGGAGCTTCATCTCGGATATTCATAAAATTCTATATTCAATTCTATATTTTTCCGAAGCAAAATTCTTCCAAATACCCTTTCGAACATCTGTGAAATTTCCAATAATCTGGCCCTTAAAAAAAAACTCCAAATAACCGAAAATTCGATTACCGTCGAACGTTAACAATTTTACGGCTTCGAGCAATGAAAAAAAGAACACTGAAATTCTCGTGTGAATTCCGAGCATCGTTCGATCCTCGGCATGGAATGCCCGTGGCTATAATGGACACTCGTTAATGGATTTTCGCAGGTGAACGACGAGAGCGTGGAGAACATGGCGACTGCAGAGATAATAGACTTGTTACGAAAAATTCGGGGTTCCATAGGTATAACGGTTATGAGAAAAAACAAAGCAAAAGCCGCGGTATCGTGATAGAGCAACGGCGACTACAATTAACGGGACAAAGATAGAAGAAAATGCAAAAAGAGGAAAAAGCGATACAGCTGACTTTTTTCGAACTCGACAATGAACTCGCGGGCTTGGCAATGATAATATGATCGACGACAATCGAACTCGATTAGCCGTCGAATAATGGGCGAAAATGGAATAGCCGAGGAAGAAAGAAAAAAAAAGACAAACGGACTGAGGATATCGGTGAGATGGGGGGGGGGGGGGGGGGGGGGAGAAAAATCAATGAATATGCATAAACGACGGAGGAAAAAAAGCAGAAAAAAGGAATTGCATGCGAGAATGCACGATAATTATTCCTGATTGTCATTTGCAAAATGATGGGGGAATCAAAGAAGAGATATGTGTGAATATATATATATCAGGGTGTGACGAAAGAAATAAAGTTCAATCTTTACCCCGTAGTTAAAAAAAAAAACGTTTTCCATACAGTTCAACGCGCACTAATAATTGCGTCAATGGAAAATAAATTTAAAAAATACCGTCAGTTTGAGGCTGATTGGTTTACAAAGGAACTTTACTTTTACAAGGAAAATCGCGTTTTCTCAACTTCCGGTTCACGGATCCAAATGAAGAAAAGTGCAGGAACATTCTGCATATCTTTATTTTCACGTAGAAAATGTTGAGGAAAAAAAGTTTCACGTTTATTCACGCCAACTTCGCTCGAACGGACGATGAAATTTTCAAAAATATCAAAATATCGTCTCAGCATCGTATTCTAACCCCATGAGCTTAATTTCAGCCTGAAAAAAATAAATATAATAATAGGCACTACAGTTTATTTATTTTTACACAAATCCCAACTATTCGAAAACCAGATGTATATCTGTGAAAAATAAAAGTTTCAAATGGCTGTAATTTGTGCATAAATAATTCTGTGTAAATTTTTGAAAAAGCTTCTTGTACGGAGTGATCATTTTTTCGAAAATCGTGAAAATCCTACCAGGAAATAAATAATCCAGACCTTCAACTCAGGCTTGAGTTAGGGAAATTTGGCGTGAACTTTTTCGGACCTGATAATATTGATTTGAGGGAGGACACCACTGCGACTGATGCTCTTGAAGTTTGCATCGTTGGTATGCAACGAAAATTCTTTTTTTACATTTTTATTTTCTCATTTTCATTATTTTCCAATTGTTTTGTTTCGTCGATTTCAATTCTCGATCACTCAATAAGCGAGTTGAAAAATTGCTGAGGTATTTTCGTAACGAAGATTTGTCAAAAGGAAGCCGACCCGTTGGAAAATGACAATTTTCATTGCATTCCAACGATGCAAACTTCAATCTCATCTGTGACGGGTCAAAAAGGTAATTTTTTCGAATTTTTTTGTCTACTAGATTATTTATTTATTATTAAATTTGGAAAAAAGGAATGTTATTCACCTTACATCGAACTCGTTTCTTGTAAACTTTAACTTCTAAAATTAAAAAGATCGAATCGATGACGGGTGGGGGGACAAATGTCGAAAGATCGATATGTAGATGGGCCAAAATGTCGAATTCGAAAATGACGAATGTTCGAATATAGATAGATCAATCTTACTAGAGTCTGTGAAATCGAAAATAACAATTACGAATATGAACATCTCGGAAGTTGATATGTAGCGAAAAACAAAAATCAGATTTAATAAAATATCGAAAAACATAAAATCGATGGGCCTGTATGCATAACACCAAATAATTCGAGACGACAATTCTCCGAATTAAAAAAATGGCGATGGTTCACAATGCAGAAAATCATTAAAGCGAACGGCCGAAAAGTCGGGTGGTTGAAATCGCGGAGGGTCAAAATGTAGAACGGCCCGAATGGCGAATCGAGCAATACGTCACTTGCGCCTCAGAGTGAAGCTACGAGATGGCGCTGGCGGTCTGTAGGCTAAAATATGGTAAGACAGTCATCCCACGTGACGGGCCCCACCACGTTCGCCATTTTGGCCGTTCGACCTTTCGGCGTTCGACATTTCGGACCATCGACATTTCGCGTTTCGATATATTGCTTTTCGCCATAGACGGTATTACGCATATTAGGCACACGCTATTTTCTGTTTCGGAGATATGGGTGTTCTACATTTTTCGATTCTGTATTTTTATGTTCCGAATTGCAGACAATCTGAATATTCGTTTTCGAATGAATTACCTCTCCAATAAATAATGGTTCGATTTATAGTCATTCTATTTTTTTATCAGTCGAAAGATAAAATTTCGAATGATTTAACCTTCGTTAT
The DNA here is from genome assembly GCA_964007375.1 of Ophion obscuratus. Lineage (NCBI taxonomy): Eukaryota > Metazoa > Arthropoda > Insecta > Hymenoptera > Ichneumonidae > Ophion > Ophion obscuratus. The sequence continues at coordinate 41,023,126 of OZ023317.1, forward strand.
TTTGAGAGTTCATAATTCTGTCGTTTCGAAATCTTTGTCGTTCTATATTTGGTCATTCGACATTTTTACCCCCACCCTCGATGACTTGACATTGGTTGGTCTGAAAAAAAAAGGTTTTTGTTTCTAATCCATACAAATGTAATTTTCATTCCAGATAAGCGTTTTTTCGAAAAAAAAAAAATACCACGAAATGGCGGGTGTTACAAAAGTGTAATTTTGGCAAAATTTTTACTTATATCCGGGGACTTAAAAAATACTAAATTTGAAAGAAAAGACGACTAGGTACAATGACAGCTACTGTAATTACGGATATTTTGGTTTTTTCAAATTTTAATTAGGACAATTATAATTAGAGTTATTATTTCGCCCCAGTCGAGAAAAGTCATTTCGAGAAAAACACGATTGCACGTTTTGGTATACGTAAATCGTTGCGCTACTTACTCTCGCTAAACCGTCTGTAACTTGGTCAATTTTCAATATTTACACCTGAATTTTTTTTTTCACATATTCTAGAAAAGGAATACATTGAGAAAATAGGATTTTTTTTGTCCCGTCACAGTAGTGTCCCACCTTAATGTATAAGAGTTGGATATTTTTTTTTCGACACACCTCGATACGTATATACTTGTTACAACGATTTTGGACAATAGAACGTGAAGATTCGCGCGACTTGCATTTATTCACACGGATTACGCTGAAATTTGAGAATTATATATATATATATGTGATGACGTTGAAGTTTGCATCGTTGGAACGCAACGAAAATGATTTTTGTTTCGTTTCGGAAATTTCCTTTGGCAGATTAAAGCTACGAAAATCAGGAAAACATTTTTCAGAATTCTTATTTAGCAATTTACAACGAATCTGCGAAAGATGATTTTGCATAATATTGAGAATAAGAAATTAACAAGAATTTTCGTTGCCTTCCAACGATGCAAACTTCAGCCCCATTAGTTACTTATGCCACGTTCGTCATCGTGTCGCCAAATTCGAGCAAACGGGACACGAGTGACAAGTTCGTCTCGTAACTTAGGAGACATACCCTATTAATCAAATAGTCAATAAAAAAACAAAAAAAGTAGCAGTAATTCCTAAGAACGTAATAACTGGTCAAGCGAAAGTTGTAGTCGATTGATTATCGTGGGCGGCCACGCACGTGTGTATTATGATCACAGCCCATGACTATACCTGCACTAAAGCCAAGCTCCTATCTTCGTCCAAATCCCACACACCTGTTTTCTCACTTGTATCACTGCACCGAAGTAAAATTACGTAGCGTAAAGAAAAAAAGAAAGAAAGAAATCAAAGAACTGCAGGAACATGAGGTGAAAACCTCATGACGGAAAAGACTTTTATTTTCGAAAGTTCCACGTGTGAATCGAAAATGGGTACTGCGTATCCTGGCGAAAGAATCGAAATCATTTTTTATCCTGTCTGGATTCGTGTCACAGCCGTTACTGGGCAAACTATTCCTAGCCGTGCGACGTTTTGATAACGCCACTTTCGCGAATACTTTTTCGCGATCATCGAAAATACGGAAGTTGCAAGTTTGCATTGTTTGGGGACTTTGTGCCTATTAAATTCGTTCATTTCGACCACTACTGTACAGAATAACTGTGGATCAATAACTATTAGCACCTTGGATATCTTCGAAACTATAGGGTTCACAGAAACATTTGTTCAAACGAATTTGCACAGTACGAAAGGGGCCATCCGATAGCGATAATATTTTCTTTGCAAGTGGACGTACTTCGGACATTTGAAGGTCAACTCCATTTTTCAAAATGGATCGTTATGTTTTTTTTCTGTCTCATGAAAGAGAAGCTTAAAACGAGTTCAACGATCTATAACATAAGGCCATTGAAGGTCATACAATGTACAGAAAGGCTATAATACTTACAGTTTCGGTAGTAAATAAAATTATACATTGAATCTTTTGCTCGAAGAGTTGCCTTTACTTACACGCCAAACCATGTGGTATCAACATGACGGATGTCCTGCACATTATTCATTGATTGCACGAAGGCAACTCGACGAAAAATTCCGTAATCGTTGGATTGGACGCGCCGGTCCAATATCGTGGCCAGTCTTCTTTCTATGGGGAACATTGAAAGATAAAGTGTACAAAGAAGTACCAACTACACTTGACGACATGCAACAAAGAATTATTACAGCCTGTGCATCAATAAGTTCCGACACTGCAAAACTTGCAAGTCTATCAATCGAAAAAAGAAGCCAATGTTGCATTGATACTGATGGTCGTCACTTTGAACACTTACTATAAACGTAGTAATTTTATTTACTACCGAAACTGTAAGTATTATCGCCTTTCTGTACTTTCTATGACCTTCAATGACCTTATGTTATAGGTCGTTGAACTCGTTTTAACCTTCTCTTTCATGATACAGAAATAAAACATACCGATCCATTTTTAAAAAGTGGAGTTAACCTTCAGATGTCCGAAGTACCTCCACCTGCAAAAAAATTATTATCGCTATCGAATGGCCTCTTTTGTACTGTGCAATTTCATTTCAGCAAATATTTCTGTGAACCTTATAGTTTAGTAGATATCCAAGGTGCTAACAGTTATTGATCCGCCCTGTATATATATATAGGGATGTTGTATAAGTTCTCGCTATTTTTTCATCAAAATGAGCGCTGTATTTTCAAGAATCATTCTGATGTTTTCCAACGTTTCGAAACTGTTGTGTGATCAACTCCTAATGATTTTGCAAGTTCAGTTAGCGTCTGCCATGAGTCTTCATGAAGCATGCCTCCAATTCAACACATCAAAATCATTATTTTTGAAGCGTCTAAATCAATGTCTGCATGTTGTTTCCGACGGAGCATGGTCGCTGTAAGTCTTAACAAGAATTCTGTGTGCTTCAGATGCAGATTATTTTTTGAATAAAGTAGTGCAGTAAAATTCTCCGCAAATACTGTTTTTGGCACGAAGTTTGACATGTTTAACTATAAAAAAATTGTTCGCACTCCGGCGAAATGACGTACACTGAATTTCAAGCTTGCTTATAGTACTTCTTTATAGATGCGTTGCCATCTTAAACTACACGTACGCAGTTCCGGTAACGCCATCTGTGGGAAAACAGCGGAAGCTTATTAAACGTTCTAACACACACACACACACACACACACCAACACACACATATATATATATCCCGTAGTTACCACACAGGTGGAAATTTGCTCTACCTAAAATGTCTTGTTCGTGGCTCTCTGTAAATTTTTGTTTTGATTCTCACGTAATTTCACCGAATAAACATTATTTTTCGCATTCGAAGCCATTGCCATTGGATTGCTAGGTAATGTTTACCTCAAGAAACACTGGTTATCGAATACTTTTGGATTATTTATGCGAAAGCAATAGTACATTGAAAATGCAAGGACCCAAATCGCACTAGTGTGGTTCGTATGTATCCTCAATCGAAGTGTGGCTACTACGGGATATATATATATATATATATATATATATATATATATATATACGTTCAAAAGAATAATATTTTTCATCTCCTAGGTCCATAATCCACCAAAGGGATGAGGAGAGATGTGCAAAGCTAGGAAACAGCGACCAATCAATCGCTGATTTCACCTCCATCGAAGCTGAGCCGGGCTATTTCATAGGTCGTTTTTTTTCCTAGCTCCGCTGATCTCCTCTCCTCTTCATTTTCGTGGATTATGGCCCTTATCTTTCCAAACAATTCTATCACGTATAGCAAAACTCATGCCAACCTTTAGCTGCCAAACTCAAATTTGATCATCCTTTTTACAAATACATAGAAGATTTTATAATTACATACAGAATTACATACAGAAATTACATGGAAGAATTTTAAAAAGAATTTCGAAGCTGTGAGGACCTGATTTATAAATCTTCAACCGGATATGAGAAATTTTAATTAGTTGTTGAGTTATCCAAGTTTGAAAGTAAAGAGCAAATTGACGGCGTAAATCAAATAGGTTGATTTGTAAATTGATACAGCTTCGAAGTTCTAGCTAAATACAGCTTCGAAATTCTTTTTCAAATTCTTCTATTATTATCTTTACACACATTGCAGCTATTTGAAGAAAACAAAAAAAAAAAACTTGTCTTTTTTCGACAGAAATCTGTGCATTTTTTAAATCGCTGTACTTTGCATTGCAATAATGATATTGGGATTTTAAACTTCTTAGAGCTACACGGGTCAGCGTTAAGAATCTTTAATTGGATTTGAGAAATATTAATTAGTTGCTGAATTATCGAAAGCTTGAACGTCTAAAGTGCACGTGTTGTTCGAACGGAGGGAAATAAATGTCCAGCTCTCCTACTCAGACTTGAGTTGAATAGCTCAAATTTGGCATGGATTTCTCTATATTTGATAATGTTGTTTGAAGAAGTAAGAGTTTAATTTTTTATCTCGACACACCCTTATATATATATATATATATATATATATATATATATATATATATACACACACACATATATATATATATAAGAGTGTCGAAATAAAAAATAAATTAAAAACATATATATAGGGTGATTGGTAATTCAACCTACGCCTTGAAAGTGGTCATACTAGAGATCATTTGCAACAAATTAACCCCTGTCAACTAGGGGTCGAAAATAACACAAGAGGGACGACACGACGCAGGACATGCTTCTAAAAAATCTGCTACCAGCTCAGGATATTGATTTTCTTACGAACTCGTGAAAAAGTCGATAACATTTGTACCTATGGAGAAAGCTTATTGAATAAGAAACTCATTTCCGTGATTTGTATGCCAAGTACCATACTTATTCTTTTTTAGTAATTCTCGTTGATTTTTTCAAAAATGTACGAAAACATAACAATTTTTGCCAATTGAGGGGTTAGGCTACTGTGACAATCCGGAAATCTGGGTTATTTGAAAAAAGTAATTTTGAGGGAATAAGATGATTGAATAATTGTTGGAAATTTAAAAAGTTGTGTATCAAATTTGATCACAACATATTAATAATTGAAGAAGTTATAAGCAATCTCGTGAAGAACCTTTGAAAGTGAATGGCTCAACGGTGTACTTGATTTTGACCACTAGGTTTTTCTGAAACAAAACAAAAAACAGTTTTTTTCTTGTAATAGACAATATTTGCTTAGATGTGACCGAGTTTTTTTGGTTATCATGTTTCTATCCTAAAAAATTCGAATTCTTTCGTCAATTTTTTGAGGAAAAATGATATAATTATGGTTAATAACCAGTGCGCGCTCGTTCTACCTTAAGGGACCAGTCCACTTTGGAGCCACGAAAAAAAGCTATTTTCGCGATTTCTTTTGAGGATTTTATAAAAGATATGAATATAAAAGTTGTTGGGCTTGATAAATACAGTCTTGAAATACATTTTTTTTTAAATGTTATTCATTTTTATTCATTTTTAAGTACAGAAACTATAGTTTAACGTAACGCCTCAAAAATAGGTGGCTCCATCACAACTCGGCAACGGCTTGTCTGAAACAAAAAAAATCAAAGTCCATTAGATTCAGTATGACACCAGTTACAAAATGACCCTCGGATGTGAAGTTTTATCAAAAAATTAAAAAATGGCAGATGAAAAATGAAAAAAAGTAAAAAAAAAACGCGTTTTCCGCAGTTCTTCGCAAAAAAAAGAGTAAAAATCGAAACTTTAAAACCACCGAGGGTCATCTTGTTGCGAATCGTGTTTACAATATGTGGTTCAAATTTCAAGAGAATCACTTCATTAGGCTTAAAGATACAATGGAGCAAAATTTTGAAAACGTTCTTTCGAGAAAAACGCTGAAGTTTATACTATGAAAAACTCTTACCTAAACTCAATCGGCAATTCCTGCATTGTACGAAATCCCTTCTGATTACTCATCGTCGTCGATTTCTTCAAGTCTTGCTTGCTTTCGATTTTTTGAAGTTTTCAAAGTGTAATGGCCCTTTAAAACCACCGTGACTCCGAAACCACTCATTATCGACTCCTAATTCACAAGACTCAATTCGTTGCAAATTACCTCCAGTATATCCCATCAAGGAATGGGTCGCATCACCAATCAACCTGTATATATAAATATGTGGAAATTCAAAAGACGTCTTCGAGACATATCGCTGAATTTAAAAGCAGCTAAGACTCAAAAAACGTTGATAAATTCTGATTAATTCCTCTCAATAAAACCGTAGCGAAAAAGTATACACAAACACACCCACACACACACATATATATATATAGAATCGTTGTCCAATTTACCTTACAAGGATCGATCCTTCATCGAACTAACCGGAACCACCGTTGGTAGCTCCTCCAACGGTGTACACAATAATAATAATGACATTGTTTTTTTTTACTCTGTTCAACGTCGACGTCATCTGCCTCATTGCGCCGCGACGGCCGGCGACGCTTGTATGGCACGATACTCACTTTTACATAATAACCGCGAACGAATGAATCGCGATAACGAGGGTCTATGGAAAATTCTCTCGTTTCCCAGGTATGATTCCTCGTTGACGATATTTTTTTTCCGGAGTAACCTTTCCGAACCTCCGAGAAGCGACTCTCACGACCTCAGCGACGCCCACGAGTACTAAAAAAAAAAGAGAAACAAAAAAAAGCATACGAACAAGAGAGTAAAGGGAGGACGTTGGGTCGTCGGGACGGCGGAGTATCATTGTGCGTACAAGTAATAATCGATAAATGTGATAGATAGGCACTTTGAGGATGTTAGTCGTTTCAAATCTCTAATGAACGTTAGTACATATGTTACGAATATATATACATACATAGTTATATCTATATATATATATATAAACACACACATAGATATATATGGAATTTGAGAAAAATCGGTAAATACGATACCAAAGTAAAGTGTAAATAATTGTCAAAAGCAGCTCTTTTATCGTTACAGTTATAAGCTTATTAAATTATTCTTAATACGTCTACGCGAAAGGAAGAAGAAGACGAAGCTAAACGAAATATGTAAATGATGAGAATGATCACGATCGATCTGTTCACAATCGATTTCGTCGATCGACCGGAAGCAAAAGAACAAAAGAAGTACTGATAAGTAAATGAAAGCAATGTTGTAATGTATATTCAATAATAAAAACAATAAGAATCTTATGAGACTGTATTGGGACCCGCGACATATTCCTTTATATCCTTCGTACATTTTTCTCACTTTATTCACAGAGCAACGAGAAAGAGTCCTGGAAAACGGATAATCATCGGGAAGCTTAATTTATTGGTAGAGTACAAAAAGAAAACTGTATTTTTTTTTAAACCGCGTATTTACAGAGAGCCGCGGTCACTTCTCTTTGGCGTTAAAATTGTAATGCAGGCACGAGAAGAAGCAAACTGACCCGACGAGGCACTCGCAGTGTCTATGGGCTTGAAGTTTGCATCGTTGGGATGCAACGAGTTTTTTCAACTTATTTTTCATTGCCATCGAAAATTATATTTTGGAGATTGCTAAGTAAAGAGCCCAAAAGATGGTCGCGGGATTTATAGTGTTAATGTGTTAAATAAAACTTGGGAAATTCAGTGAAAAAATATTTCGTTGCGTTCCAACGATGCAAACTTCAAGATCATTCGTTTTTCGGGTCGGTGGAGGTCACGGGAGAACGGGGAAGAAACGAGCATTCGGCGAATCCGTGAGATTTGAGATCATTTGCGCGCATTGTTGGCCGACGTCGAATTAACGAGACGTTTGCGGAGTGGCCTCCTCGGTGGGTCCGTTTCCACCTCGTTCGACGCTTTCTTGCGCCCTCTTCGTCGCTTCAACGGGCTATCGAGGCGCGACGCGGACAATTTTTCAACCTCCGCTGCTCCGTTGGTCCGCTGAGTTTCGTCGTCTTTACGCTCCGTCGTCGTTGGCGCGGGGGCTTTTCGCACGTTGGATCTCGTCTGGTCAGCGGTGTCGACGTTGGCCAAGCGTGCGAGGCACTTTCTCTTCCTGAGAGGGCGGTTCACGACGCTCGGACGAATCCTCGTCGGGCTCGGAGACTCCTCGTTCTCCTTGTCAAGCTTCGTTATATGAGGATCCACGCGCTCGTGATCTTCAACCGGAGACTCGCCTGTCTTCTTATTTACAGTTTCTGGCGTGTCAAAAAAAAAAAATGCGACCATTTAATAAAAGAGGTTGGTCGTGATTGGTAGCGACGAAACGAGAATTGTGCGGCGAGGGCTTCAGTGAAGGCGAATTCGTGAATTTAAATGCGTTTATTGGGACGTTGAATAAGCTGTTTGTACTCATTAAATTAATTACACATCTATTTAGTATGAATATTCGAGCTGTTGGAAAATATATATATTTTTTTTTCGATGTACAAAATGGCCGACTACGCTAAACTTCTCGAAACAGCTTTTTTTCAATTGGCGTGACAAATAACTTCAACAATTTTCACTCGATTCACTTCAAATTTAAAAGTTATGTTCCCAATTGCATTTCGCAGTGAAGTACGTACGGAATTTCGAATTAATCGAAAACTTTTCATTTTATGAGCAGTTATAACGAAATTTTTCACTGAAAATTCATTTCTTAAGTTCAAATACCTACAACTTTTGAATAAAACAATATTTTTTAAATTCCGTACGTACTTCTCTGGGTATTCTAATGTAGATTGGCGAGAATTTTTGTTTTTTGTTCTTGGTAAAAAATTGTGGACGCTAAATGTCACGCCGCGGAGCGCCTAAAAAAAGATAACAAAAGAAAATATTAGTAGTCGGCCATTTTGTACATCGAAACAAAAAATATAAATGTTTTTCAAACAGCTTGATATTCATACTAAATAGATGTGTAATTAATTTTATGAGTGAATCACTTTTTAATACGAAAAAAATTGTTAAATTCGCACATGATTTTATAACCGTTACTGTGGCCTAATCCCTTAAGGTTGTTATGGGGTTCAACCGTCGGGGGTGAAGTACGAGGGGAACGCCCTATGTTTATGCGCAGAGCCGATTGACTATTACCAACTGTTAGCTTATAAATAATCGTCATATTAAACGTGCGTTTTCGAACTAATATTTTTCTACGTCCATTTGTAAAAATATGCATTCTTGAACATTTGGTGATTACATCAAATGTTTTCATTACTTTATTCATCGTATATTCATTATAATTATTGGGAGTGCAACTTTGCAGTGACCATTTTTTTCAAAAGTTTATGGCTTTATTATAAAAAAGTGGCTACATATTTTTTAATCAAAGTACTGCCCGTCGCTAGCTACGACCTCGGCCCATCTTTCAGGTAGCATTCGAATCCCGCGTCGATAAAAGTCTTGGTCCTTGGAGGCAATCCAGGAATCGACCCAATTTTTGACTTCTTCGTAAGTACCGAAGTGCTGGTCAGCCAAATCGTGTGCCATTGACCGGAACAAGTGATAGTCGGAAGGGGCAATGTCTGGAGAGTACGGCGGGTGGGATAAAACCTCCCATTTCAGCGTTTCCAAGTACTTTTTCACGACATTTGCAACTTGGGGTCGGGCATTGTCATGCTGCAGTATCACCTTGTCATGTCTTTCGTTGAATTGTGGCCGTTTCTCTTTGAGTGCCTTACTCAAGCGCATCAACTGACGTCGGTAGAGTTCCCCTGTGATGGTTTCGGATGGTTTGAGCAGCTCATAGTACACAACGCCCAGCTGGTCCCACCAGATACACAGCATCACTTTGGATCCGTGAATATTCGGTTTGGGCGTCGATGACGGAATATGACCAGGCAGTCCCCATGATTTTCGGCGTTTAGGATTATCGTAGTAAACCCACTTCTCATCTCCAGTCACAATCCGGTGCAAAAATCCCTTCCTTTGTTGTCTTTGGAGCAGTTCCCGCAAATGCTGAGAATTCGGCTCGTAAGTTGCCATGTTTGAGTGCCAATAACTTTATAATGCATACACGTATCCGTTAGCTTTTTTAAATTGTTTACATTGGCAGAGCCTCTAGTTTAAAATGCCACTTTTTTTATTGAGCTAGGGCCACTACTTCGACCGCAGTGGCTCTCTACGTAAAACGGTCACTGCAAAGTTGTACTCCTAATATTTGCAATAATTTTTTCTCGCTCAATTAGCGGGAAACGAATTGGCAACGTCGTAAATCGTGGTATATCGTAACGCCGTGGTTGGCAGAAGTATCGCGAAGTTAGAGACATACGCGCCCCGTTCGTAACCTCAATATCGGCCCAAGGAGCTGCCAAAAATGAATATCGGTCCGAGTAAAAAAAATTCCGCTGGAAAGATAAAGTGTGTACTAAAGCTGTCTATAATCTCGAAGAAATAAAAAACTTTAATAACTTTTCGATATTTAAAAAAAAATGTGTGTATGAAAAAAAAATCGCGTGATTTTGTCTTTGCCTAGAAATGTTAAGAAATGTATAATTTCTGAACATAGTTATCAAATTAATATTGAGTTATTATTACTAATTAAGAGAATAAGTACCAATAATACTCGTTGTTAATTATCCTGACCGAGTAGGTTGAGGTTCCCGGGAATAATTACCGAATACCGATAAGATAGGTAGCATTTGTGCCGTCTACGACGTTACCATGATTGCACAGTCTAATCTTTTGTGTGCTTCATTTTCGCACAAATTCGCTATCAAAAACATTAATAATTCTATAACAATACTGTGAATCCTCATTTTCACGGTACCAAGGGTCCGATAATTAGTCGAACCGTACCTATTTTTTTTAGTTCCGTCGTAACATTCACTTAGCAGCTATTAATAATGTACTGAAAAATGATCGGGAGTTTTCCATAAGCGTAATGTAATTAGCTCACGAAATACATCGAGGTGCCGATTTCTTTTTTCTAAAAAAACTTTACTGTGGATCGTATATAAACTGCACAGGATAATCAGCAACGAGGTTATAAAGGTCCAGAAAAAAATTCAGTTCGATGGTAACATGTTGACTTAACCTCAAAACCACCTTTAGATAGTAACGCATCTATAAAGCACTACGAGGACGAATCAAAAAGTTCTTGGAATCACTATAAAAATATAAGAAATTTCAAACAAAAACATTTCATTTTTCTACATAATCTCCTTCTATTGGTATACATCTAGAATATCGCTTTTCCAACTTTCAAAAAATTCTCCTACGGCAGCCACAGCTACGCCTGCATCGTCAAATTTATTCCCCCGCATATGCTCCTTTAAGGCAATAGTCTGATCAAGAAATTTGACAAAATCGATTTTTTCTTCATTTTATTATTCCTCAGACCTTTGTTAATACGCTCGTGAAAACCGTTTATTGGCATTTAAAAAATTAGCAGAGTAATAGAAATTATAAGCAAGCCGCGCGCAAACCTCATCTAACGGTATCAAAACTTCGAACGCGTTTATCTCAGAACTATGTTTTTCAAATCGGCGCCCACGATATCTCGATAACTAATTGACCGATCGAGCTCAAATTTTGCACATACCTTCGGTAGCCTCTTTCTGAGGACTGGTAGCAGAATTGAGTCGAACAATAATTTTGCCCACATTTTATAACTCGTCGAATACCCGAAAATGTGTGAAATATCGTTAATCGAAGTTTAACAGGCCGCCATTTTGTAACACATTCTTTTTAAGTACTAATTCTGCTACCAGTGCTCAGAATACTCATACAGATTGAGAATATATATATATATATTTTTTCAGATGCATACAAAATCACCCAGAGTGGGCGCCGATTGAGGCGGTTTTCGGCGGACCATGTTGTAAAAAATAAAAAAAACTACATGAAAATATTTAAAATATTTTTTTTTAATGTAGATACATTCTCAAAGGAACAATAAATACATATGTAAAATTTCATCAAGGCAACTTCAACGGTTTAAAAGTTATTCCAACCCGAAAATGACGTCAAAAATCTCGCTCTAGACCAGACTACTGTATTAAGGTACACTCCACATAGCGGCTTTAAAAAAATGCATGTTGTGCCTAAATTTTTAGTCTGAATGCTGTGGTATACGATGCAGTTAGTGATTTTGGTCATTTCTAAAAGATGACGTCCCGAGAGCCTTTTAGCGTGACTCACCTTTGCTTCGATTGGAGCCCTGCGCGCAGGTATAGGCACCATGTGGAGGTGAGTCGTCTATTCAATAATAGCTGTTAGAAACGCTTCTATACTCAGTAACAGTAATAGTATAGCAACGCTTAATTTAGTAATACTATAGCCGTAACAGAAACGCAATCATATAATAACAAGATCCAGATTTGTGAACAAGATCCAGACTATCAAGGTATAACCAGAAGACATTTTAGTGAGTTTCGATGTTGTATCCCTGTTTACAAACGTCCCAACCAATGAAACCCTAAGCATAGTTCAAAATTCCAAAAAAGTTGCCCCTAACCTACTGCCCCTCATAGAACATTGCCTAAACTCTACATATTTCCAATTTCAATCCCAGTTTTATGAACAAACTTCAGGCGCAGCCATGGGTTCCCCGGGTGGGGATCCAAATATCGAAGGACCAAATATAGATCGACAAATATTTCGAAACGACAGAATTATGAACTCTCAAAATAACGAAGGTTTAACTATTCGAAATGTTATGTTTCGATCGAAGAAAAAATCGAATGACTATAAAGCAAAGCATCATTTATTCGAGAGCTCATTTATCTGAAAACATATATTCAGATCGTCTGCAATTAGAGACATACAAATATAGATTCGAACAATCTATAACATCCATATCTCCGAAACAGAAAAAAGCGGGTATCTAATATTCGTAATACCGCCTATAGCGAAAAGCAATATATCGAGACGCAAAATATCGATGGTCCGAAATGGCGAATGCCAAAATGGCGAACATGGTATGGATGCCGTCCCAGCCGACCGCTAACGCTATCTGCCTCGATCACAAGTTTTCGCCATCCGGGCCGTTCGACATTTTGACCCTTCGCTATTTTAACCACTCGACTTTTTGGCCGTTCGATTTAATGCTTTCTGTTTTTTGAACCGTCGCTATATTTACAATTCGAAGATTCGTCTTCTGGAATTATTTGGTGTTATTTATATAAGCAATTCGATATTATGTCTCTCAATATTTTTTAAATCGGTTTTTGTTTTTCGCTATATTTCAACTTCGAGATATTCGTATTCGGAATTTTTATTTACGACTATATAAACCCTCCGAACATTGATCTATCTATATTCAAACATTCGACATTTTTTAATTCGATATTTCAGCCCATCCGAATATTGATCCATCGATATTTCGACTCCCACCCGGTTCCCCTATTTCTCCTATCATCGCCAACATCTTTATGGAGAACTTCGAGAACAGAATTCTGCAAGAAGCTTCCCTCAAGCCCTCCACCTGGTTCCGATATGTCGATGACACCTTCGTCATTTGGAGTCACGGCAAAGAAAACCTCAATCATTTCTTAACCTTCCTCAACTCCCAGCACCCCAATATTCAATTCACCATGGAGATAGAACAGGAAAATCATATCCCTTTTCTGGATGTACTGGTTCAACGGAAAAGCGATGGTACTTTGGGCCATAAAGTTTACCGGAAGCCAACGCATACGGATAGATACCTCCATGCTACGTCCCATCACCACCCTTCCCAAAAACAGTCGGTCATAAGCTCTCTGGTCTACAGAGCTCTAGCGATCTCCGAACCAGACTCCTTGGAGGTTGAACTAGAACACCTACGAAAAGCTTTAGGAGACAATGGCTACAAGCCAGGCAAAATCAAAAGAACGATCAAACACCTAAAAAGAAAAATAGCTGATCCGAAAACGGTTACAGCACCTGATGGGGAGAATGAAGAACAAATAACGGCAACAACTTCCCTTCCATACCTTCAGGGCATAACCGATCGCATATCGAGGGTCCTTGGAAGACATAACGTGCGAGTCACCTTCAAACCTCAGAAGAAACTAGCACAAGTGATTCCGAGTGCAAAAGACCAAAGACCACCATTAAGTGCACCAGGAGTATACAAGATACCCTGCTCATGCGGTAAAGGGTACATAGGAGAAACCGGGAGGAAGATCAGTACACGGATCAAAGAACACCAACGGTGTATCAAATATGGCCATATTACACAATCAGCGCTGGCCGAACATTGGATGGAGACTGGTCATGCCATCCAGTTCGACAAAGCCCAAAGTCTGGCCCCATCTAACAGCTATTTTTCCAGGAAACACCGAGAAGGCTTGGAAATCCGAAAACATCCGGACAATCTAAACAGAGATGGAGGATATCACGTCAATCTTATTTGGCACACCGTCCTCCCGGTTTTTTAATTGACCAGCTGATCAATTTAAACATCTGATTGGCTGGTGCAGCGATCCGGAACGATGACTGCAACTATATAAGGAATACCTGAGACACGAGAGCTTCAGTATCGGAGCTCTCAGCCCTGATGATGCAGACTGTAACGTTTGCGAAACGTCGGCACAACGCTGATCCTCAACACGGCCTCCATCCGGAAGCCACATACTCTTCTCATTACATAAAGAGCCGTGAAAGTCTTAAAACTAAAATATAGTAACAGTAACACCAATAGTATAGAAACGCTTCTATACTATTGCTGTTAGAAACGCTTCTATACTCATGAATATAGTATTACGAGTAAGCTAAAGGACTATTATATGGTGCTGGAATAGCTGACTAGTCGGTAAATCACAGAATCCCACATTTTTCCCTTGCCGAAACTTGAAACGCGATTATCTCGAAACTTTTTTTTCCAATGAGTTGAAAATCGGTGTACACGTTTGCTTAAAAACTATTCGACCGATCAAGCTCATATTAGGTATAGTCAAAAGAAATCCATTATTTTTGCAATAGATGACTTTAGTAATCTGTATCTCGCGTTGTATAAGTGCGACCAGATTACGCGAGATGGCGTTAGAAAGATAAGATTTCGTACTAAAATAAACATCTCAGACAGTTCTGTGATTGCTTGATGCAATATTGTTTGAGCGCGCGTCAAAGATGGCCACCAGCAAAGTGAAAATACGCCATACTTTACAGTTTTTCGTCGACAAAGACGAAAACGCAAGCCAGGCGGCTGAAAATGTGGATAGTGTTTATGGTCCTGATATTGTAACAGCCAATCACGCGCAATTTTGGTTTCGTCGATTGCGTTCCGGTAATTTTGATATCAACGATGCACCACGCTCTGGAAGGCCAATTGTCGAAAATGTCGATAAAATAATGGAAATCGTCGAGTCCGACTGTCATGTAAGCACTGTTTCGATTGCCCAGGAGCTAAACATTGCACAAAAAACCGTTTGGAACCAATTGAATTAGGCTGGATACAAAAAGAAGCTCGAAGTATGGGTGCCAGACGAGTTAACGCCAAAAAAACCTCATGGACCTCATGGACCGAAGCAGATGGTGACTGGTGATGAAAAGTGGGTCACTTACGACAACGTCAAGCGAAAACGGTCGTGGTCGAATCGCGGTGAGCCGGCGCAAACGGTGGCCTAGCCAGGAATGACAGTCAGGAAGATTTTGCTGTGTGTTTGGTGGGATTGGCAGGGAATCATCTACTATGAGCTACTCACTTACGGCCAAACTCTTAATTCGGATCTGTACTGTCAACAATTGGACCGTCCGAAGGAAGCAATCGCCCAGAAGCGGCCAGCTTTGGCCAATAGGAGAGGAATTGTGTTCCATCAGGACAACGCTAGGCCACACACATCGATAGTGACTCGCCAGAAGCTCCGGGAGCTTGGTTGGGAGCATCTTATGCATCCACCTTATAGTCCGGATCTGGCACCAAGTGATTACCACCTGTTCCTGTCTATGGTGAATGATTTTGCTCGTGAAACATTCGCCTCAAGAGAAGCTTGTGAAAATCGACCGTCCCAGTTTTTCCCCAATAGGGACGAAGGTTTCTATGAGAATGGCACAATGAAATTACCTCCAAAATGGCAACAAGTTATCGATCAAAACGGTGCACTCTATACCTCAATCGGATCATTCTAACTATGCTAAATAAAACCTTTAATTTTATGCAAAAATAATGGATTTCTTTTTTACTACACCTTATATTTAGCACACGTTTTTATGATACATATGTGCCATTGATGAACCTAAAACCGACTAAAAATTATCGAAATAAACATGTTTTTGGCTGGGTCAAAGTTTGAAATTATTTCCGAAAAAATAAACTTTTTTGTTCTAGGCCTCCGCTTTGGCCAATTATTATTTTTCCAATATTAATGGTTCAAGTATCAAGTGACCACGAGTATATACTAAGCCATCTTTTTACGCAGACTCTTTCAGGGGTGGGGATCCAAATATCGAAGGACCAAATATAGATCGACAAATATTTCGAAACGACAGAATTATGAACTCTCAAAATAACGAAGGTTTAATTATTCGAAATGTTATGTTTCGATCGAAGAAAAAATCGAATGACTATAAAACAAAGCATCATTTATTCGAGAGCTCATTTATCGGAAAACGTATATTCAGATCGTCTGCAATTTGAGACATACAAATATAGATTGGAACAATCTATAACATCCACATCTCCGAAACAGAAAAAAGCGAGTATCTAATATTCGTAATACCGCCTATAGCGAAAAGCAATATATCGAGACGCAAAATATCGATGGTCCGAAATGGCGAATGCCAAAATGGCGAACATGGTATGGATGCCGTCCCGGCCAACCGCTAACGCTATCTGCCTCGATCACAAGTTTTCGCCATCCGGGCCGTTCGACATTTTGACCCTTCGCTATTTTAACCACTCGACTTTTTGGCCGTTCGATTGAATGCTTTCTGTTTTTTGAACCATCGCTATATTTACAATTCGAAGATTCGTCTTCTCGAATTATTTGGTGTTATTTATATAAGCAATTCGATATTATGTCTCTCAATATTTTTTAAATCGGTTTTTGTTTTTCGCTATATTTCAACTTCGAGATATTCGTATTCCGAATTTTTATTTACGACTGTATAAACCCTCCGAACATTGATCTATCTATATTCAAACATTCGACATTTTTTAATTCGATATTTCAGCCCATCCGAATGTAGATCCATCGATATTTCGACTCCCACCCCTCTTTTAGATACACCCTACAGAAACCTCGCTTATGGGATTGAAATCTTCGACTTTTATTACCTACCATTTGCGGCTTCATTTCCAATACTGTCATTGCTGGACGTGTCGAACGTGAAGTCACGAGCGATCGACATCGCCAATTTGTGTCCCTCCAAACGATCATGCTCGGGAGGATTATCGACACTTTGCAATTGTGCGGACGTCAATTTGGCGCGTTTGGTCGTGCGACTAGTCGTGGCATCGGGACTCGGTGGCACAACGTCCTCGTCGCTCGTTTCGCCGTCCGTCGTAGCCTGATAGACGTCGATGGTCCTCGAAACTTTACCCCTCGATGGTTTGGCCCCATGCACGGAGCTCAGCGTCGCACTTTGACAAGCAGACGTCTCGGGCAAATTTTTCGCCGGTGAAACGCTGCCTTCGAACGTGGTCATTTCGAAGGAGAGAAAGTTCATGGGATCGTTGCTCGCGTAATGTTGCAGAGGACAGGAAGAGTTCGAGTCCGAGTCGTGGAAGGTCGCCTCGTAAGAATTCACCGAGTAACAGACCGGATCCTCCTCGTTGCCGGTCGAATTGTTGCGGGAATCGTTCTTCGCGGGTTCACTCGCGAACGCACCGTCGCCATGGCCATCGACCTCTGGGTCAATCATGAGGGATCTTCTGACCGGAGCTTTCCACGTTTTGCCGCGTTCCTTTATCGCCGTTATGAGGTCGCTGTAGTTCTGACGATTCGATTCCACTGGGAGAGACAAAGCGGTCAATTCGAAGCTACTTTATTACGAGGATGTGTGGAATATACAATTCCAGGCAAAGTAGTCGAAATTGTATAATCTCATATCAGTAGTAAGTGGGTTAATATGCACACCCAGCCTCATATTTCCGGGTGAAAGTTCTTCCTGATTTAACGGGGCTTCTCACTTTAGACGATACAATAAGGCTGTTTCATAATTTTTTTGATAGGTTTATATTGTAGATATTGATATAAAAGTTGTTACACTTAATAAATATACGTTCGGAATACATTTTAAAAAAATTATGTATTTATATAACCCAAACAAACTTTGAGCTGCTATACCAGTGTGAAACTTAAAAAAAAACTATTTTTTTTTGCCGTTTTCGACAGTTTATACTTTCAAGAATATCCTGTAAACATTCCAAGGTTGTATCTCTAATCTTTTATCTTGAAAAAATCGAAAGTTAAATCTTTAAACGCGTTTTCCTCGAAATGAGATTTTTCAAATTTGCTGACATATTAACTCAAAGAGCAATTATCCGATTGACTTGAAATTTGAACTGAGTACTCTTGAATATATTTACTCTACAATGACGTAGGATATTTTTTATAGGATGAAAATTGACGATTTGGTATTGAAAAAAACGACCATTTTATAGGCAAGAAAACAGACTTTTTTTCATAACTACGCCATTTTGTTAAATTTTGATATTTTTCGAAAATCCTACGT
Source organism: Ophion obscuratus (assembly GCA_964007375.1). Classification (NCBI taxonomy): domain Eukaryota; kingdom Metazoa; phylum Arthropoda; class Insecta; order Hymenoptera; family Ichneumonidae; genus Ophion; species Ophion obscuratus. The sequence goes on from OZ023317.1 coordinate 41,041,601, forward strand.
CATTGTACAGGAAATACATTCCAGTTTCACGACATTTTTTTCCTTTTTCGGCTTCAGCTGCTCAATCGGCCGGAATCATGTCAGCAGTGGAGGAACTTTTTTTTGCGCCTCCGAAGGCAGCGCATAAATCGCTTGGATCTCAATATTTTTCTATGAAAAAAATATGTAATATAGGTCAACCATAGCCAAAAATATTCTTCATTTTCCAAAACATTTATTGAGTACTTTTTTTTCCAAAAAAATTCCCGAAAGTCGCCCAAATTTTCAGCCGTCACACTGGTATAACCCCTTAAACGCGTTTTTCTCGAAACAACGTTTTTCGACGGCTTGTTGATAAAATCTTCGAAACTACTGAACCGATCCTTATGAAATTTCAACCACATATCCTTTACAACTATAGCTATAGCGCGTATCAAGGATTTTTTTAAATTTTGATATTTACTATTTCTTGTGCCAAAAAAGGTGAAAAAAACACGTTTGTTTGTTTTTTTTCGAAAAATGTCCACCATTTTGTCATTTTTGCATATATAAAAAATCGTATGATATGCGCTATAGTCATTAACATACTGAATCTAAAAACGTTTGATTTTTTTGATTCGGATGATCCATCACCGAAATTTTATCAACAGCGCCGACCAACAATTTTTTTAGAATTTTTTTTTAACTATCATTTTATAAATAGTGACTTAAATGAATAAAAAATGTTTTTTAATGTATTGCGAAAGCGTACTTATCAAGTGTATCAACTTTTATATCAATATCTACAATATAAACCTTTAAAAGAATTCATAAAACAGCTTTTTTTAGCGTCTAAAGTGAGAAGACCCCTTAATGTGTTACACGTTGAACAATGGTATTCCACATATATTGATTATTATCGACATTCAACGTGTGATATTTTTTCGAAAATATGGGGCATGGAACATTGTGAGGTTGAATAAAAGAAACGTTTTTATTCTCGGAGCTTCGACAGGAATTGTTCAACAGTAATAGGCTTTGAACACTCACGGTATTTTTTCTGTGCCTCCTCGATAACGTTCTGTTCGCAGTTCCGAGTGATCTTCAGTCTCTGGAAAAAATTAGCGCGGATTTAAAATCGGAAAAACATAAATATACGGAAATATCAGCAAATAGAAAGAGATATTCACGTTCGCGGCTTGCGCAAATTTTTGCATCTTCTTCTCCAAATTTTCCTCGTTTTCACACTGTTTGAGCAACTCCTCGATCGGCCTGGGATCCCTCTTGTCGCATTCCGCGTTGTACAGTATCGAGTAACGATGAAAACGCGTCTCCAGCGTTTTTCTATCGCCCTGCGACGGCAAACCGAGTTCCCGCATTTTCTTTCGCAGCTCGGCATCCTTCATTAGACTGAACACCAGTTTCGGCAGCGGCTTACGCTTTGGCTCTGGATTTCTGATGAAAAAAGCCGAGGTAAAGCCAACCTGTGACGATTAAAGAGCAACTGATCGCGACGCGCGAAATGCGATCGTTGAATTTTCTAAATACTTATGAACTTTGTTCGAATTCTCGCGTTTGTAATTTCTCTCTTCCAATTTTTTCGGGGGTTGTATTTGCGGGAAGTTCGTTGAAAGAATCGGAAACTTCTTAAAGACGTGGCGGAATCTTTCTACAAAAGAAATTTGAAAAAATCGCGGTCGTATATCCAATTCTCTGAATATTAAAAAAAAAGACAACTTCAGAAATATTTGGAAAAATAGAGAATCAAAAATAAATCACTAGTATACTGAACAATTTATGAAGTAATGGCTTTTTTCAATTTTCCTTGATTTGAATTGATTGAATCGATTCAATTTCAATTGATTCAAAATTTTCCATTTTCGATCAATTTTTCTACCGATTATTCGTTTAAACTATTAATTGATAAATTTCGAGCATTATTATTATGCGAAAAAAGGTCGTTTCAACCGAGTTTTTTGTCTACTGGATAATTTATTTGGAATTTGGAAATAAGGTATGTTATTAAACACTAATTAAACTTATTTTGTGTACATTTTTATTGAACCCTTAATAGTCACATCGGGTGAAATATACCCCAGCCATTTTTTTTTACCTGGTATACCGTCCAGGAAATTCGGGAAAATGGGACATTTGTTTGCATATTCTAAATCACACTTTTTGAAAATAATCGGTACGGTCGTATAGAAAAGAGTAGAAAGTACATTGCAGTATTTAAAAAAAAAATTCAATAATTTATCACATTGCAACATGATTCGAGTGAATTTCACCCACAGTGACTTTTACCTAATTTATTTCAACGTGCGACTGGCAAGGATTAAAAAAATGTACACGAAAATTAATAAAAATGGTTTCAATGGGTCTCAAAACCATGTTTTGAGAAAAACTCGAACGGATTTCGACCAGTCGACTTGAAATGTTGATTAATCGAAAATTGTAAAAAATGTATCACTTTTTAAATGAAAATTATGGTCGAAAAAACGAACGTTCTTTCTCAAACGCGTCTCGATTTATTTAAATTTATTTTTTTAATCTCCCCCCCCCCCCCCCCGTACTTGACTGCTCGAACTAATATAATTAACGAAAATATTTCACTTTTAGTTCCAGGATTAATTTACGACAGTTCTACTCCGTGCTGCGGAGAGGATTGGTTGAAAACCAGTAGTGCGTCTCGTGTGCCGCTATTTTGTAGTCTTTTGACGAATAAATTTTGTTTTACATACTTCAATATATACCCAATAAAACCCAATAGTTCTTTAGACCGGGTATTTTATTCCTTTCTTTGAAAAAAATTCCAAAGAAAACGATCGTAAATGGGGAGTAACAGTGGTGTCCTCCCTTAAGAAATGTGAAATAAAGTTTTCCGATTTTCCTATTAGTTTGCCAATTTATTTTTTATACGCGCAAAAAATGCTCAAAGCGTCACGTCTGAGTAGGAAAAAAATGTTGACCGTTTTCTTTTATTGGTTTGAATGGTGTATTATTATCACAATGGTATAAAAAACGAATTATACGCGAAAATTAGAATTTTTGTATTTTTAGAACTTATTTATCGAAGTGCCTTTAGTGCTCTCTGGAACGCACGGAACAGCCTAGACGGTGAAAGTAGCAATTTAAAGTCGTACAAAAATATACAACGACCCGACAAATGAAGATCTACTATCAAAATGCAACAGTTTTCGTTTTTATAAACAAATAAAAAAAGATCTGTGAGAAAAAAAAATATATTCAAAATTATGCCATTTTGCGAAGAAAAAACATATTTTTTTTATTAATCGTGTGTACTTCTCTTAGCAAAATTAATGTAAATACCGACATTTTTGTTCCTCTGGATCCATAAAAGTTGCTTTATTTTTCTGCAACAAAGGCTGCTAATCCATAAAAGTGCTGCGTCCTCTCGCAGAACGCATAACGAAAAACGCTCTTAGTGTAGCTACGACTGAGTCGTTATTTTCTAAATTCGTTCATTAAAAAAGAAAGATTTTTGTTTATGTGAATACATGTATAATAAGCCCTCCAAACGCTATTTTGATTGCTTTTTTTCGGTTTTTTTAAATGCCCAAAAAAGGCTCACTTTTCTACAACGGGCTGCATCTACCTAGGTCGGTCAAAAATTGCATTTTCCAAAAATATTTTTATTCGACAGTATTACCTTTCAGCTATATTCCCTGAAAATTACGTTGAAATATTCCTAAAATCGAATGAGCTACAGTTTCTAACAGTCGGTCGGGCGAATGGTAGCACTTCAAATTTTCAACGCGTTTTTGTCGAAACACTGTTTTCAAAATCGGTGGACATTATATCTCGCGAACCACTCGATAGATTGTTTCCAAATTTACAGGAGATACGACGAGAAACATTGAAAGGTCGTTGACGATCTCACTTTTTCAAAGTCAATCTTTATTCTTTAACAGTTACGTAGAAATGACGACTTTTTTCATAGATTTTGTATGCTCGAGTTTCGGTTCACCGCCACGTTGTCAAAAAAAATTATTTAAAAAATCGACGATCGTCAACGACTCGTATTTATTGTTAACTTGAATAGCCCGTTTGGTTTTTAGACTTCGGATGAACCGTTTAAGCTGGAGGGTGTCCACCGCCGAACGTCGCGAAAACAATTTCATCATCTGCCGGCGGCCATGTTTTTGTTGTTTTTCTGTATTATTTTGGTGATTTTTTCGAAGGCTCTCAACATATGTACCTATGTGGTAAAAAAATGCGTTTTTTTACCAACGGTTTCCCAGAAAAAAAAATCGAAATTTGCGTTTCTTTGGGCCTCTATGTAAAGGTAGCCCATGAGTCATATACAGGGTGATTCATGATTGGATGAAAGAGCGACGAATACCAGTATATGGAAGGCTCAAAGTGGGAACAGTGGCAACGGTGGGTACACTGAACCTTTTCTGTTTCTCAGAAGTGGACATGTATATACAAGCATCTTTTTCACATTAGAAGCGCCCTCGGACGCCAATAGGTTTAAACGTGTCTGTGAGTCGCTCCCGCGCAATTCGGTTGTGAGAGGTGATTCTATATCATTTTTGGTGTCAAAAGTTGAAAAACCAGCTGATTTTGTATGTCTTTTCCTTCTTCACCTATCGCAGGTATGTTCGAAGTCATTGTTCTCCGGCAATATGCAGCTATATTGCGGTATTTGAGCGATTGTTAACCTAACAAAAATAGAAACTCGTCAGTACCCGCTTTAGAAAAAGAGAGCGGGTCGGTACACGCGGCCGCGGTCTTATAAACAGGTCTGGGCACTCCCATATACTTTGCATAGGCCGTCGTGGGACAAAAATTGAGGCCATTTAAGTTCCGAAACGGACCACACTATTTGGAGCGCTAGTATCGGAGCGGCCGATTGTAGGACAGAGAGCGATGTACTAGCGCATGCGTACTGTCTTCATGGTTGTAATAAGAATACATCCTCAAATTATCGCACAAGTTTCTATGATAAATGCTACATGTAATTATGTACATGTAGCATTTATCATCGAAACTTACTTGTGCGATAATTTGTCCATCTCCGTCTTTATGGCTGAGGTGGCGCACAATGTCGGATTGATTAAAATGCTTCTCGCATATTTTGTGCGTTGTTTTTTTAATTCATTTACGAGTGGCGATACTGCCTTCACCCATTTTTCACGCAATATAGGGTCTTTCAGGCATTGCCAAATTTTGACTTCAATTATCAATTCACTTGAATTATCGTTTCATTTTAATAAAAGACACTTCAAATAAAATAACCATTTCCACTTCTGTTGGCCGTCGGTATACGCTGTGGTAAGGTGGCGACGAGGTTATACACAATATACTAGCAAACACAACAACACTAGTATATACAGGGTGTCCCAGAACTCAACGTTAAGCCGAAACGGGGTGACAGGATTGATTGTAACCATCATGAGAAAAATCCGAAAAAAAATCTATCCCATGCAGTTTGAAAATTATGGGCATTTAAGAAAAACCTAGAAATTTGGTCAAACTGTAACCATTTTTCGGTTATTGTGAAACAAACCCAAACAAACCCAAACAAACCCAAGTTTCCTAGAATTAAGGCTATTTGTTAAACTATGAAATTATAATTTTCAAAATTTGTCTACTTTGAAAGGCCCTGCTTTATTTTTTTTCTGCTTTATTTTTTTCTCCTTTATTTTTTTTCTGATTTTTCTCATGATCGTTACGATCAATCCTGTCACCCCGTTTCGGCTTAACGTTGAGTTCTGGGACACCCTGTATAAGCAAATCGGCCGCTCCGACGCTAGTAATGTGGCGGAATTTGGAACTCAATTGGCCTCACTTAGTGTCACACGATTTTAGCCTCTGTGTCCAGACCTGTTTATAAGACCGTGACAGTGGCTCAATTTTTCGAGGTACACAGAGGTAAGACATAATATGAATATTTTCGGTAACACGCGTTTTGACCCGACGACAAAATATCCTCGGCAAAATATCCTCATGACAAAATATCTGCGGATATTATATACAATTTAAAGTGTACAGTCATGCCGTTGAAATTTATTCCATCATAAAAAGGAGGAAAAGTATTAATATGTGACGGATATGTTTGAGTTTGTTTGTTTGTTTTGGGTTCAATGAAGAAATTCGTATTATGCCCCCACCCCACTATCTCACACACCCCACAAAGGTGTTTTGCGCGCGACCCCGTTGATGTGGTGGACGAGATTTAGGATTTTGTCTCGCGGATGTTTTGTCATGAGGATATTTTGTCTTTCGGATATTTTGTCGTTGGATCAGATGTCACGCAGCCATATTTTCGCATTGTGATTTAGATAGGTACTGGTACTACCTCATTAGATAGGTACTCATTGTTGATTAATATTCAATAAATTATTGTAATTGGTCTCATAATATGCTGTCTTTCTTAAATTAATTTTTCAATAGTTTACTGTACAATACTCCCCATTGTATAGAGAAAAGCATTCCATGACCTACAAGTGTACAGTGGATCAGGATAATTTTCTTCAAATTCTTCTTGATTTTGAAATTTTGTTTGACTGTGAAATTAGGCATGTTTCACTGTGTACAGCCCCAAGTACTCAGTAGATCAAATCCCATTTGTTTTTAAATGGTTATTATCTCAATATCTATTGGGTTAGGCCGTTCAGTCTCTTTTAAGGGGAGGGTAGCGATTTCAGCGTGAAAAAAAAACACTTTTTTGCGATTTTTTTTATCTATATGGATAGAGTAAATTTATTGAAACCTTTTGTACATTGTTAAGTGTCATTTCAAGAATATTCCGTGAAATTTGTACGCGAAAATATCCACAAACAACTCGGTGCCGCGTTTTTCTCGAAACCACTTTTTCAAAGTCCGTGTTCACTGCCATTTGAAAACTACATGACCGATTTATTTCAAACTTGGTACACACTTTCTGCATTTAAAATACCTCCCCCCAACGGTTAGTTTGAGATTTTTTTTACATTGAGGGGGTTTTCCACCCCCAAAATGGCGGAATTTGTCGTGAAAAATAGCACTTTTCACTTTACATGAACACCAACAATTGAAAAATGAAAAAAAAAAAATTATCAAAGACCATTGGGGGGAGGATTTGATGATACTTTGACTAAGTTTTAATGTTACTTGATTTCAGATAATTTCTAGCTGAGATACAGTGAACACCGCAAATCGTGTTTTTCCAAAGGCGTTCTTGAAAAGGCTTCATCACCGGCTTGTTTGTAGATATTTTCGCGTACAAATTTCACGGAATGTTCTTGAAATGACACTTAACAATGTACAAAAGGTTTCAATAAATTTACTCTATCCATATACATGAAAAAAATCGCAAAACGTGTTTTTTTCACGCTGAAACCCCTACCCTTCCCTTAACCAAAATGAAGCCATTGAACACACCTCACGTTTAGTCAAGGTTTCATTGAGATTGTACGAACGATTAGGCAGCTATAGACCTCTGGAAAAAAATAAGCCACTGATCCCACTCCGACCCTACCCGAAAAGACAATTCGCGCTCTGTCGCTTGCGTTTCGCGCGGCTTGACACACGCTCTGAACTTGCGCACCCAAGATAACGAAAGGCATCAGCAGATGATACACGAAACGTCAAGTCGCCCGCGCAAGCGAGACAGATACCCATCTGGGTGGGAATCCAAATATCGAAGGACCAAATATAGATCGACAAATATTTCGAAACGATAGAATTATGAACTCTCAAAATAACGAAGGTTTAATTATTCGAAATGTTATGTTTCGATCGAAGAAAAAATCGAATGACTATAAAGCAAAGCATCATTTATTCGAGAGCTCATTTATCTGAAAACGTATATTCAGATCGTCTGCAATTTGAGACATACAAATATAGATTGGAACAATCTATAACATCCATATCTCCGAAACAAAAACAAGCGAGTATCTAATATTCGTAATACCGCCTATAGCGAAAAGCAATATATCGAGACGCAAAATATCGATGGTCCGAAATGGCGAATGCCAAAATGGCGAACATGGTATGGATGCCGTCCCGGCCGACCGCTAACGCTATCTGCCTCGATCACAAGTTTTCGCCATCCGAGCCATTCGACATTTTGACCCTTCGCTATATTAACCACTCGATTTTTTTGCCGTTCGATTTAATGCTTTCTGTTTTTTGACCCGTCGCTATATTTACAATTCGAAGATTCGTCTTCTCGAATTACTTGGTGTTATTTATATGAGCAATTCGATATTATGTCTCTCAATATTTTTAAAATCGGTTTTTGTTTTTCGCTATATTTCAACTTCGAGATATTCGTATTCGGAATTTTTAGTTACGACTATATAAACCCTCCGAACATTGATCTATCTATATTCAAACATTCGACATTTTTTAATTCGATATTTCAGCCCATCCGAATATTGATCCATCGATATTTCGACTCCTACCCGCCCATCTGCCTTGGCTGCCATCTGCTACGCGCCCCGCGCTCAGATTCGAGGGCCGAGTTGCGTCGTCGATCTTGGCAGACAGTGGCCCTACAACAACGCATCGAGCGCCCAAATTCTAATGCTTCGCATCCAAAAACTATTTGAAGAAAACAAAATCCCCTTAACAATTACACTCGGGGTACCCCCCCTGAACTCGCCAGTTCAGATTGCGTCCCCTATTATGAATCATCCCGTATATATAACGCCTCAAATTATTACACCGTTTTCCGGCCTCCAGAGTAGCTGTTACCCCGTAACAATGTCCACGTCGTACCTGGCTGCTTGTTGCGTCGCAGTCTGCCTCTTCAAACAAGCGTCCAAGTGTTTGTTTATGTGCAAATCGGAAACGTCGACTGCGCAAACCGGACACGGCACGGTTTTCCCACTAGTCGCGGCGTTTACCATATTTTTCTTGCTCTTCGGTGTGAAAAACGTTGATATTTTGGAAACGCCGCTCGTGCTCGGACTTGACAGTGCTTTTTGCTGCTCGGCCACGAACGTACCAACGTTCTCGCTTTTCGTCACGTCTCCAGCGAGCGCTTCGTCTCGCTTCGTGGCAACTTTAGGCGAAGCTTTCTTCGCACTCTGATTCGTTCGCGCCGGTCTCACCGGCGTTGATCTCGTCGATTCGTCGACACTTTCGTCGCAACGTTCCTTGCCAGCGCTAATCTTCGCACCGGCGATACATTGCGCAAGCTTTTCTCTTATCTTCCCGAAATAAGACACGATCTCGTCCAGTATTCTGTTGGTGTGCAAATCCTTCTCGAATGTTTTTTCGAAACACGCCGGGCACTGCGTCTTGTAGTGCAGGTACTTCCTGATGCACAATGAACAGTCTGCAAAATTCGGGCGGAAAATAATTTCTTAGTTTGAGAAGTAAGCATCTTTTTAAGGGATCACAGTGTAAAATTTTGAAAAAAAAAATCGTTTTTTTTTTGCATTATGATAGTATAGATGGTTATAAACATGCTGTTCAATTTTTGGGGCGAAATTCGAAATCTTCCGGTTGCTACAACCGTTCTTAAAAAAGGGATTCAAACAGCTGCGCGAGACCTGGCGCAGACGGCGCGTTTTTCTCGAAATGTAGTTTCTCAAACGGTGTACACTCTCAACGGAAGAGTTTTCAAGCCATCCATTTTAATCTTTGACACAACATTCTTCACGCCATTCTTTATCTTGCTATAGAAGCTTTTTTTTAATGTTCACAATTTAAAAAATGAGAAACAGTCGAAAAAATAGGGTAAATTCGAAATTTTTTTCAAACCGCCGCCATTTTGTCAGTGTTGACTTTTAAAAAATCCTCCATAGCGAGATAGCGGGTTTCATACTGATTAAGGGCATGTACAAAGCCAACATAACCTCACAAATTTTCCTACCCATTTTTCTCATAGATGGTTAAATTTTTTCGGAAAAACAAAGCATTAGGCTCTGGAGAATTTCCTGATGCAGAGCTTGGTGATTTCCTTTTGCCCTAAATATTATTCATCTCTGAGGAATCTCTGTTCGAAAATTTCAGCTATCTCTTTGGCACTCATATGTCACGTGGTACATCTTCTACTTCGCCTTAATAAACTTTTTACAAATGTTGTTTCAGATAATATTTACAGCTAATCATATCAGATAATATTTACAGCTACAACCGCGGCCACTGTGAGGACTCCTTTTTTCGAAGACATTTGGAACCGTTTAAATTATTTTAAAAAAATAAACGTTCAAAAATGTATTTTCTGTTCTTCATGAGTAATTTGACTTGACATAAAAAAATCAGACTGATCAACGTATTTTGACGATAAAGAAATTACTGAAATCAGTTATTTTTCGATCCGTTTACACTGTGATGATCCCTTAAAGGGTCTTCTCACGTTAAACGTTAAAAAAGGCTATTTTCATGACTTTTTTTATCAGGTTTACATTATAGATATTGATATAAAAGTTGCTACACTTAATAAATACACTTTCGAAATACGTTAAAAGAAGAAAAATTTAATGTATTTATGTATCCCAAATAAACTTTAAACGCGTTTTCATCGAAACAACGTGTTTCGACGGCTTGTTGATCAAATCTTCAAAACTACTGAACCAATCCTAATGAAATGGTAACCACATATTCTTTACAACTATAGCCGTAGCGCATATCAAGAATATTTTTTTAATTTTGATACTTACTTTTTTTGCCAAAAACGGTGAAAAAAAACGTTTTCTTCTTTTTTTGAAAAATGTCCGCCATTTTGTTATTTTTGCATATATTAAAAATCGTATGATATGCGCTATAGCGATTAACATACTGAATCTAAAACCGTTTGATTTTTTGTTTCGGATGATCCATCTCCGAGATTTCATCAACAGCGCAGACCTACCATTTTTTTAGAACATTTTTTTAACTACCTTTTTTCGTCTATAAATAGTGATTTAAATAAATAAATACATTTTTTCAAAATGTATTTCGAAAGTGTACTTATTAAGTGTAAAAACTTTGATATCGATATCTATAATAAAAATCTATGAAAACAATTCATGAAAATAGCCTTTTTTAGCGTCTAAAGTGACAAGACGCCTTAACTTCTTGCCTAATCGAGTCCTGGTAAATACGTGGAGTCGGGCGTTCACTCCTGAAATCGGTTGGAATATCTTCTTCACGATTTTTCCCACTTTTTAATGACAGAATATTTAATATTGTGGAGTAAGGAGCCCGAAAAACGGTTACAACTATTGTCACGGAGTTGAAGTTTGCATCGTTGAAATGCAACGAAAATTCCTGCCAATTTCTTATTTTCATTATTATCCAAAATCATACCCTGCAAATTTGTTGTAGATCGCTAAGTAAGCATCCTAGAAAACGTTTGCGCGATTTTCGTAGCTCAAATCTGCCAAATAAAATTTGGGAAATTAAAACACAAATCACTTTCGTTGCATTCCAACGATGCAAATGGCAACGTTATATGATGATTGTAGAATACAAACCCAAACGGACCTGCAGTAACTGCTGCTACGGTAAAATAAATATGCATGACGTTGAAGTTTACGTCGTTGGAATGTAACGAAATTTTTTTTTTTTTCGCATTCTTCTATTTTTTTTAGCACATTTAGGCTACGTCCCAATCGAAACATTTTCGCGAATCCTTATTAAAATCTGTAATTAACAACAGCAATAAAAAGAGATTTGAGATTATAGTAAAAAATAAAGAAATGAAAAAGTCGGGAGAAATTTTAGTTGAATTCCAACGATGCAAACTTCAGCACTATAGAATTTTACTGAATATATGTGCAACGTCTATTGCAAGGGCAGGAAGTCCAGGATATTCGTTTAAAGCCTTAGGCCACAGTAACGGGTATAAAATCATGTGCGAATTTAACAATATTTTTTCGTATGAAAAAGTGATTCACTCATAAAATTAATTACTCATCGATTTAGTATGAATATCAAGCTGTTAGAAAATATATATATTTTTTTTTCGATGTACAAAATGGCCGACTACTAATATTTTCTTTTGTTATTTTTTTTAGGCGCTCCGTGGCGTGACATTTAGCATCCCCAATTTTTTATTACCTAGAACAAAAAACAAAAATTCTCGTCAATCTACATTAGAAAACCCAGAGAAGTACGTAAAGAATTAAAAAAATATTGTTTTATTCAAAAGTTGTAGGTATTTGAACTTAAGAAATTAATTTTCAGTGAAAAATTTCAGTATAGCTGCTCATAAAATGAATTTTTTTGATTAATCAGAAATTCCGTATCTACTTCTCTGCGAAATGCAATTAGAAACATAACTTTCAAATTTGAAGTAAATCGAGTGAAAATTGTTGAAGTTATTTGTCACGCCAATTGGAAAAAAGCTGTTTCGAGAAGTTTCGAATAGTCAGCCATTTTGTACATTGAAAAAAAAATATATATTTTTTCTAACAGCTTGATATTCATACTAAATAGATGTGTAATTAATTTTATGAGTGAATAACTTTTTCAGACAAAAAAAAATTGTTAAATTCGCACACGATTTTATACCCGTTACTGTGGCCTAAGGCCTTAATCGTTCAAGTAAATTGACAAAAATAGAGGATATTCGTTTCATCATTAAAGGGTTAGCGACAGCGACGACCCAAAAATCAGGGTTATTAAAAAAAATTACTGTTGAAGGAATAAGCAAAATGATTGAAAAATAGTTTGGACATTTGTTTTGCATGACTTTTGGAGCTCGAGTCTGCCAAAGGAAATTTGAGAAATAAAAAAGATTTATTTTCGTCGCGTTGCAAAGATGCAAACTTCAACGTCATACAGAACGAATTTCCAAAAAAGTCTCGTAAGATTGTTAAAAAGCAACAAAGGTCATAGATTTTTCTCCCGGACGACACGTTCGATGAACTTGCGAACGTCGTTATTTTGCTCTAGGCACAGTCGACCCGTGCGAAAGAAAATGAGGTTTTCACTGATCGAGTATTCTCCTCTGAAATAAAGCTCTGATCAGACAGGGATAAATCTGTTTGCACTTCCCCATGAGCACCTAACTACCACTTTTGTGATCTCCATTGTTAGATCCCAGGTTCAATAAACATCGGTACGTTTTTATGGTGTCGAAGTGTGCATCGTTGGAATGTAACAAAAGTTCTTTTCTTTTTTTGCCGTTTTAGTTCACGGATCCCTAGCGGATGTTTCAAAATATTACGCTGATTTTTGTACGCTAAATATCCCAAAAAAAAAAAATCAGTCAATGAGCCAAAAACTATTTTCGTTGCACTCCAACAATGCAAAACTCAATATCATCCGTTTTTACAATGCGAGGGCCAATTAAATACAGAAATCTTACAATTGTGGGAGCACGGCGTCATGACGGACGTCTCCATGTACTCGTAACAAATGCCGCAGAGCAGTAACTCTTCGATTCTCTGTTAAATAAGATAAATACGAAACATTTATCAGATAAAATATGCCAGGGTGTGAATCATGGGTCCAAAGTTTGCATCCTAGCGATCAAACGGTTTTATTCATTTCTTTTCTATTGTTAAAGTTCATATTATTTTCTCGCACATCTACTTGCTTAACGGGAGATATACACCTAGATGGTCGAGGTCGAGGATTTAGAAGCTATGAACATTCCGACGACAGTAGGAGACCTGCAAATGGGCCTGATATCGATGATTCCATGTAAGTTGACTAATTTCATTATTTATTCATTCCCAACTTTTCAAACGCGTTTTTCTCCAAACCACATTCTTCAAATCGGTACCCAAAATTTCTCCAAAACCAATGAACCGATTGCCTTGAGATTTTTTGTGGTTATTCTATACACCATTATCTAGTACTTGTCATAGGATTTTTTTTCCGTTACTTAGTTTTTGTTTTATAGGAAAAGTAATAACTGATTTTTGGCCCAAAAATCACTATTTATGTTCGAACGTCTGCCATTTTGTCATAAATCGATATTTTCAAAATCGGCTATGACAAGTACTAGATTATAGTATCTAATTTAATAATCTTTTTGGTTTTTTTTTTTCAGATGATTTTTGAAGAAACGCCAGTGGGTACCGTATACGCAGATTTTTTTACAACACTCCAAGGACCGTACAATATCCTTGTATATTTTTGGTACTTTTAAATAAAGAAAATTAAACATATTTTTGAATGTATATACTTTTAGATAATTAAAACCCCAACCCGAAATTTCAAATAGTTTTCCTTGAAAAAAATCACAAATATGACCTCCGGCTCCTAGGCGTACATCTCCCCTTAAAAAATATCGTAAAATGAATTTTTTTATTTTCGACCACGGAAAAGGACCCTTATCGAGAGGTGAATTGTTAAAAAAAAATCCTATTATCCGTGGCTTTGATGTAAGCCCTTTTTTTAATGGCATTGAATATGAGGTGACATGAACGGAACTCGGAAAAAGTTTCAACCATTTTTATATTGTGGAAAGCATCCTTATCGGGGATGGGAATGAAAGTTGATTAAAATCTTATCTCCTGTCAGTTTGATATAATCCCTTTTTTATTGGCATTGTACGTGCCATGGCCAAAAAGAAACTCCTTCACAATGCAAACTTCAGACCCATTGAAAAGTATCAATGAAAAAGCAAAATAAATTAAGATTGCATAATATTTGTTCAATAATAATGGGCATCGGCATTTGGCAGGATCGTATAAGTAAAATGGTATTGAAGTTTGCATCGTCGGGATGCAACGAAAATATCTTTTTTTCATATTGCTCAATTTTTTGGGCCCATTCAGGCTACAAAAAGCATTGAGCCTTTTAAAAAAATCGTGAATGCGATAAAAAGGATAAAATTTAAAAACGAAGAATTTTCGTTGCATTCCAACGATGCAAACTTCACCATTCAGTAGATTCATTTTATTATTTGATAAATCGATTATTCGTATGTGTATGTGTGTATGTGTATAAATATTTTCACACATACACACACGAATACACTATTGGATGTTTATTTTATTTATACTTTGTTATAAATGTTCATTATTATAAGATTTATTATAATTATTGTAATTTTATCATTCAATAAATCATCTATTTGTATGTATGTGTTATTTATTTATAAATGCGAATAAAAGACTAAATAAATTATCGATTTGTTCGACGGAACAAATGACGGCTCTGCGTGTAGAACAAATAATCGTGGATCGAAGTTACGACGAAATAATTCGATAAATTGATACATTTTCGCGAAGTTCAAGATTGGACGAAAAATATATGTATTACTGGTTCGTACAATGTATGGAAAATATTACCTGAAGTTCCGAATATTCTTGAGGCCATGTTATTTGCGCGAATTTACCCATAATCTGTAATTTCACGATACGGGAAGAAGCCGTACGGAGGTTAGAATGTGCACGACAAGCAATTTCTTTATACGTGCGCCGCGCGCTCCACTATGTATTTTGTTGCACGGGAGGACAATATTGCAATTCATTTGACACACGTGCGCGATCCGAGCATAAAAACAATCGACAGCACACGAGATTGTAGGGCAAAATAAACAGAAGGGAAAAATAATTTTTGTACGTCAACAAAGAGTACTGGTCGTACTGGTGACGCGAAAAAACGAAACCACTGACCGCAGGGCGATGGAAGAGACGCAACATTGAGGTGGTATTTTCTCGCCCGTGAATTGCGACGAATCGCCGGCAGGTTGCGCGCCGACCATGCAGTACCGAACGCGAATAAGTAAAAAATCTACTTCCATATTTGTTACGTTATCGTAAATAGATTTACCGTGAATTCATTACGTACTGGGGGACAACAACTGTTGTAATTTTGGGCTGTTTTTACTGACTATTTTTCTATTTTCATGTCCTTTTTATAATATATCGGCTAAGCGGAATGGTTCAAAGCAAAGAAACGCGTTTCGGTCGGCAGAAACGAGTAAACACCTATTTTACCACCCGAAACGTGTTCCACATCGGGCTAAGCTTTCGCTTTAGTGACCATTCGAGTTTAATGGTACAGTGTAATGAAGTAGAAACGGTAATGCAGTTCGCATCCATACCGATCGTAACTTAAACAGTGTCCTTGTGGCCATGTATCACACACTTCGAAATGTTGAACCCTAATTTCGACCAAACGACGCAATCAATTGAGATAAAATTTATCGTTTGCATGCGATATTGTTGCAGAAAGAGTCTGATGATCAACATTTCCCCAAATTTTGGAAAAAAACTTCACAGGTTGTAGTTACCATGGGTTAAGGGGCTATACCAGTTTGAATGCTGAAAATTTGGGTGATTTTTGGGAATTTTTTGCAAGAAAAGTATTCAATTAATTGTTTTGGAAAATTAAGAATATATTTGGCTATATCTGACCTCTATCACATAATTTTTTCATAGAAAAATATTGAGATCCAAGCGACTTATGCGCTGCCTGCAAAGACGCAAAAAAAAAGTTCCTCCACTGCTGACATGATTCCGGTCGATTGAGTAGCTGAAACCAAAAAGGAAAAAAATGTCGTTAAACTAGAAGGTATTTGCTGTGCAATGACGTAGGATTTTCGAAAAATATCAAAATCTAACAAAATGGCGTAGTTATGAAAAAAGTCGGTTTTCTTGCCTATAAAATGGTCGTTTTTATCAATGCCAAATCACCAATTTTCATCCAATCAAAAATATCCTACGTCATTGTAGAGTAAATATATGCCAGAGTACTCAGTTTAAATTGCAAGTGAATCGGATAGTTGCTTTTTGAGTTACAATGTCAGAAAATTTAAATAATCTCATTTCGAGAAAATCGCGTTTAAAGACTTAACTGTCTTTAAACGCATATTTTTGCAAGATAAAATCATATTGACATGAATGATATTAATGATAATGAGATTCTTGAAAGTATAAACCGTCGAAAAAGCCAAAAATATAGATTTTTTGAAAGTGACTGGTATAGCCCCTTAAATTGTGAATTACTCACTGATGCACCGAATTCGTGCACATTCCGTTGCCGCCAGGCTTCCATCAGTGAAAAAAAACACATTTTGAGCGTCGTTTCAACTGATTTTATGGAAAATGTCGGAGAAATTGGGGTTCAAAGTTTTTTTTTTTTTACATAAAACTAGCAAAATTGTACCAACGAAGCTCACATTATTATCGACAATCCTGAAAATCTAGTGCATCAGTTTTCTCACTGGCGGTGATTCCGCATGATGATCGTGCACGTGTACATGCATCACACACATCGCCAACCGTGGTCGATTGGGTCTCTGCTCTTTGATATAGTGATAAAACGTTATTGAGGCTGTAGGTCAGGCCTACTTAGCCAAGTAAATAATACAATTTGCTGTAGTATGAGTAGTTGGAGGTTGCTGTGACATCTGGCGGTAGTTCGCGGCGGCTCGTAGCTAAAAATTACGATTTCTGCAATACCGTCGTGACCGCGTCGAAATTTCGCAGCATGTGATACATGGCCTTGCAGCCGAAAAATATATCGATCGAGTCATAAGGTGGCGCGGAAGGTTCCGATCTTCGTCAACAGATGTCGCCACGTCTATTGTTTACGTGGAGATAAAGGGGAATCCCCACATTTAGAACGTCGAGACGACTGCTGATTCTTCGCACGTTCTTTGGTACGCCCGCCATGACGGAAAAGGATATTCTCCAAGTGACATCGGTGAAAGGCTCGACCTTTATTGACTCCGTCTACGAACCTAGCCTCAAGAAAAACGTACGAAGAAGGGAGAAGCTAAAAGAAGGGAAAAAATATAATCGACAGCCGACAGTTCGCCGTTTCGAGCGGTGAATTGCACGAAGTACGGAACGTACGCTACACGGTAATAGAAGGAGAAGAGGAAGGGTAAGCAACATATCTCGGGGCAATAGTAATGTAACAGGAGTTGGCGAAGAAGAGTAGGAGGAAGGGTCGGGCGGGGGTACACAGGAAGGAGAAGGTACAGGAGAGTAGAGGAGTCATGGTTCCCGAGATAAATAACCGGGCAGTAATTGCGTGCGGAGCGATACCATATTTCATACGCGCTATAAGCCATAACTTAGGAGGCAATTACCGTGAGTACGTCATTTATCATCGCGCGCCGGCGGAAGCCGTGACGGCCGGTGGCAAGGGCGGGTACACGCGGTAGTGGGGAAGGGGGGGGGGGGGGCTTTCTTCCCTCCATTCGAGAGCATTGGAACGGGACATAGTACTACGGGCTTCTGCTATATCGTACTCCCCTACAGAATCTCGCTTTTGCGAGAATACGAATTAGCACCTATGCTTTTTCAGGCTGTCGCAATTTTTCGGCCACGCCAACTTTCTCGAATAACCGGGAGACGAATTTCCAACATAATTTGTTCTTGAAAGGATAATTGATGGTGCCATTACTCGGGGTTGGAAAAGCTCTTTCTATATTGACGATACATATTATTCTTAATCTTACTGATATTACAAAATTGTTATCTGTACATTCGGTTCTTCAGACTAAAATTGAGCTGGTCGGAATATGTCGCTGAGAAGAAATCTATCATTTTTGCAATTTTTATCTGTTTATCCATCTTATTGAGCGAAGTTGGCGTGGAAATAGCTAGAGCTTTTTACTCGAAACTTCGGAATGTGAAGATAAAAGGTTCCGAAATTGCCTTGCATTATGTTCTGTGACGATTCGTCGAGACGAGCGTGAGGAAATCTGATTTTCCTTTTAAGGGGTTG
Source organism: Ophion obscuratus (assembly GCA_964007375.1). Taxonomy (NCBI): domain Eukaryota; kingdom Metazoa; phylum Arthropoda; class Insecta; order Hymenoptera; family Ichneumonidae; genus Ophion; species Ophion obscuratus. Next base: position 41,060,144 of record OZ023317.1, read on the forward strand.
GACTTTTGTGACGATCCGAAAATCAAATTAATTTGGAAGGCATAAGTAAGATGATAAAAAATTGTTTGGACATTTCTTTGCATGTACATTAGCAAGCTGCGTACTAAAATCCACTAAAGAATATTGACAATTAAAAGCGTTATAAGCTATCTCCTGAAGGACGTTCAAACGTGAGGGGCTTGTCGGTGTACTTGCTATTAGCCACCCGGTTGATCATCAACAAACAAAAAAATTTAATTAAAATAGATAATACTGACTAAGACTTGACCAAGCTTTTTTGTTGCTATCGTGTTTCAATCTTTTAAACTATTGATTTTTTCCCTATTTTTCAAGAAAAACTGATATTATTGTTGATAGGTATTTAAAAAGTAAAGAAGATCGTCTGTCAAGACCAAACTACTTTTACACTAAATAAGTGCACCACATTTCGAGCCAATCCGTTCATTAGTTGTCGAAAAATTGTGTACACCGTTTTGAAAAACATGGTTTCGAGAAAAATGCGTTTAGAGATTTACTAGCAGTTCCACCGTTGTAATCATGACTTTACCTTCAATCTTCGATTCCTCCATCATATGTTATACCTTCCTCTGCGATTAGAATTGCCTTAAGGGGTTATATACAGTCAGGAGGCCCAACAAGATCGATTTTTCAAGAATTTTTATTGAAAAGGGTAGCTATAACGGGAGGGTAGGGTAGGTTTTTTTCAGCGTGAAAAAAAACACTTTTTTGCGTTTTTTTCATTTATATGGATAGTGTTAATTTATTGAAACCTTTTGTACATTGTTAAGTGTCATTTCACGAACATTCCGTGAAATTTGTACGCGAAAATATCCAAAAACAAGCCGGAGACAAAGCTTTTCCAAGAACGCCTTTGGAAAAACACGATGTGCGGTGTTCACTGTATCTCAGCTAGAAATTATTTGAAGTCAAGTACCATTAAAATTTAGTCAATGTATCATCAATCCTCCCCCCAACGGTTTTTGATAATTTTTTTTCATTTCTAAATTTTTGGTGATCATGTAAAGTGAAGAGTGCTATTTTTCACGAAAAACTCCGCCATTTTGGGGGTGGAAAACCCCCTCAATGTAAAAAAACTCAAACTAACCGTTGGAGGGAGGTATTTTGGATGCAGAAAGCGTGTACCAAGTTTGAAATAAATCGGTCATGTAGTATTCAAATGGCAGTGAAAACGGACTTTAAAAAAGTGGTTTCGAGAAAAACGCGGCACCGGATTGTTTGTGGATATTTTCGCGTACAAATTTCACGGAATGTTCTTGAAATGACACTTAATAATGTACATAAGGTTTCAATAAATTTATTCTTTCCATACAGATGAAAAAATTCGCAAAAAGTGTTTTTTTTCACGCTGAAACCCCTACCCTCCCCTTAAATCTATTAACGTAAAAATTTGTACACATATTATGGCAACTTTTAACTGTATTTTAACATTTTTTATTTGTAAAAATAATTATTTTGAAAGCTGCTATAGTTGATCTCCGGGAGCACCTCTAAAAAAGGCCTCTTGCGGTGAGCACGATATCTCTGGACTGGATCATTTAAAATAAAAATAAAAAAAAACAAAAAAAACAAAAAAAAAACAAAAAAATTTCGTTATTATAATGGATTACTTTGTAATTGATCGAAGAAATAAGCAAAACAATCATTTTTGACAAAATGGCGGCTTGTAAAAAAAATCGATTTTTGACACAAATGTAGGCCTTCAATTGTTTATAAAAGGGGGAATATTTATCGGTGATAAAAAACCTTCGATTAATTACTAAAAAATATACTTCAAAAGATTGTGTTAAAATTTGAGACTGGTCGGTTCAGCCGTTTTCACGAAATCTTGCTCACCGACTTTAAAACACAGTTTGCAGAAAAACGCGTTTAGTGTTTCAAAAGCATTTTCAAACGCTCTGACACGTTATTACAAATGTGCGTGTAACTTCGAGAATATTCGCCTGGTTGATAAGAGATTTCCTGCGTGCGTACTTGAATATATGTACATTACGAAAATAAAATACAAAATAATCGATTTTTCGAAAATCGAATGTTCCTTATCTTTCACGGTAGCCTAACCCCTTAACAGGACAGTTGCGCTCCGTACCCTCCAGCATTTATCAGGAAGCTCTTCAGTAAATCATTAAAGTAATACAGTTTCATTAGCTTCAATCATTATCCGACCCAGTTTTTCTTCCGATAATGTGATTATGAGAACGTATTAAATTATATAGAAAACGGGTTTTTAAAGCATTTAAAGAATCTATTTTCACAATGACCTGGTAAGTCTATAAAATCTTATATCGCATGAGCGGATTATTTTTTAAATATGTTTATCCATTTGCTAGTGACAAATAATAACAGTCGATTTTTTTTGTAAAAAGGAGCTTTTTTAGAGCCTACTGTTACCGTAATTTACAAAATTCCAAAAAAATATTCGATCGTACCAAAATTTTATGATTATACTTAAGGTACATTCATTTATTTTTCATTTCAAATGATCCTAGCTGCCAGAACCACCTACCCCGAATGGCCATCCAGCAACGCTGGCACTTTGTTAAAATAATCCACTGTTTATCCCAATTTTCAACAACAAAAAGTACTCAAATTTAGCAAGACTATGTGTTAATTGTGCCCAAAATTCCAACCTTCTCCCAATACTCAATCAATCAATAGAGTTTTATTTGCATAACTTAAAAAAAAGTTTTTTTTTTACAAAACTTATACAATGTCAGACAATATGTCTTTAACAAATCTTATAATCTCTGCCGTTTCATTCTTATCCATAAATCGGTATATCTTACAACTGCTCACCACTCGCCTGACCACCCATTTATTCTTCCCCTCTCTCGGTATCTCATTCCAAACACCTTTTACTCCAAACTTCCTCAATCTCCCTGAAATATGCACAAATCCCTTTCTGTATTTTTCCTCCCAACATATTTATTACTTCCTCAATAATCGCCACCTCATCAATTCCTTCCAGCCAATCCTCCACGCCTTTTTTCGCATTTTTCGTCACCATCTATGTACCTGTATCTATAATGACTGTAATGTACTCAAAATAAACAGTATAAAAATAAATAATAATAATTGATCCTACTTCGAGAATGGTTGTACTATACATAGACCGTGATCGGCTGTGATGTTGGTTCTGTCCTATTGCAGTATCTATAAATTTCACATACAGCATTTTTCTATAGTGATTTCTTTCTCATGTATAGTCGAATGAGTCTTAAGAAGTATACAGGATCTATGAGGATTTTATATGTGCATATTTGCATATATCTTTATAGCTTTTATTGTATACTTTTTCTTTATAAAAACAAAAATTGTGTTTTATATATGGAAGAATATATGTAGAGATCTAAAAAGTGTAAAATTTCATATTCATATCATTTTATTGCAAACCTACAGAAATTTCATATACAGCATTTTTCTGCAGTTCCTATACGCACTCGCATGAGATTCTTGAGCAGTATATAGAATCTAAGAGAATTTTATATGTCCATTTTCGTACAATATTTTTATAGAATTTGTTTTATATAATTTTTGTACAAACATCATAACATTCTTTCACTTGGGGCTCTCTGCTTTTTTTTACAGAATAATAAATGCTCCAGGGTCTCATCCCGCTCATCACAAATTCTGCACATCCAGTCACTCTGTCCTTTCTTTCCCGCTCTTCCAACATTTCCACATCTTATTCTAGCCCACATTTCTTTGTCTTTGCCCTTCACATTTACCTCAGACCAATATTTCCAGGGCATAATATCATCCTCCACAATAAACTTATACCTACGTCGTACCCTTTATTTTCTCCCCCTCTTTCTTCAACGTCTCGTTTTTCAAATTTTCTAATCCCACCTTTATTTTTGTTTCAATTTCTCTCACCTCTCTCCGTTCCCAAATCATCCCAAATCATCCTGATTATATCCTGCACCCCCATTTCCGTTAATACATGCTTTAAGCACTTCCCCCACTTCGACGGCACATGATTCACAATGGCTCTTACTTCCTTCAACAGACAAGGTTTTGGCCATCTTTTTTCAGTCATTCCTAGTACGTCTACAATATATCGTAAAGCCCTTTCTCTTATCAGATACTTCATCGTCGGCACACCCAGCTCTCTTCTCCATACATGCAATGGTGTGGTCCTTTTTACATCTAACGCCATCTTGCAAAATCTACTTTGGATCCTTTCAAAAATATCTATTTTGCCCACACCCCACATTTCAACTCCGTACATAACGCCCGCTCTTACCATCGAATTCAATAAATAATGCCTCTCCTCCATTATGTCTCTCCCCTCTCCCAATACTCTTATCAGTTGAAAAAAGAATGAAAGTTGACCTGTTTTTGGGTCGCAAGCTAATGGAGATCCGTTAATCCGACAAATCCTCAAAATCCATTCCCGCCTGCTCAATCTTTTTTATCCGGCCTCCAAACAACTTTTCAATCCGACAGTAGACTTAAGCGACTGACGGCTTACGAGCCTAAGAGTGAATCATTCGCCATAGAGAGCACCGTTTCAGGCAACGTAATACAATGCGATCATGGTACAAGCCGAGCTCGAGAGAGCTGGAATCTTCTTGGAGCGAGGTGTGCAAAGCGATTTAATAACATCGAGAGCAGGTGTCTGTATATCGCGGTAATAACTGTTCCGGCAATAATAGCGCCAGTAGGTACATCTGCACGTACATACAGGCATTACAAGGGTCCATATCGCAGCAACTGGACAATGGAGTGCACTGTTTCGATGGCGAAAACGTGTAGAGGCCTCTGTATATCGTGTGCGCCCTCTCTATGGACTTTAGGTCCATAGGGAAGTAGTGCCAGCTGAAGTGGAATCGGGCAGGTTGCGAAGCTTGCACGTAGCTAAGGGAGAAGATCCGGCAGCTCACCGGAGAATAGGGTTCACCCGGGACAAACGTGTGTAGTCCGCTGCTAGTGCCACTAATGTTCGCCGCAAGCTCCGAACACTATGAACTCATGCGGCCAAGCAAAGCAACCCTCTCTCTTCCTCTCCCTACTGATCTATTCCTCCCTCCGCCGTTCTTCGTCGTTCGCTCTCAACCGTACTCCGATAGGACTAACGTACGTATACACCACTGCAATAATGTAACGACAAGCGTGGTAGCGGTGTTTCAGTAGCTTACAAGATACGCAGCAAAAGCTTTAGCGGTGGTAGTAGTCGCGGTGCGGTGGTGTGTAAGCGGCCAACCGGCTCCGCAAACCGGATTAATTACAAAGCTCCGTAAAAGCCGCCAGCAAGGAGACCGCAGCAATCTCGCCGCACGACAATACAGTGTCCGCAGCTAATATTACTACACACCAGACTGGGGGGTTGTTACCGTGGCCGGTAGCACGTAATGCGCCTTGAATTATGTCCGTGAGCCAAATGCCGACTACTCAGCCGCCTCTCTCTCTCTCTCTCTCTCTCTCTCTCTCTCTCTCTCGCTCCCTCGCCATCTCCCTTGTGAACGCGTTCAGCCCCTATGGCCCTCCTGCACGCCAACGGTACTGCATTTATACCATTGTTGGAACGTGCTGGCTCGCCGAGCAAATCCGAGTCGTTTCGCAGTCCTCCCTACTACTCCACCGCTGAGCAGGAACAATGAGGTGCATCCTAAGGTTTTCCGTGATCCAACCCTGCTAGCCGGAAAGAACAGACGTGAATGATGAGCCTTATCGCCCATTGACGGTTGACCAATATTGATAGGATGCCTCATTCGGTCGTTCCACATCCCCTTTTGCTTCGAAGAGTGTCCAATTGTCGTTAGGACTCTTCAATGAATCGCTAATTACTTCTATGATGAACGAATGATTCGTGAAACTACGGGCCTCTTGGCAGTCTACGAAATATCGTCTCATCTCGGCTGTAACAGCCGTACGTGTAAATGAATTTAACCGCAGAAGCTGAGTGAAGGAGGGAGCGATTTACGAATTGAGGAGGGTTGTCGTTTCGCGGTCCTCCCTACTGCTCCGCTGCTATGCAGGAACAATGAGGTGCATCCTAAGGTTTTCCGTGATCCAACTCTGCTAGCCGGAAAGGACACACGTGAATGATGAGCCTTATCGCCCATTGACGGTTGACCAATATTGATAGGATGCCTCATACCGTCGTCCCACATCCCCTTTTGCTTCGAAGAGTGTCCAATTGTCGTTAGGATTCTTCAATGAACTGCCAATTGCCTGTGCAATGAACGAATGATTCGTGAAACTACGGGCCTCTTGGCAGTCTACGTAATATCGTCTCATCTCGGCTGTAACAGCCGTACGTGTAAATGAATTTAACCGCAGAAGCTGAGTGAAGGAGGGAGTGACGTACTAATTGAGGAGAGCTGTCGTGCTGCATGGTAGCAATGAAGACGCGCTGTCTCGGGGCCTGTAGAACGATTCCTCTTAATCTTGCTCATCTCTCACTTGCTCGATCTCCCAACAGAAACGATGGTGTGGGCAGCAGAGCGAGGGCAGAGCAAAAGAGATGAAGAGAGAGAGAGAGAGAGAGAGAGAGAGAGAGAGAGAGAGCCACGAGAACCTGAAAAGTCCAGACTTGCCGGGAAGGCAAGCAAGCGTAGGGGAGAGCTCCAAGCGAACACACACACACACGTACAAGCGCTTGGGTTAGACACAAAAGCTGTTGTTTCGTGTGTCGAGCCTCTCAGCTGTCGTATCTCATGGCCATCATCGTAACGAAGTGAGCCTAATGCTCCTCAGCGCCGCGGGGATGTATTTTTAAACCACTCTTGGCAACATACAGTTTCATATTCTATTTTATAAGAGACATCACCAAGAGCACTCGGGGCCTCCGCCGAGGCGCGCTTCTCCTCCAGTTTGCCCGCTCCTTCATCCTTTTCTCTTCTTCCACCTCGTCGTCATTTTTATTGCACACCCAGGAACGCATATCCTCTTACAGCAACGAGCTCAGGCGTCGATACCCTTTCTGGTACCTTCTCCGGTACAAGGATCGGTGGCTGCCTTCTTTCTTCTTCACGCTCTTTCCTCTACTCTCTTTCCGTGCGCGCCAACTCTGCTCTCCCATGGTAGAGGGTTTGTGCCATTTGTGGCCCCTTACGCCCATCGTCTTCGCCACCCCGGAGTGATACTTTTCCATCCTTTGGACCGGCGGTATTTCGCGCTCTTCCCTGCCTCTTCAGTAGCTCAGCCGCATTGTGCGAAGGTAATGCGAGCCGCCAAAGTGCTTCTGCCTCCACCTCGCCACTAGCTGCAGCTTATCAATTCGTTTCGATGTCAGATATAACCTTTAGCGGCGGCTGATAGGGGATTCGCATCTGCGCGAGCTTTCTCGCCTTACTTCCACACTTTACTACATGGGCTACTTGTTATCCGTTCTAGCAGGAGGTAGTCTCTTCTCCGCTCTCGTCTTTTCCTTTCTACTTCATCGCAGTCGGGAATTCTCGGCGGATCGAAGATCAATTCCGTTCGGAAGATCCTTTTCTGCCATTTCTCTCAGCCGATTCTGCGTGAGCGGAAGCTCGGCAACCGGACTCCGATGAATGAACAGCACTTCAGGAAGAAGACGTTGAATGAAGTGTCAACCGAAGGCTCGGCACCTGTCGTGAAAAAACCTGGACCTACAAAAGCCCAAGGTGACGCCAATTTGACGTCGGGAGAGCCTTCGTCATCTTTTTTTGTAGCATACCACGCGAAGGACTTCTTCCTCAACAATGCCGGATTGCGTCCAAAGTTAATTAGGTGGAGAACCGAGAAAAGGTGATGGGGGACAAACGCTGTGTCGCGAAAACGACCAGGCTTTTTCTGGTGGGTGTGCTTGGATGCGAGAAGGCTTCCTGCCCGAGTGTGCCAAGGCGTTTCTGCCTTTTGGACAGGCAAGGAGCTGCCGTGCGGACGCCGTTGATGGCATGTGGTGATGGCGGTTCTTCCAGACTGCGCTGAGTTCGCGTTGAAAAATTAAAGTATTTTGATCAAAGGATCTCGTTTTCTTCGCCGGTGGCTGTCATACCCAGGTATAGCGTCATTACGGCATAAGAGAGAGGCAGAGAGAGGGAGAGAGAGAGAGAGAGAGAGAGAGAGAGAGAGAGAGAGAGAGAGAGAGAGAGAGGTATGAAGCTCCTCTTCTCAAGTACGTTGAACGCGGCCCGTGGAATACACGTGTCTGAGTGTGCGAGTGCCCCCGAGAGCAGCACTCCTGCGCTACCATAGCGCTGCTGAACCTCGTCGCGAGACTGCACCCCACCCTCATGCTCCACTGCCTCGTCCTTCGTTCCAGCGGTGGAAAACAGCTTTCCTCTCGCTCAACACTTCGAACGAGTGCTTTCACTGCTACGTGACAGGTTAGTTAGCCATAACTTCAATTTCCTTTGCACGCGGAGGCAAGAGGAGAGCGGAAGCAATGGAGCCGAGAGGGATGAGAGCGAGGGAGAGGCCAATACGGGAGTCTCCAAGTTTTGGATAGAGATCACGTATAAAGGATAGGGGCGAGAAGCTTTCACGAACGTCGACACTACAGCGATAATAGAAAAGTCAATTGAAATGAGAGATGAGTCGTCGGATTAATTCAGCAGTCTCCCGATGACAAATATATTTGATGCCACGAAGAATAGGAAAAAACGGAACGTACACTCATGTGTTAAGGTGCCTTAGGCCACAGTAAGGGGTATAAAATCATGTGCGAATTGAACAATTTTTTTTTCCTATGAAAAAGTGTTCGCTCATAAAATTAATTACACATCTATTTAGTATGAATGACAAGCTGTTAGAAAATATATATAAATTTTTTTCGATGTACAAAATGGCCGACTACTAATATTTACTTTTGTTATCTTTATTTTAGGCGCTCCGCGGCGTGACATTTAGCATCCACAATTTTTTACCTAGAACAAAGAACACAAATTCTCGTCAATCTACATTAGAATACCTAGAGAAGCGCGTACGGAATGTAAAAAATATTGTTTTATTCAAAAGTTGTCGGTATTTGACCTTGAGAAATGAATTTTCAGTGAAAAATTTCGTTATAACTGCTCATAAACTGCTCATAAAATGAAAAGTTTTCGATTAATCAGAAATTCCGTACGTACTTCTCTGCGAAATGCAATTAGGAACATAACTTTTAAACTTTAAGTAAGTCGAGTGAAAATTGTTGAAGTTATTTATCACGCCAATTGGAAAAAAACTGTTTCGAGAAGTTTCGAGTAGTCGGCCATTTTGTACATCGAAAAAAAAAACAAATCCTAACAGCTTGATATTCATACTAAATAGATGTGTAATTAATTTTATGAGTGAATCACTTTTTCATGCGAAAAAAATGGTTAAATTCGCACATAATTTTATACCCGTTACTGGACAACCTAATTGACAACCTAATCGTCAACCTTTCTGTCATGAATACCCGCCTCGCAATCAGCCAATGCGCGTCATTATCGTCACCCATCGCCCCCCTCAGACATTAAGGAGCTTGGAACGGTCCAGTTGAGTCAAATGACGGTTTATGATTTTTTTTTTGCAATGAACCTCAAAAATGCATACGAGGTATAGATTTATTCGGTAGATGCTGATTTTTCATAAAATGTAGAATTAACGGGCAAAATTATGCATTTTTATATTTTTATTACGTAAATAAGAAAAACTTTTGTGTGAGTACCAACTTGAAAAAGTATAATATTATTGATGATTATTATGAAAAAACTGCGTCAGCAAATGTTTTATACAACTCAGAATGAAATTAAGAGTCATTTATAATTCTGCCTGTTTATATATATATATATATATATATGTCACGAGAGTTTTTATTATTACCATTAATTAATGTCAAGTGTTGTGGCAATAAACTTCGCGGACAATGAGATTGGCAGCAATGCTCTTTATTCGCTAGCCAAGATTCGTCATCTTTCATCATACCTTGACGGTTCAATGTTCAGTATATATGGTTTATTATGGGCAAGATGGTTTTTTTCCTTTTAAATGATTACAAAGGTTTAGTTTGCGTTAAGGGTTAACACCACTCTAGGATTTTGGAGAAATCGTTTTTTTGGCTTAAAAAATACTCTGGGGTCATAAAAATAATGTGCAATAGGTCCTGAAGCGATTTTTTTAAAGGTTCAATTATCGATTTCGCCGCAGCGCCTCGGACTTCTTTTAAGCGCCTCGTACAACTTTGAACGCGTTTTTTTTCGAAACCACTTTTTTCAACTGGGAGGACGGATTACTCGAACACCTTTGAATGGATCGATTTGAAATTTTGATAGTAGCTTCACAATTACATTCTCTGTGGGAGTACATAGCCGTTTTTTGATTAAATGTAAACTTTTTTCATAAACAATTTACTGCTTATGTTTTGGGCAAAAAGTCGATTTATATCTCTCAAAGTGCGCCATTTTTTCAAAATTCGATTAAAAAATCCCTGCGTAGTCCCATAGCTAATAATATATACATTATATTTTTTTTTGTTCCAGGTCTTATACTTTACGAGAAAACCATCCTCCGGTGAAGCTATTTGAAAAAAACACGTTTTTCAAGATGGGTTTTGTTGCCACCTTATTTTGTATGAAAATGATAATTATTTTTTTTTTCGAAATACTTTGATATGTGTTAAATAAACCCTCTTAAAAGAAATCCTATATCTTTTTTTATACTCCCAAATAAATTGTCAAAGTTAGGCCTTATTTTCTGCCGCTAGAGTGGTGTTATCCCGTAATCCATTCTGAGAAATGGTTTATATGGGTGCTAAATAGCCAAAAAATTACATTGCACGCAGCGTGAACGTCTTGTCCATTTAACCGCACGTAAAATTACATACGTTACATTTGTTTCTCTCGAGTGTTTTTGGTGAAAAAAAAAATCGGAAAAATCGTAAAGACGCAGTATAGTCTAGACAATAACATATATTTTATTTATTTATTTAATTTTGGGTTGTGGCTAACACTCCGACCGCCTTAAGAGATCTGGAGTATTATACTTTCTAAAGTGATCTTCTCCACAGATACGGCTTGGTCGTATCGAGCTGCCAATAAGCTCACGATTAAAATAATGAAATTGAACAAGCATTCATATCGTATTTCGTTCATGAACTTTAAATTGAACTCTCGAGCATTGATCATGAACTCTCGAGCACTTGTTGCAACATATATTCATTATTTTATTAAGGGAAGGTTCCGCCTTGTTGGGCCAAAAAATGTTTGATTTTTCACCAATTTTTTATGCGAAAAGTATTAAATATAGAATGTTGATTAGAATCAAGAAGAAAAATTGAAAAATAAAAAATAGTGAGCAAAAAACTGCGAATTTTTTTTAGAAACAAACAAACTTCCTTTCGATAGCTCACTATTGTTAAATTTTTTAATTTTTCTCGATTCTAGGTCAACTTATACACAATATTGTACAAAGTAAAAATATGTTTGATTTTTTTGCTTCAGATCACCTGTCCAGGACTTCCGCAAGCGAAGAATGTCATCGCCCGCGCACCGACATACGTGGCTCCTCCCACACCCACCACCATATTTTGTCAAACTTTAAAAAATATTTTCATATTCAATAAAGACCGCTTAGTCAACATACTAAATATTAACATTCTATATTTAATACTTTTCGTATAAAAAATTGGTGAACAATCGAACATTTTTTGGCTCAACAAGGCAGAACTTTCCCTTAAACACCGAGCTCGGGGGTGGGAAAAGGAGGAATTTTGGTGATCTTTTTTCTGGCAAAAGTGGGTTTTCAATTTTTTTTTTACGACAATGAATAAATTTGGATATTTTTACACTTTTTGCATTGCAAAATATTTATAAATGTGATAGATACAATGCGGTGGCTATTGCTACTAGGGAAAGAAACATCCCAAATGAAAAACTCGAGCGCATTTAGTTTTAGCATAAAATCATCTCGTGCTTAAACGGAGAATTCAATAAAGTATTGATTTTGAAAAAATGGCCGCTGTCCAAAGTCAAAATGTTGATTTTTGGTAAAAAAAACACGCTATTTTCATTAATAAAAGAAACATCATACCTAAAAAAAATCCGTCGTTCAAGCACTACTTTTTGATATGTAAAAGAAGCTTGTCAAATTTGAAGTCGGTCGGTGCAGTGATTTTTGAGATATCTTGGTCGGCGATTTTGAAAAACGTAATTTTGAGAAAATTGCGTTCAAAGTTCACCGGTTCGCGAAACCTATCTATAAACGCCCACAACTCTCCCAATTTTGAACGAATCGACTTGAAATATTTTCAAAATGTTATATTTTGCGAACAGGTCGAATATAAAAAATCGGTATTTTCAAAATGTTCAACTATGTGTCCGCCCTTTAAGAGAGCTTCTATCCTATATTGGATGTGAGATGTACAGTTGATAAACTGGTCTGAGAATCATGAAACGTTTGGAAAATCAATTCGTACGTTTTTCTCCCTCCCTCTCTTTATCTCTTGGTATCCCCTGTACTCTTCTTGCGCGTAAGCGCTCTGTCGACTCAATCTCCTCGGCCTGTCATCGTGAAAACACGGCACGTCACGTTTCTCTCTACCTCGGTTTTTCCACAGTGAAAGCGGAGCTCAGGCTGTAGTAGAATCCCTTTGTGCTCGCACACGACCCATATACATATAGGGTGTCTCAAAATTACCTGGATTTTCAATTTATCAATAAAACGCATTATTTATTAGAAAAGTACGAATATTTTTATTTTAATGTAACTTACAATACATGGAGGTTATGTGTAGAAAACAATTTCCGATAAATAGCCGCCCCCGGTTTTCAAACGTTGACTCTTTTGACGAAATTTTCAATAACATTTTGGCATAATTGCGGACTAATTTCATCAATGGCGCGTCCAATTGCTTCCTTGAGCTCCGGAATGGTCTGTGGATCATTGGCTTTTTTCATCGGTACTTTTCCTTTCGGAAAACCACAAGGAAAGAAATCCAATGGCGTCATTCGCACGATCTTGGTGGCCAATTCACATCGCCGCGGCGCGAAATAACGCGATCATGAAACTTCGTCTGCATCATTCCGCCCGCAGTGTGGCAGGTTGCGCCATCTTGTTGATCTTGTTGCGCCATCTTGTTGAACATCAATACTTCCCGATGCCAGTTATTGGGAGTACAAATAAGTCTCCGTCGTTTTTTTAAATAAAAAATTGGGCACTTGTTGTGACAGAACGGTACTTTATGTTTCATTCAAAGTATTGCCCATCGCTAGCCTCTACTCTTTCCCATCTTTCTGGCAGCATGTGGATGCCGCGTCGGAAGAACGCTTCATCTTTTGAGGCTATCCACAAATCGACCCAATTTTTGGTATCTTCGTATGATGTGAAGTGCTGCTCAGACAGGCCGTGCGTTATCGATCGAAATAAATGATAGCCAGAGGGAGCAATGTCTGGTGAATACGGCGGGTGGGGTAAAACTTCCCAATTGAGTGTATCCAAGTAGGTTTTGACCTATGCCTGGCAAGCAGCATTTCACATGTGCAAAATCGGCGTTCAACGTTTCTCGGCTTCAGTTCATATGGAACCCAATTTCCTTGCTTTTGAATCATTCCCAACGATTTTAAACGATGTGAAATTGCTTGTTGAGTCACTCCTAATGTAAGTGCAAGTTCTTCTTGCGTTTGGCACGAATCTCCCTCCAATAATACTTCCAATTCCGCGTCTTCGTACACTTTCGACCTTTCGCTACGTTCTTTGTCTTCGACGTCAAACTCACCGTTCTTAAACTTTCGAAACCACTCACGACAACTTCTCTCACTTAAAGCAGCCTCGCCATATGCTTCTACACGCAACCGATGCGCCTCAGCTGCAGATTTCTTCAAATTAAAGAAGTAAATCAAAAGTTCCCGCATTGATGCTTATTCGGCTCAAAACTCGACATTGTCGCACGAAAAAAATTATGTGATGCTAATACAAAACTGCTAATATTTCAAGGTTATGGTCTTGCCAGATGTCCAACCTTACGATATGACGTTTCACATCTAACAATTTCGACCATAACCTTCTGGTGGGGCCATCTTTTGTCAAACGGCGAAGACTTATTTGTACTCCCAACATCAAAGATGAGTATTCTGTGTTCGCCACAAAAGAAAATGGCGCGCAATACAAAATGTTAGGTCATTTTGAGACACCCTTTATGTAGAAAGGTGATTTTCAAGACTTGTTCTCGAACGTCCTTACTTTTCGTAATCTAGCGTAGAGCGAAGTGATGCAAATCCTGCCAATTCCGCTATGGACATGAACACATACACGTACCTACATACGTAAGCATACACTTGTAAGCATATATCGAATATACATATTTGTTAGGGCTGGCAAAAAAGTAGGGGGTGGTATGTTGTTCGCAAATATGCCCGGGAAAAATCAAAGGGATAAGCAGCAGGATCTGCGAAATTGTTTGTACGTATATCTCCAAATATTGGTTCGCGCAAACATCGCTCTCCCTCTCTCTCTCTGGTTTTGCGTCGTTATACAGGACGAAAGCAAAATAACAAAAGGAAAAAACTCCGCATGGGATATCTCCTTCGGCAGTTTCACGTGGACGAGACAGGGGTGATGTAGCGGTCGATGGGCGTTCATCGCAATAGCTGAAGGATACCAGGGCTTCGCGGGCACTTTTCATCGGCACCTCTTGACAGGCTAAGTCGCGCTCGGTGAGCGGGCAAATTGGCTCCGAGATCTTCGAAGGCTTCAAAACACCAATGGTTTCCTTTTTCTGATCGCACGCGAGGGAGAAAATACTCTCGCGTGCACACATACAAAACAGGGACATTTTGATCGTGGGGTATTGTTCCTCGGGAGCTCTGCTGCTCGGCGGGAGACTAAACTCGTCGGTAGAGCGAAGCTGTTCGCAATCTCGAAACGAAGAATAGCTAAACGTTTGCACTACGTGGATTATATAACAGATTCGTACATATTAGGGTGTTGAATATCTTCTCGCTGTTTTTTCGTGAAAATTAATGAACCATTTTAAAAATTATTCCTTATGCTTTCAAACGATTCGAAACTGTGGTGTGATCAACTCCCAATGATTTTGCAAGCTCAGCTAGCGTCTAACATGAGTCTTCATGAAGTAGTGCCTTTGATTCAACACATCAAAATCGTTATTTTTAAAGCGTCTAAACCAATATCCGCATGTTGTTTCTGACAGAGCATGGTCGCCGTAAGTCTCAACAGGAATTCTGGGTGCTTTAGCTGCAGATGTTTTTTTTTGTATAAAGTAGTGCAGTAAAATTCCCCGCAGATACTCTTTTGAAACTATGTTTAAAAATTTCAAAAGTTCATGCAAATATTCGGTCATACGAAAGTTTTATCATCATACTGAAAGTCCATTTGTTTATTTGTTATTTTAGACCACCGTAGTTGTCAGAACCACCTCCACTGATTGGCCGGGGCCGGGTTGAAATACCGAAATTTGAATGATCAGAATGCTCAAAACTCCGAAAGAATACTACCCCGAAAGATCAAAACTCCGAAAGAGTTTTACCCAAAAGACCAAAACTCCAAAAATCTAAACGGGGCCGGGTTGAAATTCCGAACTTCGAATGATCAGAACGCTCAAAACTCCAAAAGAATTTTACGCGAAAGACCATAACTCCGAAAATCTGAACACCGTCAAAATAATTCGGCTATGGAAGTTTTAAACGTTTCAAAATTTTCAATAAATCATTTTATTTCAAGAATTTAAAAAAAAAATTTTATTAAGAAGTGATTTTACGTCAATTTTGAAATTTTGTCTAGATAATGTTATACCTTCTACATCATTTACAGTCAACTATGTGGACTTTCGCTGGCATAATCTTGACCAATCTTGTAATTTCGGAACCTTAAAATTAGGAATTTTAAACCGTCGGCGCATTCAAAGTTCGGAATTTCAACCCGGCCCTCGTGTCAAGACCATGCCAGCAAAAGTCTACACAGTAGACTGTAAATGATGTAGAACGTATAACATTGTCTAGACAAATTTCAAAATTAACGCAAAGTCACTTCTTAATGATAAAAAATTCTTTAAATAATTCGTCGATTTATTGAAAATTTTGAAACTTTTAAAACTTCCATAGCCGAATTATTTTGACGGTGTTAAGATTTTCGTAGTTTTGGTCTTTCGTGAAAGATCCTTTCGAAGTTTCGATCTTTCGAGGTACTTTTCTTTCGGAGTTTTGAGCGTTCTGACCATTCAACGTTTCGAATTTCAACGCGGCCCCATCTTGAATTTCGAAATATTAAAATTCGGAATTTTAAACCGTCGGAGCATTCAAAGTTTGGAATTTCAACCCGGCCCCGATTGGTCATGCATCAACGGCGGAACTTTGTTTAACGTTTTACAAATTAACAACGTAAAAATTACAAAATGGTTGATTTTATGATAGGTTTTAATAAATTAAAGACTTGATTGACATTGACATTCATTCAAGAAAGGATTGAATGTCAATGTGCGATTTTGTGAGGACTTAGATGGTTTGTTACAGAACTGTCACACAGTAATAAAACGGGTTAAATAATAATAACTTGGTTGTTGATCAATAGTCTTTAATTTAGAAAAAAAATTAAACTTGGCAAAAGTATGTATAAATTATGTGTGAAGTTCCGATCATGTCATCCCAATACTGTAACGAGAAAAATATATTGAAAATTGACCTGTTTTTCGACCCTCACGCTTCCGCAGCTCCGGTGTGCGTTACATACCAAGTCTATTACGAGAAACACGTTTGAATATTAGGTACAATCATGAAGGTTATGTGTGGAACACAGTATCCGATAAATGGCCGCCTCGTCCCTGTTTGCAAACTTCACTCCGTTGACGAAATTTCCGATAACATTTTGGCATAATTGCGGACCAATTTCATTAATGGTGTATCCAATTGCTTATTCGAGCTCAGGAATGGTCTGTGGATCATTGGCACACACTTTTCCTTTCAGAAATCCCCAAAGAAAGAAATCTAAAGGCGTCTAATCGCACGATCTTAGTGGCCAATTCACGCGACCATGAAACTTCATCTGCAATAATGCCTCTTCGTTTGCATGGTTTCGCCCGTAGTGTGGCAGGTTGCGCCATCTTGTCGATCTCGTGGCGCCATCTTACTGATCTCGTTGCGCCATCTTGTCGATCTCGTGGCGCCATCTTGTTGATCTCCATGCGCCGTCTTGTTGAACATCAATACTTCCTGATGTCAGTTGCCAAAGATTAGTACTCTGTGTTCGTCACACAAAAAATGGCGTGCAATTTAAAATGTCAGGTCATTTTGAGGCACCCTTTACTCAAACCACTGTTTTCCATATATATATTAATACATAATCATAATAATATCACAAGAAAAAGAACCATAAACAATTAGATCAGAAAATGATTAAGCCTAATGAAATTTCTTTGAATTGAGTATTTCCTGAAGGGCCTGCTAACCGATGACAAAGGGCATGACACGCCGCTGCTCTTACAAAAGGCGAATCCCCGTTTCCCAGGTTATTCTACTTGACGGATCCAGATGAAGCAAAGAGCAGGGGAAATCTGAAAGCGTTTATCTCCACATACCAAAGTTTCAGAACTAAAGATTGAGCAGTTTGCCTACCAACTTCGCTCAAACAGATGATCAGACAGACGGAACTTCTCGAAAGCTAGATATCTTCTCAGCATCGTATTCTAACGCTGCAAGCTTCATTTCAGCCAACAAAAACGAATGTACATCGGCAATCCAACAATATTCAAACGTCATATATGTACAAACGAAATGCTATGCCCTGTCACATTATGTCATACTACATTCGCAACCCCCCACAGGAAGTTCCAACCTGTCAAACCTACTACTCATCAGCCTCTAGTAGCATCACCCCCATCAATATCGAGTTCGAATAGCAACCCTAGTCGACTACGAATATACATGCAGCTCTAAAGAGTACTTACCCACAGTATGTCTGAAATTTGACGATACAGAGACCAGAGAAAGAGACCGATAAAAAGAGGAGGGTGAAAGGGTGAATACGTCGCGTACGTTGCCGTTTCCCTCGTTAGAGAGTCATCCAAAAAGAACTTCACCATGCAGCTTCTTTCCACCGGGTATCAATATGCAGGTACCCCTGACACGGGATATCATCGCGTCATTAGCCCCTTCCTGGGATTCCGGTGGTCTTTAGCGGCCGTTCAACGGGCGGCAAAGGATGGAAGACAGTCGATGAAAGCCAGAGAGGAAGAGGAAAGGCTACCAAGAGAAAGAGCGTGCGAGGGAGCAAGTCCTATGAGTTGTACCGAGATGGGCAGCGCCGGCACAAAAGCAGAAAAGTCCGTTAAGAGCAACGCTGAATAATCCAACCAGGGGTGAAGGTACATACCGACCAGGAGTACATTAAACGAATACAAGCCACCCACACATGTGTACGTGGACGAAAGCAGCAAAACGCGGTGGGTGACCTCGTCATCTCGCGATGTACGTGAACACATTTGTGTGTTATCTGCCCGGCCTTGCCAAGTGCACATTACGTGTACCCTGCTCATCGCCTCGATCTCGTAATGCATTGCGAAACGATTGCGGGCATGGCGATATTCCATTTTCAACGTTTCCACTCGTATCGGGGAAAGTGCTTCAACAATTCTAGTTTTTTAAAATGAAAAATTCACGAAAGCGGCGCACAGGGAATAAAAAAGCAATTATAATTTTCCAACGAAGGGTGAGTGGGCGATAGGGTGAGGGTGATACGGTGGTGATGGGATACGCGGTCTTTCACACACATCTGCATGTACTCGTTTATACATACGTTTATACACAGACATATACGTATATATATATACATGTGGGAAACGGGGATTTCGAAAACTTTCAACTTTGAGGACCGTCCTCATAGTGGCCTATTGTCCCCATACTCAATATTATGTAAACCCGAATGTCTTTAAAATCACTTTTCGATGAATGTGAACCTATTTATATGAAGGTCGTTTCGAGGAACGTCCTGTCCCCGGAATCGACCATTCGGTTTATAGTAATTAAGGCCTTAGGCCTTAATTACTATAAACCGTAATCACAGTAACGGGTATAAAGTAACGGTATAAAGTAATGGGTATAAAGTCATGTGCGAATTTAACAATGTTTTTCGTATGGAAAAGTGATTCACTCATAAAATTAATTACACATCTATTTAGTATGAATATCGAGCTGTTAGAAAAAATATATATATATACTTTTTTTCGATGTACAAAATGGCCGACTACTCGAAACGTCTCGAAACAGCTTTTTTCCAATTGCCGTGACAAATAACTTCAACAATTTTCCCTCGATTTACTTCAAATTTGAAAATTATGCTCCTAATTGCATTTCGCAGAGAAGTACGTACGAAATTTCTGATTAATCGAGAACTTTTCATTTTATGAACAATTTATGAGCAGTTATAACGAAATCTTTCACTGAAAATTCATTTCTCAAGTTCAAATACCTACAACTTTTGAATAAAACAATATTTTTTTAATTCCGTACGTACTTCTCTAGATATTCTAATGTAGATTGACGAGAATTTTTGTTTTTCGTTGTAGGTAAAAAATTGTGGATGCTAATTGTCACGTCGCGGAGCGCCTAAAGAAAAGACAACAAAAAAATATTAGTAGTCGGCCATCTTGGACATCGGAAAAAAAATTTCTAACAGCTTGATATTCATACTAAATAGAGTGTAATTAATTTTATAAGTGAATCGTGTTTCATACGAAAAAAATGGTTAAATTCGCACATGATTTTATACCCGTTACTGTGGCCTAAGGCCTTAAGGACTGTTCTCAAAATCTCCCGTTGGGCTGATAGCCAACATTACAGGGATATAACTCGTACAAAGTAACATTTTTTCTATATGTACGTACATATATACAGATATGGATATATCAAATGGTCGAGTAGCTCGAGGCGTGGATGTTAAATTATGAATATGGGAAACGTCGACGGTGTCCAGGACGCGACTAGAGACCACATTTTCTCTCGCTCTCTGTTTCCCATGTACACCGCTTATATATACACGTATATACACGTATCAAACAAAACCTTTATGCTGGATATATTAAAATGTATTCGCGTGCCAAAGGCACGGGGGAGAGTCCTCTCAGCCCTCTCTCTCTCCCTCCTCATACCACCACCTTCCATTTGTGTATAATTAAAATGCAAATTAAAAAGCATTTCCAGACGAGTCCAATTATTTATGCACGTAGCGTTTTATTTCATTCTTGGCCACGTCGGACAGCTTTTTTCTTCTTTTCTTTTTCTGTGTATATATATATATATATATATAAAGGGTACGGTGAGTGGTGCAGTATGGCTGCGGGTGGTGGACAAGAAATTGTAGAGCGCGCGGTTAGTTTGTACGTACATAAACGATGACCACACGCGCAGGACGTCCTGGACTCGAAAGCGGTGCCACTCACAAAGGGGACGCGTTGAAGCGGATTCCTTTTACCGCTTCAACCCCTGTACCGGGGTAATATCGCGGCGTCGGGGTAGTCTCGCCCATGTCATCGCGTAGCCTCCACTTTATTTTCTTGTTTTCTCCATTTTTTTTTGTTTTCACAATGTGTGTACAATCCCATTTTTATATATATCGTAATTCTCGTAGCTCTTCGCAATTTAAATGCGGTTTGCATCCACGTGGGAACGTAAAGGACGACAGAAAGACTAAAGGAGGGAGAGAGAGAGAGAGAGAGAGAGAGAGAGAGAGAGAGAGAGAGAGATGCATATCGTAGTTTCATATGCTCATTCGTTTTTCATCATATCGCTAGAGACATGCTCGTCCAACAATTTTTCTAACCCTCACTCGTTTTTCATTGTAGGCTAGCAACGCACCGGGCTTCATTGCAAAAAGACAGATCAAAGGACCTATGTCTGCCTTCGAAAAGGAGCAGTGAGGAAATTAAGGGGGAGATATCTTTAGGCGAGGAAAAAAATGCTGATTTTCATGATTTTTTTTAAAGCTCGACGTTTTCGCCATTTTTCAGACTTGTCAGACGGCATTACACATAGAGTTGGGGGGATTAATCTGAAAAAAAAATCCATGAAGATTTGTCTTTCATTAGCACTCATATGCAGAATATGAAGCAAGAAAAAGGGAGAAATGTGGAAAATCGAATAAATAGTACGCTTTGAAAAAAAAGTATTGAATTTTCCAAAAAATTGCTACATTTTGAAATAATGAAATACCTTTTTTATTTTCAATAATATTTAGGCTCATGTTTTACACAAGAAGGTTAGAAATATTTATAGCCAATTTTATCAGACTCGGTCAATTAGTTTTGTTGCTATGAAGATTTCTCTTTCATCAACACTTATACGCAGAATATGAAGCAAGAAAAAGTGAGAAATGTGGAAAAACGATTAAATGGTACGCTTTGAAAAAAAAGGATTGAATTTCCCAAAAAATGGCTACATTTTGAAATAAATAAGTACTTTTTTATATTTTCAAAAATATTTAGGCTCGTGTTTTAGACAATAAGGTTAGCAAGATTTATAGCAAATTTTATCAGAATCGGTCAATTAGTTTTTTAACTATACGTCAGGTCAGTTTCGAAAATGTAGTTCAAAAGACCGTTCCATACCTCCGTCATTTTTAAATATTGATACATAAAAATACCATGTACCAGCCAAAAGTAGTAATAAAACACATCCTGAGTCTCAAAAATGGCGAAGAAATATTGTTTATCAATATTTTCCTTATATATCAATATTATTCTAAAAAACTCTCCCTTGACAAGTCTATGCATTAAGTCAGTATTGTTGTCTAGAAAATTGAAAAACTCGTTCTTTTTTAATTCCATTTTATTATTCTGCAGATCTTTCAGAATGCATCTGTAAAAACCAGTGAATGTTGAGCTCAGATTTGGCATATACCTTCAGTAGACTGTCTTTCAACGTTGGTAGCAAAATTGTGGTGAAATAATTTGAAAAAATGTTAATATATAACTCTTAGAATCTTCAGAAAAAAAGAAAAAAATTCATAATAGAAGTTTAGCACGCCACTATTTTGTAATTTTTGTTTGCTGAGTCCGGTACCATACATCACAACAGTCATACAGATCAAGAATATGTTTGGTTTTTTTTTCAAATTCACACAGCGTCTACAACACTGGTCGCCAATTGGGGGCGTTTTCCGCGCACCGTTGTAATCGGACGTACAAAAGTTCATGATAACTATTTTGTTCTAAATTTGTACATATTCTTAAAGGATCAATAAACGTGTGTATTTTTCAAGGGGTTACGTGAATTTGAATTGAAGTGAAATTTATTACCTAATAGTACAATATGTCTAGAATATTCTCTCAAAGTTTTAACTCAATCGGAGTAAAAATCTAGGAGAGAGAGCCTTCGGGAATCCCCCCCGTTGGGAAAGACCGGCCGGGAGCGATTTAGGGACATTGCTTTTTTCTCCAAACACTAATTTTGAAGTCGGTGGACAGGATTTCTTAAAAACGAATGCATCGATCTTATTGAAATTTTGCATTGACTAGTGATTGAACGGAGGTGTTTTTTCAATTACAATTAATTTTACAAGGCTATACGTAGTGTACCTAAATGATACCAAAAAAATACCTGTTTTCCATACAACTCTGCCAAAAATTCAAATCTCAATTTTTGAAAATTCTTCTTTCAATCACGAGCTATACTTATCTACTAACAGAAAAAAATTGGTTTTTCAATTTCAGATAAAGCTATCATGAGTTATCCTGACCACCACGAGGACACTTCTTTTAGGGGTCTCCGGAAATCAGGTCCCACCGGCTGAATTTCCCAAATTGTTGGATGAATTTTTTTTGTAAATGTTATCGAAATGTTGCTCTTTTATGTGCTTAACATTTTGAATAAAATAATTTATATATTATATTTTTTTTAATGGAGAACATATTCTTTTTTGGCTTCGAAACCCACGTAATCCGTCAAGTTATTTTTTATTTATTCAGTCCTAAAAGTACCCTCCAAAAGCGTGTTCTAGGCAAAACTACTGCCTCTAGTGTGTGTACAATCCTCGGCCTCATCATCCCAACACTCTCATCCGAAAGAAGTACTGAAAATCTACCTGTTTTTGGGCCCCAAGCTTATTCAGACCCGCTGATAGATGTGTACACACGTATTTAACTATATACCGATATATGTATACACTAGCACACTTATAGATTCGTGTGTATATGTGTGTGTATATATATATGTGTGTGTGTGTGTATATATATAATATTTCGAGTACAACTCTGTACATAAATATAGATAAATATGAATAAAGGATGGATATTTATACGAGTTAGTGCAGCCTGCGGTTATTGTATCTTCGTTCGGATGCGCTCGTTTTTTTCCCTCCTACAATAAAGCTCTGTTCAGCAATTTTCGGGGTAAATGCAGCTGCCGATAACGGACGTTCGATTGCCAGGTCCATAATTGTGTGACGATTGTTGCATGGGTTTTGGGTAGGATGTCTCTTTGTGCCCTCTCTCTCTCTCTCTCTCTCGCTCGCTCTCTTTTCCTCTTTCTCTCTGGGCTTCCATAAATACAAACTGTATCAGTGGTCTGCAATGTTATTCCACTTTTTGCGGCTCGTTTCAATTTTTCCACCGCGTAATATAGTGGCCCGCGGCTTCGCTCGCGTGTACATCGAAATATTGGTTCGTAGAGTATGTCGGGAATAGATTTTGGGGTCATGTCGTCCTGAGGGTTGTATAGCAAAGTTATTATAGAAAACACGATCAAATATGTTTGAAATTAAAGAAAAAAACGTTTTCTATAGACTTCAACGGAAAAATGTACAGATATTACACAAAGTGCAATTATTTCACGGTATTGAAAATGTAATTAGTCTTTTCGGGTAATAAAAAACAGGTACATGTAAATAATATGAGTTGGTTTTTATTGTTTTTCAAAGAATATTGATACATTGAGGTATATAATTGGGTTTGTTTGCTTATGATTCGGTGTCTGGATTTGTTTGGGTTCGTTTGTATAATTGTTGTACAATTTTAGTAATATATTTGTTACAGAAGCTTGTAATATAATTTTAAAATGAATAACAAGATTAGAATAGGGTGGGGAGAGGGCATTTTTCACCAATCACAGGCATTCAGCATGTCGCAGCTCCCCCCACTCTACTGCAACACTGTAGTAGTGGAGTGGGGGTAGCGTTTGCTTCGTATGACATCCAGCTAACTTAACCCCTATACCCAGCCTACTTCAACAAATATATACAGTTTCAAAAGTATTTTCAATGCTAAAAAGATTTTTTATATAGTTTAATACATAATCATGATCACATCACCAGAAAGACAACGGAAAAAAAATGAGACGGATAATGATTGAAGCCAATGAAACTGCTTTACATTGAGTATTCACCGAATGATTTATTGAATTTCCAAAAGTTACAGATATTGTCACAGCACCGCGTTCTTACGCGACCAGCTTAATTTCAACCTCAAACAAAAAGTACAGGCTGGCTCGTTTTTTCAACATCAGTAAGCTGCATACAGGGTGTTAGCAAGGTCGATGCAAAGCCTTAAGGGGGTGATAGGTCACCTCGTTCGGTGACCTATCTAACCGAGGTTACCTCAGTCCAAAGTCGAATGATTTCGAGTTATCATGGTAAGTATGATTTTTGGAAAATTTTCCATAATTAGGTACTAACTCGTTCATAATGTTCAAACAGACAATAATTAGTAACTAAAAACTCATTTGCGTATTAGCTCAATGTGTATTCTATCGATAAACACCAATACAATCATCGGTATCCACACAACCAACTAAATGGGACGGGTCGAATAATTGAAAACTTGTCAAAAAAATAAAAATACTTTTCGTGTTAATCCTTTTTTAAAAAAATAGCATTAACACAAGAGGTACACGAGTTAGTACCTAATTTTGGGAACATTTTCCAAAAATCATACTTACCATGATAACTCAAAATCCTTAGACTTTGGAATAAGGTAACGTAGGTTAGATGTGTTCCTAACGAGGTGACCTATCACCCCCTTAACGCTTTGCATCGACCTTCCTAACATCTTGTATATAGCATAATGGTTTCTCTCTCTCTCTCTCTCTCTCTCTCTCTCTCTCTCTCTCTCTCTCTCTCTCTCTCTCTCTCTCTCTTGATGTGTCTCGAGCTTTATGAGTTTCGTGTGCAAATCGAATACAAAACGGCAGGCTTCGGGGCTTTGCGACAAAGCAACCGCATGTCTGCCTCCACCGCAAACAAACATAGCGGGGAAATATATCGCGACTGCAGAGGGACGAGAGATATCCACGAGTACGAGGTGAAAATGTAATTAGAACGTGATCACTTGCAGCTGCATGATCACACGCGGTGCTTTTCTTTCACGAATGCATATGCATACGTGAAGGGACGGCGAGGAAGAAAGGGCGAGGGACGGGGCCTCGCTCGAGGCTCAGACCTCGGGAGCCCTCGAGTTCTCTGTGCCAAAACTCATGCGCACGTTCGACAGGCATGCCCCAAAATGCACGCAAATAATGAATAGCAACAACAGAGCCAAGAAATAAATTCATATAAATAAATAATCGCGAGCTGTCAGATCATTTCTACTGGATATAAAAACGGCGTATTTTAACGGATCATCACAGGGTGAAATTTTCAAAAAATCGATTTCTTTGAGTTATCCGATAGTTACGGTTATAAACATGCTGTTCAATTTTTGGGGCGAAATTCGAATTATTCCGGTTGCTACAGCCTTTCTCAGAAAAAGGAATTCGGGCGCGTTTTTCAAAACGGTGTACACTCTCAAAGGTCGAGTTTTCAAGCTATCCGTCTCAAATTTTGACACAACATTCTTCACGCAATTCTATATCTTGCTGTGGAAGCTTCTTTGCTATTGATTCTTCATGCCTTTTTAAACGAAATACTGTGGAAAAAGTACGCTAAACTCGGTACTTTTTCTCCCAAACCACCGCGATTTTGTCAATTTTTATTTTTAAAAAACCTCTATAGCGAGATAGCGGCATTCATACCGATAATCCCGGAGCTTTCGACATTTGGGTAAATTGTTATTCCAGTCATTTTTGCATTCGGAAATCTCTACCCAAATGTTTTTTATCTACGTAATTTAAAAAAAAAACAAATACCGAATTACTATGCTTACTAATGTTTCGATTTTTCTATTTTCCAATGGGAAATACTGACATACGGAAATGGAAGTCATGGAATTTTCATTTATCACACGTTTTATGCTTCGTCAATGGAGAATAAAAAATCACGCTGTTGAAGTTTGCATCGTAAAGTGCAACGGAAATACTTTGTTACTTCCTTCTTCTCCATTTTTATTGTTATTGAAAACATTTTTCGATAGCGTTAGATTATAGGTCTCTAATGAGGATCTCAAAAAACGTTTATGAAACGATCGATCAGTCGAAAAAGTGGAATTAGAAACAAATGGTTGCATTCCAACGATGCAAACTTCAATATCGTCGAAATTCAATTTTCACAACAAACACGAGTCCTAAACGACTTTAATTGCACAATTGCACTTTGTTGTTTGTGCCGGGGTTCGATCACTTTTTGCGAGTATGGAATATGATGTGATGATATCACAGCTCGTATCGTCATAATTGGAAATAACGATGGGGTGGTTCGTGGGGGATCATTAAAACGCGAAACCTCGTCAGGCTTGCCAATGATGTGTGTGTGTGTGTGTGTGTGTGTGTGTGTGTGTGTGTGTGTGTGTGTGTGCCCCTCACACCATTATGTACATTTCTACCCATTTCAACCGTTAACACGAAACTTTATCGCGGAAATTTGGCTTTCTCGAACGCGCCCCGCTTGTGTAACGCATACGTTAATTAATTCCGTCGAATTTGCGCGCTAAACGTAACTAGTGTGACACACAAAGCCATCGACGGAACACGCCCGAATGTGCCTACATGAGGCTACGAATGTTCGAGTTGGTTCGAACTCAACACGCCCTCAGTTCTGCCAGCCCCGACGAGAATAACTGCATACGAGGCTTTCCAGTTTAAAATGACAGGTAAAAAAAAACAACTAAACCCAAAAAGACATTTCCGGGCTGATCTTACTTTCCATTTATTTCAGATTTATATATAATTTTTTTCCACCATTCCAGCGCACGAACTGTTGGGCTTCTGGTCCAGGGACCAGGGACCGCGTCCCTTCTACTTTATGCCACAATTGGCAGTTTGCTGTTTCCAGTTCCCTGGAAAACCCTTGTGAAGTGTTGCCCACCCCCACTCTTTCGGAATGCACTTTCTTGTCGCGTTTGCAGGAGGGCACGGGGAAACTGTCAAGAAGGTGTAGTTTAAAAAAGAGAGGAAAACAAATTGTGGTCCAGTTCGTTGTGAAGTTGTGAAAATCCTAAAATAGGTCAAAGACAACGCCACTTTCGGAATGCACTTCCTTGTCGCGTTTGCACGAGGGCACGGGGAAACTGTCGAGAAAGGGTAGTTTAAAAAAGAGAGGAAAACAAATTGTGGTCCAGTTCGTTTTGAAGTTGTGAAAATCATAAAATGGGTCAAAGACAACGCCACTCTCGGAATGCACTTCCATGTCGCGTTTGCAGGAGGGCACGGGAAAGCTGTCGAGAAAGGGTAGTTTAAAAAAGAGAGGAAAACAAATTGTTGTCCAGTTCGTTGTGAAGTTGTGAAATTCCAAAAATAGGCCAAAGACAATGCCACTCTCGGAATGCACTTCCTGGTCGTGTTTGCAGGAGGGCACGGGGAAACTGTCCAGAAAGTATAGTTTAAAAAGGAGGAAAAAAATGTGGTTCAGTTCATTTTGAAGTTGTGAATGTCCAAAAATAGTTAAAAGTTACAAGAGTTAAGAAATTAGCTAACTTTGAAATTAGAAAATATTCAGAATTACGGAACTCGGAGAGGATAGGGTTGAATGAAGCTGGAACGACTTTTACGTACAGTTCGAGTTCGGCACAACGATATTCACCGTCCATGGTAATTGAATTTATTTACGAGCAAACGTGCACTATTCTCGGCGCTTAAAGAGGATCATACACGTATACATATACGCGTTCTCAGTCTAGCAAGCTCCATGAGTTTTCCCTTTGACTGATAAAAACATGTTTTTTAATATCATCAAAGGGGATAGAGTACGTTGTAACTTGATTAAATATTGCTCAACTAAAAGTCCCCTTTACGGTGGTCAAATGATTTTTAATTCAATTACATTCTCCCTCTCGAAAAATTCACCGAGGCTGCTGGATCGCGTAGCCCAATTTAAAAAAACTGGCAAAATATTTCCCCGTCGGTTTGATGAAAATATCGTTGCCTGTGACAAACTTCGTTATCGTCTCTTTGAGGCTTTCAACGGCGTAGGCAAAAAAGTGTCGAGGAGCGTAAACGAGCAAGAGGTGCCCACGAGTATATTTCGCATATCGCATGCAATTTCCTGTAAAGCTCAATTATGGAAAATTGAAAAATATTTGTGAGTCGCCGTTCCAGTCGGTTCGCTGTGAAATAATTTTTTGGTATTTCTACAAAATCTTTGTTGCAAACTCAAGTTGAGACCGCAGGCTATAAAACTATGCAATCAATATCGTATTATCGAATTTTTTAGCTCATGTTTACCCCTTAAGGTCGAGGCCCTGATGAAATTCTGAACTTTGAATGCTCCGACGGTTTAAAATTGCGAATTTTAATATTCCGAAATTCAAAGTGGGACCGCGTTGAAATTTCGAACTTTGGATGATCAGAACGCTCAAAGCTCCGAAAGAATACTACCCCGAAAGATCAGAACTCCAAAAGAATTTTACACGAAAGACCAAAACTACGAAAATCTGAAGCCCGTAAAAATAATTCGGCTATGGAGTTTTAAAAGTTTCATAATTTTCAATAAATCGACGAATTATTACAAGAATGTTTTTTTTTAAAGTGATTTCGCGTTAATTTTGAAATTTGTCTGGACAATGTTATAGGTTCTACATTATTTACAGTAAACTGTGTAGACTTTCGCTGGCATGATCTTGACATGGGAGCCGGGTTGAAATTCCGAACTTTGAATGCGCCGACGGTTTAAAATTCCTAATTTTCATGTTTCGAAATTACAAGGTTCGTCAAAATGATGCCAGCGAAAGTCTACACAGTTGACTGTAAATGATGTAGAACATTGTCTAGACAAATTTCAAAGTTAACGGAAAATAATTTCTTAATAAAAAGAAATCTTGAAATAATCCGTCGATTTATTGAAAATTTTGAATCTTTTTAAACGTCCATAGCCGAATTATTTTGACGGTGTTCAGATTTTCGGAGTTTTGATCTTTCTGGGCAGTAATCTTTCGGACTTTTGAGCATTCTGATCATTCAAAGTTCGGATTTTCGACCGTCCCCTTAGGGCCATCTATCACACGCTGCGAAATGTCGACGGGGTCACGACGGTATTGCAGAACTCGTAGTTTTTGGTCACGAGCCGCCGCAAACTACCGCCAGATGGCGCAGCAATCGTCTGCTACTCACACTACAGCAAAGAGCGGAGGCCCAATAGGCGACGGTTGCTGCAAGTCCTTGTGTGATGCGTCTACATGTGTGCACGTTTACCATACGGGATCGCCCCCAGTGGAAAAACTGATGCACTAGAATTTCAGGATTGTCGATAATATTTTGAGCTTCGTTGGTACAATTTTGCTAATTTGATGTTAAAAAACCTCTAAACCCTACTTTCTCCATCCTTTTTCCATAAAACCAGTTGAAACGACGCTCAAAATATTTGTTTTTCCTGTCCAGAGTCTAACGGTCGTAAAATGTGCAAATTCGCTGCATCGATTAACAATTCACAATTCATCTTATGATAACTGCAATCTGTAAAGATTTTTTCGAAGTTTAAAAAAACGTCGACCGTCATGCTCGTTCTGCAACAATCGCATGTACACGATAAATTTCATCTCAATTGATTTTTTCTGTTGGTTGAAATTAAGGTTCAAAATTTGGAAGCGTTCGGAGCGTGTGACACAAGGCCTTAAGGGGAGGGTAGGGGCTTCAGCGTGAAAAAAAACAATGTTTTGCGAATTTTTTCATCTATATGGATAGAGTAAATTTATTGAAGCCTTTTGTACATTATTAAGTGTTATTTTAAGAATATTTCGTGAAATTTGTACGCGAAAATATCCACAAACAAGCCGGTGACAAAGCTTTCCAAGAACGCCTTTGGAAAAACACGATTTGCGGTATTCACTGTATCTCAGCTAGAAATTATCTGAAATCAAGTACCATTAAAATTTAGTCAAACTATCATCAAATCCTCCCCCCAACGGTATTTGATATTAATTTTTTTATTTCAAAATTTTTTGTGGTCATGTAAAGTGAAAAGTGCTATTTTTTTACGAAAAATTCCGCCATTTTGGGGGTGGAAAATCTCAAACTAACCGTTGGGGGAGGTATTTTATATGTAGAAAGTGTTTACCAAGTTTGAAATTAATCGGTCATGTAGTTTCCAAATGACAGTGAACACGGACTTTGAAAAATTGGTTTCGAGAAAAACGCGGCACCGGCTTGTTTTTGGATATTTTCGCGTACAAATTTCATGGAATATTCTTGAAATGACACTTAACAATGTACAAAACGTTTCAATAAATTTACTTTATCCATATAGATGAAAAAAAATCGCAAAACAGTATTTTTTTCACGCTGAAACCCCTACCCTTCCCTTAAGGCAGTATTCTAGTCTGGAGGCCTAAATTTCGGTGGTTTTTCCGGACTTGATTGAAAAAATATTTTGCCATCCATTTTTTAAATCTTTTATTGATGATACAAGGACTTACAAAAAAAATGTAGTGCAACAAAAATTTCATTTGCAAACGTTCTGAGCCGACAAATATGGCCGTAAAAAGGAGGGTTGAGGCGGTTAACATGATTCCACGCTCCCATTCATCTTATCCTGGACTAAAACCAATTTTCTTGATCAATGAGAATGTCTTTATGGCAGATACCAAGAATAAAAATGTGTCGCAGCTGCCTGAAAAACTTCAATTTCTTGCCCTATTTTGTTTCGATGTTTTCCGTTGTTTAAGTATAGTAATAATAATAAATCTACAATGCCGGGACTAGGGACGATAGGGGGATATATACTGAAGGTCCATACCAAAATTGAAGTCAATCGGTTGAATAGAACTCGAGATTTTATGTCAACCAGGTTGCAAAGAGTAATTTCGAGAAAATCACGTTTAACCCCTTCACACCTGGAGGGACATATGCTGTCCCAGTCTGGACAAATGTTGAAATTACACCTGGGACGCTATGGGATGCGTTATGGGATGTTATGCGTCGTTATGGGATCGTTTATGCTGTGTTGAAAGGGTTAAACCCTTTCGCCGTATTGAAATATTTAAACGCCGCATTTAAAGATTTAATCGCCGTATTGAAAAGGTTAAAGTTTTGCGTACAATTCCAAACAACCGCAACTATTCAAGTGCTATAATGGCATGTTATATCTACGTTATATTAAGGGGTAAGGCCACAGCAGACTTTTCAAAAAATCGTTTTTTTCGCTAAAACGGTGTTTTATCATCATAAGAATAAGTTACTATTCGATTTATAGCAAAAAAAAATCTTTTTCACCGACTTTGAGCGTATAACGTAAGCCCACTTCTGGCACGGCCATAGAGTACCTGAAACTTTAAACGCGTTTTTCTCGAAACAGCTTTTTTCCAATTGGCGTGACAAATAACTTCAACAATTTTCACTCGATTTACTTCAAATTTAAGAGTTATGTTCCTAATTGCATTTCGCAGAGAAGTACCCACGAAGTTTCTGATTACTGGAAAAGCTTTCATTTTATAAGCAGTTAAATACGAATTTTTTCACTAAAAATTCATTCTAATACCTACAACTCAATTCAAATACCTACAACTATTGAATAAAACAATATTTTTTAAATTCCTTACGTACTTCTCTAGGTATTCTAATGTAGATTGACGAGAATTTTTGTTTTTTGTTCTAGGTAAAAAATTATGGATGATAAATGTCAAGCCGCGGAGCGCCCAAAAAAAGATAAAAGAAAATATTAGTAGTCGGTCATTTTGTACACCGAAAAATATATATATATATTTTTTCTAACAGCTTGATATTCATACTAAATAGACGTGTAATTAATTTTATGAGTGAATCACTGTTTCGTTCGAAAACAAATTGTTAAATTCGCAGATGATTTTATACACGTTACTGTGGGCCCCTTAATCGGCCATCCCTGCCTTGTAAACCATGCCTTCCTCGACTTTGAGATGATGATTTTCTGAAGCTCGTTCTTCCCTGCGAGCAGTTCTAGCTTCCTTAGAAACCTCTAAGCTTCGTAGCTCTGACCGGTCGCTCCTATTCTGGTCTCTTTTGTTGCCGTAAGTATTGGGAATTTCGGAATGTCCTTTTGACGACATATTCTAAAAAATCTTCAGAAAATATATTTCAAGAAAATACAAAAAAAAACGATGTTTTCGAATTTCTAGACTAGTCTACTGCCTCAACGTTCATTGTGCATCTCCTGTTCTCCATCAACCCTAAAAAAAATGTCGATGATTGCAGAATGGAAATACAAAAAAAATCATATATAACATCAAATAAACCGCTATAAATCACGACTATCCCGTCAAACTAGTCGATTTCCCTAACACGTTACAAACGTACCTAACAAATGTGCATTCCACCTTGGACATCATCTCTCCCAGCGCAACCAAAATACAAATAACACCCATTCCTTCTCCACGTAACAGTTGAACGTTTCCGCGTTATAAATTTTCCCAAGCGGAGGAAAGTGGCACCTCCCTCCGATTACACAGGGTAGGATGAACGAAATTGGGCGGCGAAACAATTACTGGCACGGGTCATGTATATGCCTACTCGGTTCAGGGCTACATGATAAAATTATATTTAATGTCGTGGCTCTAATAAATTAACACTGACAGCGTTGGGGGGTTGGATGAACAGTCGCGAAGCATCCGGGAGGGCGAGAGAGAGAGAGAGAGAGAGAGAGAGAGAGAGAGAGAGAGAGAGAGGCGGACAGAGAGAGACAGAGAGAGAAAGAGAGAGAGAGAGAGAGAGAGAGAGAGAGAGAGAGCAAAGCGTGTGGCGCTGATGGATAGTTAATGAGGCGCGATGAGGGCCACCCTCAGTTCCTCCGGTACACCGCTGTGAACTTTCTCCCTCTCTCTTCCTCTCTCGCTCCGCCATATCTCACCGCAGGACTCCATTAGTGGCTGCCTAATTGGCCTCGCGGATAATTAAGTGGCCCACCATCTAGCTCGAATATACACGCTCACTTCGTTTTATGTGCCTCCTTTATACATATATACATACGCATATACATATGCGTATTCTGTTATGAGAGTTAACGAGAGCAACGCGCACGCGTGATTCATTTTCATTTTCCAGTTGCGTGCAGTCGGATTCGCGAACTGTGCACACCACGACAAGTACACCGAAAAAATGTGTACACGTGTGCATCTTTCGCAAAAAGAGATTTTGGATCACGTTCATCGCAACATTTTATTCTACTTAGATATAACGCCTCAATAGCAACAACACAATCCGAACAATAATAGCGATAATAATCATAATAATAATCTGCAAAGGTTACGAATTCATGCAATTAATTCGAGAGCACAACTTCAATCACCGTGCGCGCGCACTCGTTGCACCTGCGTATTCACGTATTCGTAATTTTTTATGTGACCGAGCCAATTTCCTGTCCTGTAACCGAGACCTCGCATGCCGCCATCTGTTTTGTCGCGAAAAAAATTGTCGCGAAATCTGCAAGCGGTCAAAAAGTATTTAAAGGTCGCTCGAGGCTCCCAAAAATGCAAGTTTTCTTTAAAAACAAAAACATTTTTTTTCGTTCACTTCTCACCTATGAATTTTACGCTGTATAATTTCAAAATTAAGCTCGCAAAAGCTCTAGCCGGCCAAAATGAATATTTAGTGGTCGCTAAAGAGCTTCGAAATTTCCAATTGTCGAGAAGTGGCGATAATTGGAAATTTCGAAGCTCTTGAGCGACCACTAAATGGTCCTATTGAACGACTGGTGCTTTCGGGAGGTTTATTTAAAAATTATAAAGCGTGAAATTCATGGGTCAGAAGTAAACGGAAAAAAATCGATTTTTTCATGAAAATTGGAATTTTCGGGAGGCTTGAGGGACCTCTAAATATTTGTTGACCGCTCGCAGATTTCGCGACAATTTTCTTTTTCTCTTTAAAGAAGATAATTGGATGGTGAGAAAAAGGAAAATAAATAAAGCCCAAATTTGGGCCACTCATATGTGTGTGTGTGTGTGTGTGTGTGTGTGTATGTATGTGTGTTTATATAGGAAATTAGCTTGGTCATATGAAAAATTACGAATACGTGTATACGCAGGTGCAACGAGTGCGCTTGCGGTGATTGAAGTTGTGCTCTCGAATTAATTGAATGAATTCCTGCCGTCTTTAGATTATTATTATCATTATTATTGCTATTATTGTTTGGATGGTGTTGTTGCTATTAAGGCGTTACATCTTAGTAGAATAAACGTTTTGACCTTTTTGTATTAGCTTAAATGATGTACAAAAATCACGAAAATGATATACAAATGGAGTTATAAGAGAACATTTTTCAAAAAACTTCTCAGAACTCGTACGATTTTTCGTAGCGCTTCCGAGCCTTTCGAAACGCACGAAACAGCATATACGATGAAAGCAGCAAATTGGAGCAGTTTAGTCCAGTCGTTGTACAATAGTACATTGTCTAGCAATTAGATAAAATGGGACGTACAAGCCCCTGTCTCCACGGTGCACACGATTATTTATATAACAAAACCATGTTTTCCGAGCTTTTGTATTGTTAAATATATACGGCTGCAAGCACGTGCAGGTGTATTGCACATGGAAGCTGCACCACGCGCGCCCGGGGTTGGAGAGGCGAATCCACCCACCCCCTCCCCGTTGACGCCAAACGCAATTTTGCAATGTATCGGCATATCTTAATATACTATCTTATTAATAATTTGTAACAAGGCGTTCACCATTCACACGCACGAAAAAGAGAGGAAACGTAATTGCGTTATATCAGAGTACTTTTTAAATGCATCATTATATTTGACTACTGTTTGTAAAGATAATTTCGGAATGAATAAGTATATGTTATTTATCCCGATACAAGTTTGTCGCGGTGCCAGGTGAAAGGAACAGCTGAAAGACTGACAGCTGTTCCACAACGGTGTTCAATGAGCGTGAGCGTGACAAATGCAAACGCGCACATTTTTAAGGCCTAGGTCCTAAAAGACCTCTTTTAGGTTAGGTTTACACGCACGGAAAAGCAAGGAAAACATGGTTGTGGTATGTAAAAAATAGATAACGACCTAACAACTGAAGACCTACGATCAAAATCCCTTTCAGGAGCAATCGTCCGATTTACTGACTTAGCAGCTATCGTCGACACGACGATATCTCTTAAATCAGCCTTGGAACTTTGCGAGCGTTTTCCCGAAACCACGTTTTTGAAATCGGGAGGACGTATAATTTGGGCAGTTTTCATCCGATCGACTTAAAATTTTAACGGGAGCTTCTTAGGTAGATGCTTTGAGGGGTTATATACAGTTACAATTTTCGAAAAATCGATTTTTTATTTATTTTATTTTCGTAATGTACATACATTTAAGTACACACACAGAAAATTTCTTGTCAATCCGGCGAATATTCTCGATGTTACACGCACATTTGTAATGACGTGTCATAGCATGCGAAAGTGCTTTTGAAACTTTAAACGCGTTTTTCTCAAAACTGTGTGTTCTAAAGTCGGTGAGCAAGATTTCTCGGAAACGGCTGAACCGATCAGTCTCAAATTCTAACACAATTTTTTCAAGTATATTTTTTAGTAATCAATCGAAGGTTTTTTTCACTGATAAATATTTTCCATTTTATAAACAATTTAAGGCCTAAATTTCATCAAAAATCGATTTTTGTTTTCGAAGCCGGCATTCCGTCAAAAATTATTATTTTGCATGTTGCTTCGATCAATTACAAGATAATCCATTATATTAACGAAATATTTTTGGTTTTTTCATTTTAGATGATCCGGTCCAGACATATCGTGCTCACCACAAAACGCCTTCTTTTAGAGGTGCTCCCGGAGATCAGCTATAGCAGCTTTCGAAATAATTATTTTTACAAATAAAGAATGTTAAAATACAGTTAAAAGTTACCATAAGATGTGTACAAATTTTTACGTTAATAGATTTAAAGGTCTTCTGAAGAATTTTTTTTTGAAAAATCGATCTTTTTGGGCCTCCTGACTGTATATAACCCCTTAAAGAAGTACACGCGATTTTTACGATTCTTCAAACATTCTCGTTTTCATAAACAAATTGAGGCCGATTTTTCAGAGAAGAAAAAAGTTCGTCGCAAAGATGCCATTTTGCGAAAAAAAAACCATGTTCTGTAATAGTCGTTTGTAGTTCTGTGGCAAAACTCATGTAACTTATGACATTTTGTTTCATTCTGGGTGCGATTCCGTGAAAGTTCCATAAAAGCTCTGCGTCCTCCCGCGCCTAAAAAACGCCCTCAGTGAAGCTACGAGCCGCTATTCTGTATTTTAATGTTTTGTTTTGCATCTGTCAACACATGCATGATAAACCTTTCAAACCTCATTTTGATTGCGTTCTTAGTATTGTCAAAAAAAGAATCACAAAAAAGTTTCATTTTCCGGTGAGCCTTGAGATATCATTACCAATGATCCTTCAACATGATTGGCCTTTCGTATCAAATAATTATCCTATTTTGTCGAATGTGTCTCGCCATGTGTCGATTTTTCTATAATGTTTTCAAATTCAGGCCAGCCCTTGCCGTGCTCGTGCGCGAAATGTATAACGTAGGTATCGTAAAACGGCGGGATCGGACACCGCTGCGAAGAGAATATGGATATTTTTATCTCCGGCAAAATGAAGGAAAAAATTTCATGATTCCCGCGTCGACAACGATTTTTTTCTGCATGTGTTTTTTTTTTCGAAATCTTTTTATTACGTAGCGATAAAGTTCCGTCAGCGCCTAGCGAGGGAATGAGAGTCATCTCTTTGCCTCTGCAGGAAGAACCTGTCTGCGCGACCCCGTTATCCTGAGGCTCCGAAAACGTCCGGTGTTATCGCCGCGTATAAAAGTACACCGAGAAAATAGAACGAAGTTTCGCGGATAAAAACTGCAGCTCGAGAGGAGTAGCGGGGAAAACCGCACTGCTGTCATTAAAGCCAGCCATATCACCCATTCACGGCGAGCTCGGAAAGTAGAGGAATCAGCTAATGGTCTTAGGACGTAGCCCTGTACATATATACAGTGAGTCCTGTTATGAATGGATAATCCTGCAACTGTTGATAGGTCAGATCATGTCCTACTATATGCTGGAATTTCAGTTTAGTAAAAGTCCCACGGTTTTCGGGATAAAAATCATCTGCTTTCGATTGTTCGCTTGCCATTTCTACAAATGATAACTTTTTTTGAGCCGATTAAAAAAAAGGTAAATATTCGGAAGTGGGGCTCCTGCTTGAATCAGGCTATTTTTTTCTTATTCCTTTTAATGATCATAGCAGATGATACGAAGTAATATTATGACGGCGCACGACATTTTTTTCTTCAAGAAATTTAGTTAAAAATTTCGACGTGGATCCCTGCTTGGATGGACTAATTTTGGGCTACATTTGGGCTATGATCATAAAATCATACACTGGGGTGGGCGGGGGGCACCTCGGATGGGTGGGTGGAATTGTGGGGTTACGTGGAATATAAATATTCATAACGTTATTGTGGCGGAAACATCATGCGCCTTTACAATAATGATAATGATGATGTTTGCTAACCATATTAAACCATTTATACAAAAATTAGCCTGATTCTAGCAGGAGCCCCACTTCCGAATATTTACCAAAAAAACACTCTTGTTTATTTGTTTTTGCCAGAAAAGTTTTCTTTTCGACGTTAAATGTTAAGGAAACTTTATGAAAAAAAGACCTTATGCAGAATTTTCATACAAACCAATTCGAACATCTGACTTTGATCAATAAGCTCTTAGATACCTATTATTATCTGTTCGAACATTATGAACGAGTTAGTACCTAATTTTGGGAAAGATTCCAAAAATCATACTTACCATGATAACTCGAAATTCCTAGACTTTGGACTATGGTAACCTAGGTTAGATATGTTCCTAAAGAGGTGACTTATCACGTCGACTTCCCTAACACGCTTTATATATATTTATATTTATGCTTATATTGTAAGCATACAGATAAACTCACGCATGTCCTATAAACGAGATGGGTGTAAAAATCGACAAACTGATTTGTTTTTAAACACTTCAAAAATTCTCTAAATAAATTAGGTCATCGATATTTACACCGATTTTTTATATAGCCGACGCGTAGGTCTTTGTGCACGTTTAAAATATAAAGCGCATGTACAAAAGTCTTCATTAATATAATAAATGTCAATATATATATATATATATATATATATATATATGTGTGTGTGTGTGTGTGTGTGTGTGAAAGGTGATATTGAAGGAATTTGCGGTGAATAATGTTGAGTATTGATATTCAACATTATTCACCGTAATGTTTCTAAAACCACTAAAACCAATAAAGCAGATCAATGCATCAATCCAGAAATTCAAGGATTTGTTTAAGGTCTGCAGAAGCTTAAAATTTCGGAAAAAATTACCTTTTTATTGCATAGTTATATAGCCAATAGTCTTAACTTTAATTGGCAACAAAGCTTTTGTAATAATTCCGAAAATTGACCGAGTCATGACGATTTCACTAAAACTTTATTTTACGCGAGCGTGTAAGTGTAAAGCCGTCGTGTGTCAAAATCGATTCGCCCGATTCACTTCAATTTCGGACAGAGCACAGTTGAAAACATTTTCTACCGTACGACCCCATGATTTCTCCATATGTTCATCCATTTCTTAATAACAAATTATTAATGTTGTTTTTTTATTCTCGAAAATCGAAGGTTTTTTGTCAGCATGGCATTCTCGTAATTTAAAAAAATGTCAAAGGCGTTATTGCTCATAGAAAAGTTGTATTATGCATTATAAGTAATTTTTTTTGCTATCACTCTACTTGCCAGTACCACCTCTGCCGATTGGCCCTGCAGCAACGGCAGCCCTTTGTTTCCATAATAATAACTTAAAAGTTTATCGACATCCGTCAACAAAAATTGTATTAGAAGTATATTATTTGTTTTTTCACTTCAGATCATCCCAGTTGCCAGAATCACCTACACCTCAGATTATTCAAATACTAATACCTCCATTATCTATCAATATCTTTGAACAAGAAAAAAAGCTCAAACTTTACGCGACTACGTGTCAATCAAGAGAAAAATTCCGACCCCGTCGTCCCAATAGTCTCATCAGAAAAAGGAATATAAAATCGACTTGTCTTCAGATTTTATGGAGGCCCCTTGAAGATAATTTGAAGGGTCGTCCTTCAAAACAGCCACATATGTTGATAGCCAACATTGTCTAGATTTTTTCAAAATGTCCTTCCCCATATATATCCGCATGTATTCATTCATATCCGTCATTATCGATGATGTCAGAGCTTCCCGAAGAATCGTCGCCTGCAGTCTTGAGACCGTTGGCGACCCCGCTCATCTCAATGATAAATCTACCAAAAGGGCCCCGTGCGTTGACGTTTATTAAAGGAGAAATGATTAACGAGCTCCGACGATCAGATACGAGACACTTAGCATTTCCGAATCAGTTATAGCGAGATGCGAGAGGACCCGCGCGAGTTTACGGATAAGCGAAGAGGTCCGAAGGAAACGCGAAATGACGTACGGCAGGTCGTATCGCGTATCGGAGTCGAGCCCGAAGGGCCCTTCTTCGCGGGCGTATATATTCGATTCGTGCATGTCCTATTACACGTTGAAATACACGTTGATCTTCCCTGACAGCTCGATCTTTTGTCCGGTGTCTCACGACTTCATTTATCTCACTTTCTTCGATTACTTTCTCCCTGTTCGCTCTTACTCTTACTCATGTCAGTATATATCGCGTGCATTCACTGATATGTGCCGGCGGGTAAAGTGGTGCCGTCGCAACGGGCGATTATGATTTACGATCGCCGGCTTAGTCTCTAACAAAGTACATCAATTACTCGTGTGTCTGCAGTGTCGTATTTGTAACAAACCGCCCCTTCTTGTTCGTCTCATTCTCTCGCTGCGTTTTGGCCTTTCGCTCTTTCTTTGTCGTTTTTCCCTTCCCGCTTGTCTCTTTTTGTTTCTCTCTTTCTCTCACATTATATATATACAGGGTGGATCAATAACTATTAGCACCTTGGATATCTTCGAAACTACAAGGTTCACAGAAATATTTGCTGAAATGAAATTGCACAGTACGAAAGGGGCCATCCGATAGCGATAATAGTTTTGTTTTTCAGGTGGAGGTACTCTGGACACTTGAAGGTCGATTCCATTTTCAAAAATGGATCGGTATGTTTGTTTTCTCTGTGTCATGAAAGAGGAGCTTAAGGGCGGGGTAAAGTTAATTCGGCGAAAAAAGGCATGTTTTTAAGATTTTTTTTTGGCGCAACGAATAGTGTTCGTTTATTGAAAAATTTACATATAATAAAGTAACATTCGAACAACATTCTCCTAAATTTGCGTTGCAAAATATTCAAAATTGAGCGAGTGAAAATTAAACCCCGGAGGCGCCTCGAAAAAAAGTTGGTTTGCGGTGTGCACCGTAACTCGCAACAGAATCATCTGAAACAAAAAAATCAAAATGCATTTGTTAAAGGAGATGTTTCTCGAGGTAATGACGGGAGGATTTTTTTTTTTTTTCGATTATTCGATTTTTCGTAGCACTTGGGAGCCAAAAACCCGATTTTCGCTAAAAAAATCGGCTAATTTGTTGTTGAAAAATTAGTAATTATTAAAAAAAAACAAAAAAGCTCTCGACAATACCTGGTGAATTATGTGAAGAAGTACTGTGCAAAATTTCAAAGCGATTGGTCCAGTAGATTTTGAGTTATCGTGCACACGGACTTCAAATATGACAAGTCTCAGAAAAACGGTTTGAAAAACGCAGAAGAGTTTGGTCGCTTAGCGCTCATTGCACATAAGTTTGAGAACACTTCTCGATTGCATAAAAATCTGAGAAAATTCATGCATATTAAAGGTACTCAAAAGATTAATTTTGCATAATAATAATTCCAAAATGTTATTAAGAAAATGACGAAAAAAAAAATTAGTCAACAAATTTCCCCGCAACCCAATTTTTTTTCGTGATTCGTTCATTTTACTGAATACGTATGAATTTTTTCAGATTTTTCATTTATCTTTGAATTTTTAGAAATTCAAAATAAAACTCGATAATTTTCTTATACTCACTCAAAGTCGTCGATGCCAGGTCCGTAGAGCAAAAGGCTTCCATCAAGATGATCGAGAGCATCTTTTTGCGTTTGTCTACGCAAAACTGTTTCTTTTTTACTGTCGTGCGCGTGAACACGAACGAAAACGGACTCAAACTGTTAGTGTGACTTGCTACTGCTCAGCACGGCATACAGTGGTCAACTGATGTACAGACTAATGTGTATACTTATATACACCATGCCTCGAATATACATAACTCGACCGGAACAGGCCCGTTTATCAAGAAATTTATTCGGGGTCGAAAAATACAATAGCGCGCCGCGCAGCTTCCGCCCAGGTATAAAACCCGGCATGGAGCAATAGACGCTCAAATACTCATAACTTCGTCAATTTTACTCCGATCGACTTGAAATTTTAACACAATATTCTTGATATATTATGCATTCATTTAAAATTTTTTTAAAAAATTAAAGAAAAATTTTTAATACTTTACCCCGCCCTTAAAACGAGTTCAACGACCTATAACATAATGTCATTGAAGGTCATAGAAAGTACAGAACGGCGATAATACTTACAGTTTCGGTAGTAAATAAAATCACTACGTTTATAGTAAGTGTTCGAAATGACAACCATCAATATCAATGCGTACGTTATTATGCACGTTTACACATTTCTTAGACAGGTACAGAAAGTACAGAAAGGCGATAATACTTACGGTGTACTTCACTAAAAATTAACACTGTTTGAAGGACACTTTAATAAGTTTACAGGATACACATGATAAGATTAGTGTCGATAAATCGGTCAATCGAGTACGATGTATCCATTTGAAGAGCAAGTCTTCTTATTTATGGCGAATGCCAACCAAATTCTGTAAGGGCAAAAACCTTGTATGGTGAACGATATCCACATCGGTCTCAGCCTTTGCGTCAAACATTTAAAAATGTGTGTGATAAACTTAGGCAAACCGGTAGTTTAAGGAATCTGACCACCATGTAATTTTTTAAAAATTAAACCCTGAACTGTTAAGAACAATTTCAGCCATAGTACATATTGAAAAATGCAAAATTAACCAAGTTACAGTTTTTTTTCGGCAGGAAGATTGAGCCGCTGCGGACGGTCGATCGTGCGGTTCGACCCATGTGTATAAATCTCACGGTTTAGGTCGCGCCCAAAAAAATACAAAAGAAGCACGAACA
The DNA here is from genome assembly GCA_964007375.1 of Ophion obscuratus. Lineage (NCBI taxonomy): Eukaryota > Metazoa > Arthropoda > Insecta > Hymenoptera > Ichneumonidae > Ophion > Ophion obscuratus. The sequence continues at coordinate 41,102,577 of OZ023317.1, forward strand.
GTACGAAGAGCTTTTCAAAAAAAAGGCCCATGACTCTCAATCAGCTGCCAAAGGAGACGTCTATGGCCCAAGAATCGTTGATTAAAGGTAAGACTCGCAAAAACCGCACTGTCAGCTGAATAACCGCACACCCATGTAGGTTTCGCCAATCGAACCGTAATGGCCAATACTTGGACCAATGTTGGCGGGACGATGATCGATTAACCAATTGTAGGCCAATGCTCGGCTGAGTATTGACTAGCCAACATTGGTTTGCTGATACGAGGCCAATGTTCGGCCAAACATAGACTCGCTAATCATTGGCTTGTCGATACGAGGCCGATGTTTGGCGAAGTATAGACTCGCCAATCATTGGTTTGCCGATACGCGGCCAATGTTCGGCCAAACGTAGACTCGCTAATCATTGGCTTGTCGATACGAGGCCGATGTTTGGCGAAGTATAGACCGGCCAATCATTGGTTTGCCAATCGAGGCCAATGTTCGGCCAAGTATAGACTTGTTCATTATTGGTTTATCGATATGAGGCCGATGTTTGGCGAAGTATAGACTCGCCAGTCATTGGTTTGCCGATACGCGGCCAATGTTCGGCCAAACGTAGACTCGCTAATCATTGGCTTGTCGATACGAGGCCGATGTTTGGCGAAGTATAGACTGGCCAATCATTGGTTTGCCAATACGAGGCCAATGTTCGGCCAAGTATAGACTTGTTCATTATTGGTTTATCGATATGAGGCCGATGTTTGGCGAAGTATAGACTCGCCAATCATTGGTTTGCCGATACGAGGACAATGTTCGGCCAAATATAGGCTCTCTAATCATTGGCTTATCGATACGAGGTCGATGTTTGGCGAAGTATAGACTCGCCAATCATGTTTTTGCCGATACGAAGCCAACGTTCGGCCGAGTAACGCATAATCGAACCGCAATTCGTATATTGACGATTCATTGTTTCGCGTTGAAGTCATTGAGAGACGAGATAAATACTTTTTACGAGTCCATTGGACATTATTCTTAACAAATATACTACCAAATCAATGCACTCATTGTTGGCCGATTCTCGAACGAGCTCATACGCGATATTCTGCCGATTTTTAGGAACCATCCTACACTGACAGAAAAATTCTATTAATATGAACTAACCGCGTCTATTTATTTATTTTTTATTTGAATTAACTAGATTTTTCGTGAAATCAAATTTTTCCTATTGCATTCCATTATTGGAATTATTCATTTTAAATATATTTATTTATTCAAATTAAACTTGAACTAATGAACTAATGGTCTGTCTTTATTGCAGCACACATATTAACGGGTTGTGGGGGTAGAGAAGGTAGAGAGAGAGGAATTATATATATATTGGTTAGGTTTGAAAATTCTATAACATGTCATTCGATAACACTCTCTAATTATCACAATGATATTAACTAATTGATATAGTTTATGTGATACAAATAACGATGAGAATCCATTTAGTATCTTATGCCATATCTGCGATTCAAATGTCACAAGCTCTCGGTAGCATAAGGGCAGCGTGTTTGGCTATGAGTAGGGAAGTTCAAGGTTCGAGCCCCATATGGGTGAAATATTTTCTTCGAACTAATCATTTCGAAAGACCAGGTAATGACGAATTACAATACAAAAATAATTAATTTTTTTTTTGGCGGTGCAGGACCAATTTTGGTGATCTATATTGGGTCACAATTATCCGCCAAGACTCGGTCGATGATCGGGCCAAGCTCGAGTGCCAATGATGGCAATCTTGAGGGCGCTTATTGTTGGCCGATTCTCGAATGAACTCCTACGCGATGCTCGGCCGATTCTCATAAGCCATTCTAGGGCCAATATTGATTGCGAATATCGGGCCGCTCTTATCATACAAGGCTCGGTCGATGATCGGGCCAAGCTCGAGTGCCAATGTTAGCAAGCTTGGCGTCGAGCATCGGCCAATCATTGGCCACTACCGATCACCCTACATGGGCATTTACTTTCTTTTGCGATTATCTCGAAACTACATTTTTTCAACTGGTACTATCGAAATATCGTAAACTATCGGTCCGATTGCTTTCAAATGTTCACACAACACTTTTAGATACATTATCTAAAATTTCACGTAGGGTTTTTGCGATAACTTCATTAGTTTTTGTTTTATTATTGTTTTGCTCGAAAAAATTCGGTGAAAAATACAAATTTTTTCTTCGGCTCACCATAATTTTTTTAATGGTCGAAAAAAAACTGCTGCGCTACATTGTAGCGGCACTACTCACGAATGAGCTGATTTTTTTCAGATGTGACATGACCGGGTAACAGCTGGGGCAATGACCGCGCATATCGTGCGGAGGGCCTCCGCGGCAATGTGCATAACGGTGCCATTTTTTAATATTTTTATTCTTAAAGCCCTTTCTGACGTTGTGTAAAAAAATAAAAATATTTCGGCCCATACTTTCGAGTTTATTATTTTATTTTTAATATACCCATTTTTCGATCGGCCAAGGTGGCCACACGCCTTAAGTGTCCGTAGTAATGTACGCCAGAAACGCGTAACGAATGAAGAAATGGAAATCGGTGTGCTCGCAAGTGTGTCTCGAGATCCTCACATTAGTTCGCGACAAATTGAAAATCAATCTGGCATTAGCAGGAGCAGCGTACTTTGCATTTTGCACCGTCACAAATTTCACCCGCACCATGTTAGTCTTCACGAAGAATTGCATGGGAACGACTTCATGAATCGCCTAGAGTTTTGTCGAATGGTTCAACGTCAAATCGAAAATAATGAGTCATTTCTTAATACCGTTTTATTTACTGATGAGGCAACATTCACGAATCACGGGAACGTTAATTTGCATAATATGCATTTATGGGCAACGGAAAATCCACATTGGCTGCGGCAGGTTGAACACCAGAGATAATGGTCTGTGAATGTATGGTGTGGAATCATAGATGCTAAAATTATTGGTCCTTTTTTTATCAATGGAAATTTGAAGGGCAATATCTACAGTAATTTTATCAAAGATACATTGGGTCTTTTGCTCGAAGAGTTGCCTTTACTTACACGACAAACCATATGTATCCATGTCGGATCACTATCACTATCGGTCAATTTTGCTCCGATCGACTTGAAATTTTGACAGAATATTCTTGAGATATTATGCATTCATTTGAAAATAAAAATAAAATAAAAATATAATAAAATTAAAATTAAAAATTAAATTAAAATTAAATTAAAATGCAACAAAAATTTAAATACCTTACCCCCCCTCAAATTGCCATGAAAATTTATTGGGAATAAATGGTACCCGCGGCATAAACACCGTCTCACCCCGTCCGAATGTCTTCCTCGATGACGTTATGTTGTAAAGCAATCAATTGCCCAGCTTATACTCATTCGATTTGAATGAAACACATACCATTATCTTCGCGGCATTTTAAGCTCTACAATAGAGAAAACCATATTTCATTCGGTTCAGTAGTTTTCAAGTGATGCTAGGACGAAGAGACAGACGCACAGGCAGCCTGTGCTACTTTACTATAAGTATAGATTTGCGAAGGTATTGATACCGGAACCAACTTCAAACTCTTCCGCTGTATATAGGGACATATAGGGGGACATTTACCGTATGCGGGGATGGTCCTGATGTTTTGAGACTCAAAGGTGCAAATGGGTGCTCGTCCCGATTTTCACAATATTGTACAAGGGTTATCGTGGGGACTTTATCGCTCAATGCTTAAAAGTGCTCGGGAGGACGGCTGAAAATTTAAGGCACCACACCGCGGTAAAAAAAAATGGTCATTTTTCTTTCATTTTCTTAAAGATATATTTGTTAAGAATGCTCTCACTGATTTTTTAAAAGCTATTTGTGCAACTCTCTCTCCCCCCTCTCTCTCCACCCCTCTCTCTCTCTTGTTTGAATATCGACAAAAAAGAACCACATTGTTTGACCACCATCGAGATCGACGACTCTTCGCGTCGTTTTTCTCAATGGTAAAACATTCTGTTTCCTGTTTTCCGAGCGGATGTTTTCTTGCTCTCAAATGCACTCCTCTTCTACCCATCTCGCTTTTTCCTCTTCTACTCGACTCGTAGTTCTGTAACCTTTTCAATTCGTTGCTGACGAATGCGTTGATCGATCAGCCCGGCAAGCCTAGGCAAGAAAAAGTTCCAAAATACGATCGTGCACTCGGATATAAAGTAAAATCGAGACGACCCTCCCTGCCCCCTCGACCGTAAATTTCACCGTTTTTCCCCCCGCGTATAAATTCGCATGATGCGGTTCCTTGGCGTGTGTGTAACGCATGCGAGGCGAAACTCGCGAGTTAATTAATCACCGCCGGTGGAGCATTATTTATCTGTTGTGTACGAACGATGAGGGAAGCTCGAGAGACATCCAGCAAGGCAACGTATGTAGGCAGAAAGCCCTACAGCATATCCAATCTAGCGCAATCTCATTACTCACCGACAAGATTCTCTCTCTCTCTCTCTCTCTCGCTCTCTCTCTTCTCTCTCTCTCTCTCTCTCTCTCTCTCTCTCTCTCTCTCTCTCTCGCTCCCTTTCTCTTGTCCTGTCTTATCTGTATCTAACGTCTACCTCGTTGTTAATAATGTACTTGACAAATGGAGGTTCGTATCATCCGTTCTTATACCGATAGCTGTATTTATGGCTCGTACTTCGCGTGCGCGATTGCCGATAATCACGCGCTCTTATTGCTCGACGAATGTGAAATATTAATGCGGGCGAGATTACGGGCAAAAAAGAAATGGCCATTGGTCACGTGGACGCTTCGCTCGAGGTATAATAGATCAGTGGAGAAAGCAACACTCGCTCCTATTTTCTTTGCATCGCAGGACATTTCTTTCGGTCATACGACGATACAATTGTTTTTGTTTAAACTTTATGTAGGTACAAGTATATACGAGGTCAAAATGAAATTTGTCCGGCTCATTCGTTGAGGACCGAATTTGCGAGTGATCGATGTACTTTGTTCTAACCACAGAAAGTTTTCTCTAAGCCATAAGGCCCACCGGGCAGGATCGAGATCAATGAGTGGTCATTTAATTTTGCATTTTTTTTATAATCGGATGACTAATTTTTTCAACATGAAGATATTGTTTATTCGATGTTTCAATAACGTGGAATAAACTTATGATAAATACAAACAGATGGTAAATTTTTGGGTTATGAAAGGATCGGATACATTTACTAACGAGATTACAGCTTGGTGCCCAAATAAACTGGCAGTTTTTTTTAATGAACATTTTTTATGAACAGTGGAGTTTTTTATCGACATTCCGCTGTTGCTGCATGGCCAATGTGTGAAGGTGGTTCCGGCAACTAGCGTGATCTCAAATGGAACATAAAACATGCCCTATCAGTATAGTAATGTCAAAACCTCCGTATGACCGGGTACTATGATTTTTTTTTTCGTGTTTGGAAACGGCAAGCTGTAGAAAAAAAGTTTGATCTTCGACCAGAAAAAAACTACCTCAATAATTTGTTATTGACAAATGGATGAACATATTAAATAATCGGCCTGTCAGACGACGAGAAATGGTAAAAAATACTTACACCGTTTCATAGAACTAGACTTACGCCGTTTTATGGAACACAGTTTCAAGAGAAACGCTAAAGAATAAAGGGTAGTAAGGGCAGCAGGGTGTTTCGCCGTAGGATCGTGGGCGATCTGACCCTTTACAAAAATCATCATAGTTCGGTCAACTTTTACAATTTTTACAAAGTCCTTATTGCAAATTAAAATTAAAACTCTGGCATATAAAACTATGCGATAAACATATCGTATTTTCGAAATTTCAAGCGTACCGAAACTCCTTAAGTTTCAAGTACAGGGACAAGACCGTAATCATAACAAACGCGGGTGCAGGGACGCTTCTACCCACCACTATCCTTCCGACAAAGATTTATCATTTTCCAAATTACTTTATTCGTATAAAAATCAACCCCGCAAGGCCCAGCTACATAATTCATTCCGACAGTTCCGCTGCTCCCCAAAGGGCGAACTTTTTTCCAGTTCTTCTCCATCCGCAACAGAGATTTAATTCGCATGGGATACAAGAACGTGATTTGCTCCGTCAGACGAAGAGTTGCGATTTATTCCAACCGGAGGTGCCAATGGCAGCAGGACCGATCGCACTTTTAATCCAACGTCGCTGCTTCAAAGTACCTCTCTAGACTTTCATCCCTGTCTCTTTCATCCTGGATCGGTCGCCCAGTGATTGGCAGTCACTAGGCCGATCTCTCCTACACAGTGTGTTCGGCTGTGCCGATTAATCTCTTTTTTTTCGTTCGATTTTGGACAATTGTACGATTGTCGATTGATTGTGTGTGCATCGATATACATTCAGAACGGATATCCATACATGCATACTAGAGTGGCCCAAATTTGACCTCTATTTTTTTCTCACCATCCAATTATCTTCTTTAAAGAATTTAAAAAACTTGACGCGAAATCTGCGATCGGTCTAAAAATATTTAGAGGTCGCTCAAGCCTCCCAAAAATATAAGTTTTCATAAAAAGTAGATTTTTTTTCGTTCAATTGTCACCCATGAATTTTACGCTTCATCATTTTTTAATTAAGCTCGGCAAAGCTCTCAATGAATATTTAGTGGACGCTCAAAAGCTTCGAAATTTCCAATTGTCGAGAATTATTGTTCTCTGCTCACTCATAAATATAACACTTTGTAAAATTTTCAAAACAATAAATGCTTTTTTTTCTTTAGAAACGGTTTTTTTAATTTACCCCACACTTCTAACCCGCTAAAAAGGGGGACCTATAATTTTGTTTACGGACAAGAGCTTTAACCCTTTGCGGCATAGTGTAACAGTGGTTTTACACCTAATTCAATTCAGATTTTGACGATTCAAAAGTGTTTTTTAATTAAATATGGTAGATGTAAATGCGTTTCAAGGTTCCTAGGACTTCAACAACTACTAAAACATACCTATTAAATTTTTACTTTCACGTCGCGGGTATCATCAATAACGGAAGTGCAAGAAAACGTGCACGTAAAGAAAAATGTATCCTCCAAAGGGTTAAAGAATTATTTTATGAAAACAAAGATTATAATTCTTGGGCTAGTAGTGTGGGGTAACTCTGAAAAATCTGTTTCCAAAGAAAAACGATTAATTGTTTGGAAAATTTCACAAAGCGTCAAATTCCTAAGTGAAATGAATAAAAAAAAAAAAATTGGAAAAAATTGGAAATTTCGAAGCCTTGAGCGACCACCAAATATTCATTGACCGGCTAAAGCTTTCGCGAGGTTAATTTAAACATTATAAAGCGTAAAGTTTGTAGGTGAGAAGTAAACGAAAAAAAAATCAATTTTTAAAATGAAAATTGGAATTTTTGGGAAGCCTGAACGACGTCTAAATAATTTTTGATCGCTCGCAAATTTCGTGACAATTTTTTTTTCTTCAACGAAGATAATTGAATGGTGAGAAAAAGCAGAGCTCAAATTTGGGCCACCCTAATGCATACACATATACAGGGTGTATTGTTATTGTTGGATAATCCTGCAACTGGCGATAAGTCAAATGATGCCCTACTATATGCTGGAATTTCAGTTTAGTAAAAGTTCCATGGTTTTCGAGATAAAAATCATCTGCTTTTGGTTTTTTCGCATGCCATTTGTACAAATTATAACCTTCTCAGCCCGGTTGAAAAAAATACTCTTCGTTATTTGTTTTGTCTAGAAAAGTCTATTTTTAAACCTTAAATGTTAAGGAATCTTTATGGAAAAAGATCTTATGCAGAATGTCCCTGCAAACCAATTCGAACATCTGACTTTGATAGCCTGGTTGGTAGAGTCCGGCAACAGAGTTTGGGAAACGAAAAGTAGACGCCTCGGCGTATACGAACGCCGTATAGGTGTGTCGTTTGTTCCAGTACACCGTGTAATCCCTAACATCCCGATTTTCCTTGCAGGAAAGGGTCCTGGATATATATAGGCAAAGGTGAAAGAGACTCGGGATATTGCTGACCGTTTGTCTCTCATCGTGTGCACACCGGAGTCTCGACGAGTCGAGGCGAATGGTCGCGCAATATCGGCCGGCACTCTTGTTCATCCCCTTTTTCTTTGTCTTTGCCGCCCTCCCCTCTCGGCTTTCTTTCTCTTTCCACCAATACAACCGTGCCACGTTTTCTACTTCCTCTTTTTCATGCCTCTCTCCTCTCTCTCTATATATATATACAAACAGAGAGAGAGAGAGAGAGAGAGAGAGAGAGAGAGAGAGAGAGAGAGAGAGAGAGAGAGAGAGAGGAGAGAGAGAGAGAGAGAGAGAGAGAGAGGGAGAGAGAGAGAGAGGGAGAGAGAGAGAGAGAGAGAGAGAGATATGGGGCATTCCAAATTATTTTGAATGAAAAATCATTTTTTCGCTCCATTCAGCACAAATAAGAAATAAACCGTTTCAGGCCTGACGAAGCCGAATTGGCCGAATCATAAAATCATAAATAGCATTATTGGAGATTAAAATGATTGAAAATATTCTAAAAAAATATGATTTATTCGAAAAAAATAGAAGGAGAAATGGGCCCATAATGAGACTAGTCTCAAAAATCATAGAATGAGTCACTCTATTTTAGGGAATTTTTTGAAAAAAAGATGCAATCATTTAAAAAAAATAGTTTTCACTTTAGAAGCAAAACAAACGTTCACATTCATAACTTTTTTATATTTTTCAACGAAAGTATGCTTTAAAATGAAAAAAAAATGATATAGTGATATTGGTCGATATCTCAATTAGTTCAGGAATTATCAGCGTTGAAACGTTTCTAAAGCTTCCGAAATCGGCATTTGCAAAAATTATAACTCCTAAAAGAGAAGGGATAAAAATCTAAAAATTGTTGTGGATATTCCTCGCATGGGGTACAATTTTACAAAAAAAAATCAGCAAAACCAAAAATGGTCGGGGTCACGGGCTAGGTGAAATGTCGTGGAATGTCCCCTATATACATGTATACATGCATACGTATATACATGTGTGTGTGAGTATAGAAAGAGAGAGAGAGAGAGAGAGAGAGAGAGAGAGAGAGAGATCAGGATGGTCCGACGTAGATTCTGATTGCATTGGGGGTTTCACGACCACCGGGTGGATATACTTCACGTGCGAAAGGTCCAATTTTATTTCTCGACCTCTCGTCGAGAAAGGATCAGAGGGACGGTAGAAAGAAAAGACGGAGATAAATCGGCGCGCCATTGAACCTCGACATCTATGGGTGCACGAACTCGAAGGTGAGAGCGTATGAACACCACCCTCAAGCACTTTGGGGCTGCGAGCATGACGACGTAGAAAAGAGGGAGGAGGTGGCCGAATGATCGGTTGTGACATTCGTGTTGCGGTCAACGGTATGTTCTCCTGTATTATACATCTATGTTTAAAAAGCGGAATCGATCGAGTAAGATTGATTATACAGGGCGCACTGTTTATCAGAGGACGGTATAGCTCTTATTCGCTCAATACTATACTCATTTTTCATTCATTTTTATTACGTGGGAAAAGGTATTTTTCAAAATTTTTATCGAATTCAACGGTCTTTTTACGAAATAAGGAGTAATAAGGAGATTGACGAGAACAAGAACACTAAATATTATTTCTATTCTTGCGAAAAATGTCATCGTGGGGTTGTTGTACACGCGGATTTAAGGCGGACTACGACGGGTGAAAAAAATGATTTTTTTGCGTTTTCTCAAAAGATATATATTGAAGAATTTACGAAAAAAGTTCAAGTCGAATTATTGGAAACAGATCAATATACAGACGATTTAGTGAGAGTGGGTAGCACAACGATTTACGTACATTAAAACTTTGAAGCGCGTTTTTCTCGAAATGACTTTTCTCGATCTGGCTGGAATCATAACTCTAGCTATAATTGTCCGATTCTCAATTTAAAAAACCAAAATTTCCGCAATTGCCGTAGATATTGTTGTGCGTAGCCTTTTCTAAATTTAGTATTCTTCAAGCCCCCGAATATAAATAAAAATTTCGCGATGATGACACTTATTTTAACACCGGTTATTTCGTGAATGTTTTTTTTTTTTCGAAAAATGACTACGTACACCGAGAACTGCATTTATCGATTTTATGGAACTTTTTTATTTTAATTTTTCAGATCAACCATTGTCGAGTTATTGATCCGGCGGATGAACCAGATTTTTTATACAGAGGCTCTATTATGATGACCTCAATAATGATGTTAATTTTCAATTTCTTTTTTAATAAAAATTTCTAGCGAATAAGTTCAATGCATGCTTTATAACATACCTTTTTTCCAAACACCACACAAATAATGTAGTAGACATAAAAATCAGAAAAGCGACATTTTTGGCCCGTCACAGTAGTACCTGTGACAGGCTGATGATATGAGATACGACGGGATACGATGATACATTTTTTATCAAAATTAGGTATTTAAAAAAATATCATCTGAAGAACACTCTGTGATTTTTTTTTTGGAAAAATATTTAATTATGATTGATTCTGAACCAGGTTATCTAATATGAAAAAAATTATCAGATTTCGTTAGTATACAAGTTTATCCTATATTTGATCGAAGGAATTTCCGGAATATCAAATAGAAAAAAAATGGCGCGCATTCAACGTGAGAATCTATATTTTCGCGAAAAAATTGACATTTTTCGCTCACCAAATTGAAAGTATACATCGAAAAAAAATCATCGATCAAACACTATATTTTTACATCTAGAAAAAAAGCCCAAATATTTTCAGGAAGATCGATGCGCTAGTTTTCGAGATATTTTGCTCACTTTGAGAACGTACTTTCGAGAAAAGAGCGTTCAAGGATGTTCGGTACAGGCGATACAATGTTGCCATGCTAAAACATGTTAAAAACAATAAAAATTTCAAAAAGTTCAGAATTTTATAAAATTTGGTGAACATATTCTTTAGTGCCAAATTTGACAATACAAATTTTTTCAGATTTTTCTTCTGCACAGTTATCGAGTAAGTTAACACTAAAGTTCACGTGTATAAGCATAGCGTTTCCATATATATATATATATATATAGGTATACATTGCGGGCATAAGAAATCTGCTTTAATGCTTAATTACTCGATAACTAAGTAGAAGAAAATTTTGAAAAAATGTGTGTTTTCGCACTTAATGTTGAAGAACATTATCACCAAATTTGATCAATTTCTCATCATTTTGACTTTTGTACCGAAACTCCTTAAAGTTTCGAACGAAGCTCCGAGCGTTCCGAAGGGCGTCAACATGACAGCCTATAAATTTTTATCCAACCACCTTGAAATTTTCAGGGAACATTTATAAGATGATATACTGCCAAAATATATTGTTTTTTTTCTTCAAATAGCGATTTTTCCACTTTGACAACTAGACATAACCCCTTAATGGAGCACACGTGTCTTCATGAGGAGAAAAACAAGGCTGATTATTATCGGAGTTTTCCGTTATAAAAATCGTTGTTTGCCTCGCGTCTTCTTATATGCATACACATACACACACCCACACACACACATGCCTAACGTCGTGAAATATTCAACTTGTAAACGCATCGCTATTATCCTACATTCGTACGGGCATTTTGCGAAACGTCTGCAACTGAATTATCAACGAGACGTGTCGTAATTACTATCGCATACATACTGGGCGCGCTCAGCTTGCATATTTTATCGGTGTCCGGTGCGGACAATGCAGATCGAGGCGTATAAATATTTATAATCTTCGGAACATATATGAGCGTCGTGCTTATTCGCATCTACATATATACGTACGCATAAGCACCGTATCGAGCTGTACATTATTAACGCGTTCATACGCGCGGTCTGCGCGGTGGTAAATCGACCGATTTCTCGTAACCAGAACTTTCCATGCGATTGATTTTTTTAAATAATTTTTTCTCTTTGAAAGCAACGTGCGTCTTTCAACTTGTGTATTCCTTTCCCCTACGGCGAGTCTGCAAAAGCTTGAAATTCCAAAACCACGATTGTTTTATTGCATGGTTTCATAGCCTAGCGTCTTAACTTTAATTTGCAACAAAAGTTTTTGAAAAAAATTTAATCTATCGAGTTATGCCAATTTTTGTATTTAAAAAATTACTTTTTTTAAATAGTTTTTTAAAAATCCATTTTTTGAAGCTCAAAGCGTACTTATAATCACATCATCAAAAAAAAAATATATATATATATATATATAAAGAATAAACTCAGATAATAATTAATATAATAAAATCAGATAACAATTAAACAAATAAAGTCCGATAATAATTAAAAGAATAAAGTCAGATCGTAAGTATATCTCATGATCCTGCTGAACATTTTTTAAAATCAGTTCAAAACCATTAAAAATCCCGTTTTCTTATCAATTACAGATCATGTTAGATTCGGATCGCCCATTGCGTACTTTTTTGCATTTTTCTTGAAACTATGTTTTTTTAAACGGTGTGAGTCGTATCTTGAAGTCTGTTCGTATGCTCCACTTCAAATTCAGACAGAGCATGCCTTATAACATTTTCTATCGCACAATTAGACGATTTTTCATATGCTTATCCATTTGTCAATATCAAATAATAGAACTTTCTTTTTCGTTCGAGAATCGAATATTTTTTTTACGCAATTTGCCATTTTTGTTAATTTCAAAATTCCCAAAGGTATCCGGCCATACAAAAGTTTACTATTACATATACTAAAAGTACGTTTTTTTACATTTCAGATTACTTCAGGTGCCATAACCGCGTGCACCGATCGGTCACCAACGGCGGCACATGGTTTAAATAATAATAACTCCAATGTTCGTCTATAATCTTCAATAAAAAAAAATCACACTTGTCAAGACTATATGTATTAATTGTATGTAAAATCCCGAACTCGTCATCGCAATACTCTAATCCGAAAAAAATGGTAAAAAGTGACCTGCTTTTTAGGCCCCAAGATTTTGCAGCCCCGTTAATTCTTTTGAGACACACATAACACATTGACATTTTTTAAATATCTTTTAAAACCGGCAATAACGGTTGATGTATAATACGCGATGGGAAAGTCTCCTCGGCAGATTTTTTTCGTACTTAAGCCTGTACCAAGCGCGGTGTTCCTGGCTCTGGCGCTTTTTGTACTGCTTCACGTAAAAAGCAGCGAGCCCTTTACATTCTATTTTATTCTTTTACCTTTCATACTGTATATACATGTATACAAATGTATTGTTTTTTTTCTCGTGCTTCTTTCAACCGAAAGTTAAAGTGAATTGTTTCCTGCGTTCGCAGAGCCCATTACTGGGGCTTAAGATTCAAGCTCAAGAGAGGTATAAACATAGCTTAGAGCCAGAGAGAAAAGAGAAAAGGAGAGGGATTCGTAGCGCATGTAGTACGGTGATCATTACAAGGGAACGTTGCCCAACTCGCGTTAAAAGGACCTCTTGTATATCCTCCACGTCGTGTACCACAAACTACCATCGCACACACACACACACACACACACACACACACACACACACACACACACACACACACACACACACACACACACACACACACACACACACACACACACACACACACACACACACACACACACACACACACACACACACACACACACACACACACACACACACACACACACACACACACACACACACACACACACACACACACACACACACACACACACACACACACACACACACACACACACACACACATATGCACCTTCACACCCGCACACACCCACATATGCACCTTCACACCCACATATGCACCTACATATGCACCTTCACACCCACACATACACCCACATATGCACCTTCACACCCACATATGCACCCTCAGTACAATTGAGCGTCCTGTTTCTCTCTCTGTTTCTGTCTCTCACTCTGCTTCTCTTTCAGGATTTCGTCGCCATTTTCTTTCCACGCTCTGGCAAACTTGTTCACGATTTGCATATTTACGACTGCGATCTTTTCCATCTACCATAGCTTTCTTTCTCTTGCACACGACGATTCCTCGTTTGTTCGTTCCATTCGTACACAATGAACAGTCTCGTCGGGTCCTTTTCTCGTTATTCGTCTACGGAGACCGATCGACGTAAAATACCGCCGCGACTATACAGAATCGAGGGAGTGTTGCTCGAGTGTGTGTGGGTGTGTGTGTGTGGGCGGGTGCTGCCTCTGTTTCCCTACCCTCGAACGATGTTCATACCGGTCGGGTGTGAGAGGTCGTAACGTCGGGGACGTTTCTCTTCCATCCCGATGCGGAATAATCATCGAAGAGCAGGCTCATTCGATCGTCCAAGGGAAATGGCAAGTAAATCATATATCCTGGTCGGATCCCCACCGTAATCGTGCAATATCCCCGTTATCGACCTTGTTCCTCCGTCCATGTAACTATGTACGTATTTCCTCGTGTGGCCGGATGTTCACGCAATGGGATGTCAGCCATTTACGACCGTCCATTTTGTGGTCTCACCGCGCATTGTTGGACCGTACGGCCTCGACTGTAGTCCGTTCTATATGGCTGTTCACTTCCGATCGAGAGGAAAGGCGTGGTCGCGTGTGCGGTACGAGCCGTCGTTCCAGACTTCGTAAAGCGTTTTCTGACGGATCGCGTTGTGACGTAGCGGTTTTACTGCTGGTACGTCACAGAAAGTAACAGAGACACGAAAAATCCTCCCCGATCAGGATCAGCTACCTTTATTGCCCGTTTATTTATCTGGAGTAAGCCGGACAGAAATTGTCGCGGGGATCCAATTGGACTGCCACACGTGTTAGCACTTCCTGATGGGGGATCCGATGGGTCGTCGCATTGGATTTCTGTACTAAAACGTCACACTTGTAGGGGAACTAGGGCCAAAACGAATGTGCGGAGTAAGATGAATGAAAAGCTTAGATATTACTGAACGGTGTGACAAGCACGGTGCGCCCGTTGGCGTTTGAAAGTACCAACTGTGGCGTAAGCACGTGTTTCGAGTTACAACATGGGTGACCAACCTTTTCAGCTTGTGGACCAAAGGCCATAGCCGGGTAAGTAGGGAAAAATTGCCCCCGCATTTTTTGCAGCGAAATTTAGAGTATATTCTGAGGTATAAAAAAATAAATTTTCTGAAAATTTCATGCCCGTCAACGAAATGGTTTTAGAAAAATGAATTTTTTTTAAATATCAAAAAAAAATTTTTTTCCGAAAACGGTACAGTGGATCGATTTGATTTTTTTTGGTACTTGTTTCGATCAAACGTGTTACGAAATAAAATTATAGAACATCTTGCGAAAGATTAAGGTACGAAAAAAATGATGTTCCTTGTTTTATTATTTTTTACTATAATCCACTTGGGGTACAATAGCGAAAAAATTTTCATATAATCTTTGGGCACCTTATTAGATTATATAATTTTTTCAAAATGATCGGTTCGGTACGCCACAGTGAAAAAAAAGAAACACACTTTATTGATATATTTTAGTTATATAGATATATAACTAAAATATATCAATAAAGTCTGTTTCTTTTTTTTCACTGTGGCGTACCAACCCGATCATTTTGAAAAAAATTATATAATCTAATAAGGTGCCCAAAGATTATGTGAAAAATTTTCGTTATTGTACCCCAAGTGGATTATAGTAAAAAAAATAAAACAAGGAACATTATTTTTTTTTAAACCTTAATCTTTTGCAAGATGTTCTCTAATTTTATTTTGTAACACGTTTGATCGTAACAAGTAACAAAACAAAATCGAATCGATCAACTGAAGCGTTTCCGGAATTTTTATTTTTTTCTTATTAAAAAAAAATCATTTTTCCAAAACCATTGCGTTGACGGGGATGAAATTTTCAGAAAATTTGTTTTTTTTTATACCTCAGAATATACTTCTAATTTCGGTGGAGAAAATGCGGTGGCAATTTTTCTCTACTTACCCGGCTATGGCCTTTAAGAAATAATATTTCCCATACTCCCATAGTAGAGGATAGGTGCACGAGTTGATCCCATGAGGTAAGATGCTCATTTTCAATAGCGACGGAACTACCCAGCTAACACAACTGTGATGACACTCGAAACTATTATGTATTTTTGGTATATAGCAGTCCAGTAACACAGTTGTGATCATAATGCTGTGATTCGTCCGTTTCATCCGTAAATGTGATATACTTTATATGTTTCACGCAAATGAATTTATGATATCCTTAAAAGTTAGCAACTTTATGTCATTGCGAGACGAGTTTTTTATTTCTTTCTTTGTGATGAAGAAAACATGTAAAAAAGTGGACATCCAAATTATGTAAATGTATGGTTATCAGGAATTCGTGTATGTTACGAGATGTCCCGTATTCAATACGACTATGAGGTTATGAGATTTTCACATACCCAATTGCCTTCTTTGTGATATAAAAATAATATCACAGAATGAACGTCATGGTTACATCTTTTGTCATACCACAGTTTCGAATATATTACGAGATATGAATATGATCCCGTTATTAGTCCCTCTGGATGATCAGTCTCGATACGTTCGTGGAGTGGAAGTGTGTGTTCAACATAACCAACGTTTCTATTTCAAGTATTAATACACGTGTATTCTATTAAAATGATTAAATCAAAATTGAAAGACGCAAGGTGCATTACAAGTCGACAACATCGGAGACGGCTGTTGTCTCATATTGCAGAAGTAAAAAAAGATTTTTTAAAACCTTTTCAAGGAGTGAAGGTGGAAGAAGTCGGAACAAAACCATCTGAGAATAGTGCGGACAAGCTGATTAGAGCTCCGGATCCTCCGATCGCTAAAAATGCACCGATCGTGCAAAATATCAGCGTTTCAACACAATCGGGGATTAATATTGACATCGATAATAACGATATTGACGATGAAATTATCAATGAAAATACCAGCCAAATAGGTATTGCCAATGAAAATGAAGAAATACCTGAATCGTTAAACACCGAATTACGTAGGTGGATTTAGGAGTCAAATGTCGAAAAAATTTGGGTCAATAAATTACTCGTAATTTTGAAACGACATAATCATCCGGAATTACCATCAGATTATAGAACATTACTTGCAACGCCTAGAAGTGTGAAACATTATTCAAACGTTTCACCTGGCAAATATTATCATTTTGGTCTCAAGGTCGAACTTGAAAACTCTATTTCGCGATACTTTTCAATGAACGAAATTCCAGCCGAAATAAAATTTGACATTAATATAGATGGACTACCACTTGTAAAGAGTAGTAAAATGCAATTTTGGCCTATCCTTGGTAGTATCTGCGCAGATTTCTATACCGAACCATTCACCATTGCCATTTACAGTGGAGAGGAAAAGCCTCGACACTGTAATGAATTTCTAAAAAAACTGGCCGAAGATATTAACGATGTTCAGCAAATCGGTGTAAAATTGTACGGGCAAAATATAATTTGTAAAGCAAACGCATTTATTTGCGATACACCGGCAAAAGCGTATATTACCGGTGCGAAAGGACACAACGCATATCACGGTTGTGGAAAATGTGTTCAGGAAGGCTATTTATGCAAAAACCGAGTGACATTTCTTGAAACTAATGCCGCGCTCAGAACCGATGTTGCGTTTGCTAACAAATCAGACGAGCTTCATCATAAAGAAACATCCATTTTAGAGAGCATTGATAATATTGGAATGGTGAGCCAATTCCCATTAGATTATATGCACCTTGTGTGCCTTGGTGTCATGAAAAAGTTATTGGGATTTTGGTTAAAAGGCAAAAAGAATGTTCGCATGTCCAATGAAAAAATTGCGCTCGCTGAAGATCGTTTGATTACTGCGAAAAATGTCATACCGCGAGAATTTTCGAGAAAACCGCGTAGCTTTTCGGAATTTGAACGGTATAAAGCGACAGAACTACGCCAAATATTGTTATATACGGGCCCAGTCGTTTTCTACAATTGTTTAGACGACATAAAATACAAGCACTTTTTAAGCTTGAGTGTGGCTATCAGAATTTTAGCAAGTCGCGAACACTATGAATCCTTGCGCGAATACGCGCGATTATTATTGCAATACACGGCCGGATGCTTTGGCTCAATCTACGGACATGAATTCACAAGTTATAATGTACATAATTTAGTACACATCTGCGATGATGTTGAACGATTCGGTCCTCTCGATAGTTACAGCTGCTTCAAGTATGAAAACTATCTCCAAAAAATCAAAAAACGAGTTAAACCTACCGGAAATCCCTTGGGTCAAATCGTCAACAGGCTTACCGAAGAATCCTACGTTATCGACAGTAAATTTGAAAAGAAAAAATATCCGATATATTTATACGCAAAAAGTGTCGATTCAACAAAAGTTATCAAATCTATACAATACGAAAAGTATATTTTGAGTAACAAAGTGGGGAATAACTATGTCCGTACTAATTCAAACAAAATAATTCAGATAAAAACTATTTCCATGAACAATGACGAAATCTATATTACTGGGCATCTTTTTTGAGCGAGCAGCCTTTTTTTAATGTACCCTGTGATTCTTCGCTTCTCGGTATTACCATTATAAACAACAAGAACCACGAAGAAATAACCATACAGGAATCTCAAATTATGCAAAAATGCGTTGCGATCCCTTTACACTCTGATGAAACTGTCGTGTTCCCGTTACTTCATTGCAATGAGTAATTTTTTAATAGTAGTGATTATACTATTATTATCAATAGTATCAGATAAGCGTACAAAATAATATATCAAATAACACGCACAATAATACTCGAAAAATATACATCTAAAAACGAATTAAATGTTTTTTCAATCAATCTACAAAATCATTTAAAAAAAGTTTAAACTTTGAAAAATCGAAAAATATAAACGATAACACAACGGCAGGAAGTGTACGCTCTGACATCGAAGACATAATCAGCAAGCTTCACGGAGTGTCCATATCCATCAATCGCTAAATTTGGCGGGACGTAATTTATTGCAGTGCCAGGTATGTACTAATTTACACGATTTGATCTGGCTAAATGAGCATATGTTGTTGAATTTACAATTAATCATTGATGTCTTGTATTGAGTAATAAATTAATCTAAAGCTTGAGTCCTTTTTAATTCAAACAAATTCAAAACAATTTTTCAGTAGATCCTAACCTATAAAAAACGTCACGTGTATCTGCAGTACAAATATGAAAGGAGCGAGCACTACCCGCAATCAGAAAAATGGATACGCAGTCGTTGTATTCATTAACGACAGTTCAAATGAAATGGAAACGGCCTCGGAAATACCAGCGATTTGGTTGACAGAAGATAAAAAATCATGCTGGTGGCCAAATGTGAGGCACGTTGGGCCTTACATCGTGAAACAAACGGAACCAGATAAAACGAAATGGGGACTTCATCAAATTCGTTTCATAGGATTTTATGGTAACTAATAAAATCTTTTAAAATACATGATACCCATACACAATACATATTCATAATTTTTTAAATGTTTATTTAGACGACATTATATCTGCCCGTCACAAGGCTGACGGGTTTTCCAGTTGTGACGATGAGCCGAACATTTGCACTAAAAACCAGTCTAAGATGAACGCCTTGCCATCAATAACGGAAGAGAAATTAAAAACGCAACGTTTCACGAAGAAATCACACGAAAAAGAAAAAGGTAAAGTTTAAAATGATCAATTGTACAGTAACTTTGCCAGCTAGTGCGATACTCTTGCACGTATTTAACATTTGCAAAAGGTATCTTTAAAGCTCGTGCAAACTCAAAAGACAGTCATTTAAAATGCACTATGTTAGTCAGAAAAAAGATTTGGTAAAAAAACTGCTCAAGCGCAGAAGAAAATATATGTACAAATGACTGCGAAAGCTGCGAAGAGAGCTCAAGTAAAAGTGAATGTATCCGCCGTGAAGAGAGCTCAAGTAAAAGTTACTGTATCCGCTGCGAAGGAAGCTCAAATAAAAGTGACTGCGAAGGAAGCTCAAATAAAAGTGACTGCGAAGGAAGCATAAGTAAAAGTGACTGCGAAGAAAGGCATGAAAAAGTAATAGCGAAGGAATTGTGAAGAAGGGTTATGTGAAAGACTCAATATTTGTATCCACTTTTACACAAGCTTTCGTTACAGCTTTTGTATAAAAATTGTGTAAAAATTAAATTGATATAAATTGCATAAAATTAAATTTGTTTTAGAAATGTATTCAGCTTCGGATGAATCAGACGAGGGTGAGCGTTTTAGCAACAAGAAAGTGCCCAGTCCCCCATCGATTACTTCGATTACTTCATCTCAATATGTTCCTGTCAAAAACGATAGTGATCAGAAACCAATTCATATTCAGAAAAACACTCCAAAAGTTAGGAGAATTGAGCCTTTTGACTTGAACATGAACATGTCGAAAGCATTGGCCGCTGCTCCCAATAATGGTAATAGTATGTATTATTCTTCATTCATTTTCCATAAGATGATTTTATATTTTGTATTATAATATTCTTTTACTGAATTTAGGAGGAACGAGCGAAATAGCCCCGAAAATAATGGAACTAATCAACGACGATCGTTTCTCATTGCCGACTGACGCTTCGATGAAAGCTTATCTTCTCGAGAACGAAGAAGTATCGATATCTGGACAAATTCAAGATCTTAAAGATGACATATCTCGTATGTATCAGTTTCCCCGAACAATAACTCATTGAAAGGAATGTATCGTGTATATGTATCTTTGTAAAATCTTTTCCTTTGCAGAATTCCAGGAAAAAATGATCACAAAACTTGGTGATATATTTTTTGAACTGACACAGCTTCGCGAACGATTTAACCGAATAGAAGAAGCCGTCAATGTCAATCAATTGCCAATGAGCAACAGCGTTGACAATTCTGACCTCTTAAAGATATTGCCATTGCCAAACGTCGAGCAGACTCAAGAATTTGAAACTTTTCTCACCGTTGAAGATATCAAATCACGACTGGTCAGTTGAATATACATATTATAGTTTTTTCTATTTCTTATTGCATAGTTTTATTCAAATTTTTGAATAATTTCATCCTTTTCATCTAGATATCATTGTTGGTACAAGTTGGGGGAAGAAACGCGAAAGAATGCATCTGTCGGATGCTTTCAAAAATTATCGCACCCACTGCAGCCAAATACTGCTCATGGTGTGGTCAACGTGGGAATTTTAAAGTCTCTAACTTGGAAATTATTGCTTGTGTAAAAGGTAATTTCACACGTACAACTTTTTATTTATATTTCCTTCCTTTTACGTTTCTTAAATAAAATTCATATCTCCTTTATGTTAACAAAGAAAACAAAATATGTTCTAGTGCATATTGTTCTTTTATGGAAAATGTTTCAATGCAACAAAATGTATGTAGATACAATTGCAAAAATAAGTTATGTACCGTAAAATGGTTTCTTCATTTTTATGGCATACCAGGACGCTAATTTGAATTTTGGAAATATGTATGAAAAAGGAATAGACTGAATTAGCAAAGCGGTATAATGAATTTCACATATTTTTGTTCTAGAAGCCGTAAAAAAATCGCCACTTGTACGGATAAATATTTCGAGGACGAGAGCAAGGAATGGTTCCGGCAGGGCACACAGAAATTTGCAAGGATGCAAAAAACAGCCACCATCGCAGCCCCTACTTAAGAAAAAAATTCTTGTCATACCCAACTCATTACATCATAACGCAATAACCAAAGTTATTTAAAGGTTGCAATAAAAAAATCGCAGCCCCTATTAAAGAAACAATACTTATCATACTATATAATACTCTTATCATACTATATAATCTACTACTTATCATACTATATAATACTACATCGTAATGCAATAATAATCAAAGTTATTGAAAGTTTGCAATAAAAAAATTGAAGAAATTAAAATTGAAATGGTTTTTATTGTATAGCACACGATTTAGATGAAAATCTACGGCACAATCTCATAACGGTCAATAGAATTAATTATGTACATTACACGTAACATTTATGATTATTTAATGTAACAGTGTTATTTACCCGTTACATAACAAAACACATTTTATGTTATGAGTAATTTACATATCAGTTTCAACTTTTTTCCAAAGCTTTTACTCAACATTTTTATGAAAATGTGATTAGCTATTAAGCTGACATTTTTGAGAACAAACTCCGCTTCAATCACGGAGTATTTGATGTCACTGTTATTTCGAAAGTAACAGCCAACACATTACTGTCTCGTAACAGCTCTGAGGTTGTGTTAGCTGGGTATTAACGCTATCTAAAAAATTGAAAGATTAATAAACGTCTATTAGTTGGAAAGAATAATTAAAGTTGACAAGGGCAAGTCCGGGGTAGTTGGCTACAGTTTTTTCAAGGATCCGTCAAAATGGAAAGTACAGACGTTTCATAACCTATCTTCATTTGTAATTGACCTTTGAACATTTAACTTTAAGATAATTTACGAAATTAAAACAAACTCATATCAGATCAACCTTAAAATTACTATTTTTTCAAAATCACGATTGGCCATCTCTCCCGGAGTATCCGGGTGTGATGGCCATAGGTGTGGAGGTGAGATGGCCAGATACCCAGCATTATGCTCTCGGTTTTCTCGTTGTTTTTGTATTTCGATTATTAATGTTTTTTTTCTTTTGGCCACATCTAGAACACATATAATCGACATCGGTATAACTTTTGTGTACCCAAAGTTGGCATATTACCAACTGAAGCCAGTCTTCGATGAGACGAGTTTCATAATAATTTTCTCCGCAACATTTTTTGTCATTGTTCTTATATCGTCTTTCTAAGGTCTTCCTAGGTACTTCGTAGGTCCTAGCAGCCGCACGAACCGATAATTCATCATTCTTCACACCACTGATAGATGCTTTTAAGGGGAGGTACCTGAGTAAACGGCGAGAAAAACAGGTAACCTTCGAGAATTTTTATCTCAAAAACTAATGTTTCGATTGGATCCGAGTTTCTTTTATTGGAAAATATGTACATTGACGTATGTTTAGGAATTTTTCAAAGTAAATTCGTTGGCTGGAAGTGCCGTTATTGTGATCAGCGTCAGACGTGTTGTTCGTTGACATGGCTTGTGGTGCCAAGGATTCCGGGCAGTCGGTTGATCTGATACATGAAAACGCAACGGATTCTTGAAATATAATATACAAAGGAGTTCGCCTCGTAGGAATTTTTCATTTGATTGAACCATTGCTTTTTTATGCAGTCAAAATCGTCGGAAACTGCGAACGAAAAACGAATGTTAAATTAAAACGGTCGTAATTCCGTCAAAAATAAAAATTTCACAAAACCCTACGAGGCGAACTCCTTTTGAGATAAAAATTCCCGAACTTTACCTGTTTTTCTCGCTGTTAGCTCATGTACCGAGCCCTTAATGATTCTTGAGTGCAGTTCCCTCGTAGAGCAATTGCTTTTCCCCTGCACGTATTAGGCATCGAAAATAAATGTAGAAAAAATGAATTACTTGAACATATCACAACCAATGCTATGACCATCACACACCGACTGTACGCGGCCATCTCCCCTAATCTCCCGGGAGAGATGGCCACATCTAAAATGTAAACAAATTGAAACAATACATGCGAAATCTTGAGGTTATAATGAAGCACTGTTCGTGAACTATTCAAGAAATACAAAAGTTACCATTACTTTTACAAAATAACTTCACCACAATGTAAAACATTGAAACCTTCAAAAAATGTTAGATGTAGACAGAATAATTAACAAGGATATTACTTACTTAACATTTTTTTTGCCAAACTTTTGCTCGTACACTTACATCTGCGCATGATGCAAAGCAAATTAAGGGGAGATATACACCTAGAAAGTGGAGGTCGAGGATTTAGAAGCTATGAACATTCCGTCGACCGTAGAAGACCTACACTATGAGCCTGGTATCGATGATTCCATGTAAGTCGACAAATTTCATGATCTATTCATTCCCAAATTTTCATACGCGTTTTTCTCAAAACCACGTTTTTCAAAACGGTCCCCAAAATTTCTCGATAACCAATGAACCGATTGCCTTGAGGTTTTTTGTGGTTATTCTATACACCATTATCTAGTACTTGTCATAGGATTTTTTGTCCGTCACTTAGTTTTTGTTTTATAGGCAAAATAGTAACTAATTTTTGGCCCAAAAATCACTATTTATGTTCAAACGTCCGCCATTTTGTCATAAATCGATATTTTCAAAATCGGCTATGACAAGTACTAGATTATAGTATCTAATTTAATAATCTTTTTGGTTTTCTTTTTCAGATGATTTTTGAAGAAACGCCAGTGGGTACCGTATACGCAGATTTTTTTACGACGCTCCAAGGATCATCCAATTTCCTTGTATATATTTGATATTTTTAAATAAAGAAAATTAAACATATTTTTGAATGTATATACTTTTAGATAATTAAAGCCCCAATCCGAAATTTCAAATAGTTTTCCTTTAAAAAATTCACAAAAATGACCTTTTTCCGGCTGCTAGGTGTATATCTCCCCTTAAGCAGTAACAGGTGAAATCTAGTGCGCGGTTCTATGAAATATTTCAATTGGCCATCTCTCCCTTATGGCCAACTCCCCCGGACTTACCCTAATTCATATGGATTGTTTTATTTGGACAGGACCTTGGCGTTCTCATCTTACCCCTGCTTCCCTTACATTGGATTCGGGTGGGGATCCAAATATCGAAGGACCAAATATAGATCGACAAATATTTCGAAACGACAGAATTATGAACTCTCAAAATAACGAAGGTTTAATTATTCGAAATGTTATGTTTCGATCGAAGAAAAAATCGAATGACTATAAAGCAAAGCATCATTTATTCGAGAGCTCATTTATCTGAAAACATATATTCAGATCGTCTGCAATTTGAGACATACAAATATAGATTGGAACAATCTATAACATCCATATCTCCGAAACAGAAAAAAGCGAGTATCTAATATTCGTAATACCGCCTATAGCGAAAAGCAATATATCGAGACGCAAAATATCGATGGTCCGAAATGGCGAATGCCAAAATGGCGAACATGGTATGGATGCCGTCCCAGCCGACCTCTAACGCTATCTGCCTCGATCACAAGTTTTCGCCATCCGGGCCGTTCGACATTTTGACCCTTCGCTATTTTAACCACTCGACTTTTTGGCCGTTCGATTTAATGCTTTCTGTTTTTTGAACCGTCGCTATATTTACAATTCGAAGATTCGTCTTCTGGAATTATTTGGTGTTATTTATATAAGCAATTCGATATTGTGTCTCTCAATATTTTTTAAATCGGTTTTTGTTTTTCGCTATATTTCAACTTCGAGATATTCGTATTCGGAATTTTTATTTACGACTATATAAACCCTCCGAACATTGATCTATCTATATTCAAACATTCGACATTTTTTAATTCGATATTTCAGCCCATCCGAATAATGATCCATCGATATTTCGACTCCCACCCTTTTTTGAAGATCCGACAAATTCCGGTTGAGACATTCGAATAAAAAATAGCGCGGAATCCAGTTGGATTCCAAAATGTGGACGTCCTACGTGCAGTGTCTCTATCGAAGTCCTATAGGGATATGGTAGGATCTGCAGACTCCCAACAAAATCCACCCACACGCTAAGAAAAATATACATTCGAGATTCCGAAAAGTGCACCGATTTAAAAAAAAAGGCGTCCACCAATCCAAGGAGCGAAAAAACGCCGCGGCAATACGGTCACGTTTACGTCGTGTGTCACCTAGACGCTCTTCTTCTAAAGAGCAACGTCTCGCGCGTTCCACCGTGCACGCTCATGAGCTCCCGTATAGCACCAAATGAAATCATAATTCTCTCTTAGGGAGCAGCGATAGTACGGCGTTATTTAGCCGGCACGCACGTAATTACGCGCTCCGCACGTTTGCTCTCGCGTACCGTACACCGGAATGAAAAACCCGAAGCAATTTACGAGCGTCGTCTCGTGCCCTTGTACGTGTGCGTGTGCGTATGCTCTCTCTCTCTCTGGCGAGAGCCGAGAGAGCCTCGCAGGCCCGCGTGCGTTGCACTTTTGTTATTTATACGACTGAGAATCCGGTTTCAGCTGTACAGGCATATTGTGTGCATATATGTATACGTGTCTAGGTACACGTATTTATGCATGACGATAGAATGTTTATATATATATATTAGGTGTACAACTTAGTTCGGTCCGTTTTCAAAAGATGGCTCTAGGTGCTATAAATGGTTGACGGCAACAGCTGATTTTTGCTGTATCGTGAAGTATTAACACCTCTTAACCAAATATCGTTTACAGACCTTTGAGTTTTGCGCATCAAGTCTAGTTTTTGCTGCAGTGAAAATGTCGAATTTCATCCCAAATAAGCACCATTTACGGGAAGCGTTGATTTTCTGTTTCAATTGGAAGAAAACTGCAGCTGAAGCCCACCGAATGCTTGTGGGACCATCACGGGAGACTTCTACAGGCAACAATTGATCCGTTTAAAGCGAGGTATAGCCGAAAAACCTCCAGAATATGCGACCAGACGCGAGTCCATAATCTTTCAACATGACAACGCTCGGCCTCACGTTGCTATTGTGGTTAAAAACTATTTGAAAAATAGCAGGTGGGAAATTCTGGCTAACCCGCCTTATAGCCCAGACCGTGCTCCTTCCGACTACCATTTGTTTCGATCGATGCAGAACGCTTTGACTGGGAATACGCTTCACGTCATACCGGGTATCAAAAATTGGCTCGATTCATTCTTGGCGTCAAAAGATGAACGCTTCTTCCATGACGGAATTCATAAATTACCAGAAAGATGGGGAAAAGTAGTGGCTAACGATGGACAATATTTTTATTAATGTATTAATTCATTTTATCATTCAAATAAGTGGGTAGTTTAAGCAAAAAACGGACCGAATTAAGTTGTCCACCCAATATATATATATATATATATATATATTGGGTGTACAAATGAATAATCGAAATAATTTTAAGCAGTTAAGAATTTTAATAAACTTAATTGATAATCCCGCTCTTTTGCAGTTATATAGTGTTGACATATAGTTATTAAGAATGATTAAGAATGATAGTTGGTATGCCGGAAAGCCTAACATAATCGTCAAAACTATTCAGTTCAATACAGACTAAAATGGCAACAGATAAGGTGCATATCCGACACTGCATTCTTTACGAATTCCAACAAGGAAAAAATGCTGCAAGCGTGCAAATCGATTTGTTACTTTCTCGGCGAAGATGTTGTATCGTGCGATATGTGCGCATTTTGGTTTAAGGGGTTAGGCCACTGTAGAGGCCGAAAAAATAGGCTTGTTGGGGATTTTTTTTTAGAAAAACTACAAAATAAATCGAGATTACAAAAAGGGTGTTTATCATACACATCAGTGACTGTATAGAATATTTTTTTTAAAGCAATTAATTTCAAAATGTCGGTTGTGCAGCGTGGATCTCAAAACTGCATTTTTTGAGTTGGTCGGAAACATAACTCAGACAATTTTCAATCGATTCACTTGAAATATTGAATATATCTTGGAAAATACATTGTCTATGGAAGTAAGTAGAGTTTTTTAAAAATATTGTATAGCTCATTTGTTATTAACATTTATCTGACGCAAATTTGTGGAAAGTGAAAAATTTGCCTAAAAAATCGTCAGATAATTGTTAATAACAAATTAAATATGAAATATAAAAAATATCCTACCTACTTCCATAGACAATGTATTTTTCAAGATATATTCAACATTTCAAGGGAATCGGTTGAATATTGTCTTTGTGCGTCTTGAGATAAACGCTGCATAGCCGCCATTTTGAAATTGACCGCTTCAAAAAAATTATTGTATACAGTCACTGATATGTATGATAAACACGCTTTTTTTGGAATCCCGATTTATTTTGTAGTTTTTCCGAAAGAAAATCTCCAAAAAGTCTATTTTTTCGGATTCTAGAGTCGCCTAAGGCCTTGAGCGCTTTAAAAACGGTGAATTCTGTCTGAATGACAAGCAACGCCCTGGAGGCCTTCGACAATGCCACAACGATGCTTTTTAATCATGGATGGTAAAACAGTTACTGCGAACTGCTATTTGCTACTTTTTTCACCCTTAGAGCCTATGTTCTGAGCGTCACGGTAATTAAGAAATGATTTTTTTTTTTTCGTTTTTTTTTAATTACCCGAAATTCCGCCTTTAAATCGCCATAACCTTTTTGTTTGTGGTTGTAACAGTACGAAATAACTCTTCTTGTATTCTGTAATGTATGCTTATTATAAATCAATAATTATTTGATACAGTTGGTTTCAAGAAAGTGACTCGTGAGCTTCCAAAGTCTTAAAAATGCGCAAATGCATGAAAAATGTAAACTTCTAAATTCGTTATAAAAATAACTAAAAGCTATTTTGAACTTAGCTTTGTTTTAAAAGGTCTCTAGTTTATACCCATTCCAACGGTATGCTACATGTCATAGAAATCATTCATTATGTGGTCAAAATAAAGAGGATAAGTTTTTTTATAACGAATTTAGGAGTTAAAATGTTTCATACGTTTACACATTTTTAAGATGGAAGCTCAAGAGTCACCTTCTTGAAAACAATTGTATCAAAGAATGATTTATTTATAATAAACATACATTGCAGAATACAAAAA
Source organism: Ophion obscuratus (assembly GCA_964007375.1). Lineage (NCBI taxonomy): Eukaryota > Metazoa > Arthropoda > Insecta > Hymenoptera > Ichneumonidae > Ophion > Ophion obscuratus. The sequence continues at coordinate 41,131,138 of OZ023317.1, forward strand.
GTTATTTCGTGCCATTACAACCACAAATAAACAAGTTATGATTATTTATAGGCGAAGTTTCGGGTAATTAAAAAAGAAAACGAAAAAAATCATATCTCAATTACGGAGATATTTAGGACACCGGGTCTAAGGGTGAAAAAATTGGCATACGACCACCCCCTAAGCGCCCAAAAAAACGTGTCGGTCTATGTCTCAAACACCCTGTATATATGTGTATATATATAAATGAAATCAGTTCTATTGACGAAATTGTAAATTACGGAGGGTCCACGAAATATTGACATAAAACACTGAGATGAGGAGCAGGCGAACAAAACCGGAGTTGTTCACGCTACGTCAAGTTTTTTTTTTCGTATCTAAAAATTGCCTTTTCGTTTGAAAAAGCATTTTTCTAAAAAAAATTTGAGGTATTTCGAGCCAGATTCGATTTAAAAAAATTCGGGTCCTAATGAAAGTGTGCATAAAGGCGACGTGAAAAAAATTTGATGGAGTGTAGACACGTCCGATTTGGTTACCTGCGCTCCTCAAATGTATGATTTTTTTGAAGAGACACAGTTTGTCACGGGCCGAACAAGGTCGTTTTTTCCAAATTCTTTTTGCTTAATGGATTATTCATTTGTGACTTGGAAAGAAGGTATTCTATTAAGCATACATTGAACTAATTGCGTGTAAATTTTTATTTGAAAAATTGATGTATAATATAGTCTCTGTCGAAAAAATGTGGCGCAACGGCCGGATCGATAACATGACAACGGTTGGTCTGAAAAATAAAAATAAATAAGTTTTATAATCTATATAAATGTAATTCTCGTTGTACAAAGACGTATTTCGAAAAAAAATTAACACAATGGCGGGTGTTAAAAAAGAAGTGTAATTTCTACTGTAGATTTCTACTGCAGAAGTGTAGCTACTGCAATTACGAACTTTTTTGTTTTTTAAGAAAATCGGACAATTATAACTAGAGCTATGATTTCGCCCAAGTCGAGAAAAGTCGTTTCAAGAAAAAAACGTCTGAATGTTTTGATATACGTAAATTCGTTGCGCTACCTGCTCTCACTAAGTCGCCTGTAACGTGGTCAATTTTCAATATTTTACATGAACATTTTTTCATATATTCTTGAACATGAATACTTTGATATATAAAGTTATCTGACGTCCAATTCCCCATCTTTGAAAATAGCGGCACAAAAACACGAGAGCACCACTCACCCAGACAAAGACGCAGCGATATGTCTACTTCGCTCGCGCACGCTTCAACCCCGAATTTTCGAATCGTTTTTGTGCCGCTATTTTCAAAGCCAGGGGGTTGGACGTCAGATAGCTTAATACGAATTTTATTATTCCAAACAACTTTTGTTTGAAACCTTTTTTGATCGGACTATTAATTATCGTGATACGGCGATTTTTATGTTTTCAACCCCTATTTGTTACGGTTTGGGCGAGTCGATGGGCAACATTTTATTGGGGTTACTTTCAGTATGCAATGATCTACCTTCAGTAAAAAAAATCATATTCTACACTAAAATGTGGTGGATTTCGTCTCTTTTACTGGATTACTTTCCCCATATACAGGGTGTCCCTCTTATCTCTGCCATCCGAAAGAACTCAGCAATTATCGACATCACAAAAAAATATTCCAGACAAAAGTTGTACGGTGGAATCGAATGCGACAAATTTTTTAAATTTTGTTGGAGGCGCCGACCCACAGTGAAGATCACCTCCACTTTTTAAAATGGAATGGTACATCTTTTTTCAACCATCTTGTGGAGCGACTCAAGCCGGATAAAAAACATTGGGGGGTCAAAGTCGTTCAAGGTCATTCAAGGTCACCTATTTAGATTTGTATAATCGATACTGACCTCGCATGACCTTGCACGACTTTGACCCCCTAATGATTTTTATGCGGCTTGAGGTGTACCACAAGATAATCGAAAAAAATGTACCATTCCATTAAAAAAAGTGGAGGTGACCTTCACCGTGGATCAGTGCCTCCACCGAAATAAAAAAAAATTGATCGCATTTGATGGCCCCCTTCGCACCGTACAACTTTTGTCTGGAACGTTTTTTTGTGACGTCGATAATTACCGCGTTATTTCGGGTGGCAGAGATAGGAGGGACACCCTGTATAATGTCATTTGCGCAAGTATCGTTAGATATTTGACAAAGAAAGCATCATGCAGCCTCCTCGATACGAATACACGTTCGATTGAACGTGGCAAGAGGAATGTCACTGTACACCGGAGCTCCATCATCTCCTGTCGGGTTGAAACTGCATTGTACGTCAACTCACTCGCCACTGCTCAATTGTACGGCTTTGGATCCCTGTATATTCGTATGCACAATCACACATGTATGTGATCAAAAGTGCATTCACATAGATATGTGTAGATGCAAACCATCCTACCTATATGCATGTGTAAATGCATACCTGAATTCATACACTTGTCCCTGTGTGTTGCGGCGCAATGTTGGCATCCAGAGTGCGCACGGGAGAGGGTAAGAACAGGAAGTCGAGTACACACCAGTGGCAGATGTAGGAAAGAGCAAAACGCGGCAAGTGCTCTAATGGCATGCGGCTTTCGAAAGACCTGGCGTGCGCGAGAGTGTGAGCAAGACTCGCGCCACATAGTCAAGTACATATACATACATACAAACATACACATATATACAGGGTGTACTGTTATGAATGGATAATCCTGCAACTGTCGATAGATCAGATCATGTCCTATTATATGCTGGAATTTCAGTTTAGTAAAAGTCCCACAGATTTCGAGATGGGTTTTATGTTATATTTTGAAAAAAAATAATCTGCTTTTTCGCATGCCACTTCTACAAATGATACGCATCGACAATAACTACGCAACTTTTTTAAGTAATTGGCACGATATGCGTAGTACTTTTTTTTCACCGCAGGCTATCAAAGTCAGATGTTCGAATTGGTTTGTAAGAAAATTCTGCATACGATCTTTTTTCATAAAGTTTCCCTAACATTTAAGGTTCAAAGGAGACTTTTCTAGATAAAACAAATAACCAAGAGTATTTTTTTAAAACCTGGTCGAAAAACGTTATCATTTGTAGAAATGGCATGCGGAAAACGAAAAGCAGATGATTTTTATCTCGAAAACCGTGGGACTTTTACTAAACTGAAATTCCAGCATATCGTAGGACATGATCTGACCTATCGACAGTTGCAGGATTATTCATTCATAACAGAACACCCTGTATATATACGCGTACATATGCAGGGTTCTGTTGCACACGTACATGAAGAGCAGAAGAGACGAGTACAACGTTCGAGTGTTAAGCGGCCGCACGATTGCTCCAAAGAGACCCTCCGGAAGGCTCGCCTGTCATCCGCTACCATTCAGGTGTCCGTTCAACAATTCTGACTCCACGTGTCCTTTTCGCTACCGACATTTACACACAGGTGCTGTATTATACGCGTATGGAACGCGCCTTGAAGTAGATTATCCGTGGCCGATTGGTGCAGTGAAGCGTTTCAGGGACGAGACTCGCAGAGCTAATTTGCCGTTCAAATTGATGAGTGCTAGGGGTGCTGTTCTGTGTACGAGGACGTACAAGCTGGGTCTGTTTTTATCGGGGATAAAACTGCGTCGAGGTTGGTCCAGAATGGGGATTGGAAGAATTCGGTTTGGTCCAGGTAAAGCCCGGTTGGGGTTCCGCAATGGCAGTGGGAAGACTTGAAGATGTATACTACAGTCACTGAGTCTTCTCACTTTAGACTTTGGCCTATTTTCATGAATTTTTTTGATAGGTTTATTTTATAGATATTGATATCAAAGTTGTTACACTATACAAATACACTTTCGAAATAGATTAAACAATTTTTTAAATCTAATTATGTAACCCAAATAAACTTTAAGGGGCTATACCAGTGTGAACGCTGTAAATTTGGGTGATTTTTGGGAATTTTTTGGAAGAAAAGTACTCAATTGAATGTTTCGAGAAATTTAGAATATATTTGGCTATATTTGACCTATATTACATATTTTTTTTTCATAGAAAAATATTGAGATCCAAGCGGTTTATGCGCTGCCTTCGGAGGCGCAAAAAACAAGTTCCTCCACTGCTGCCATGATTCCGGCCGATTGAGTAGCTGAAACCGAAAAAGAAAAAAAAATGTCATTAAGCTAGAAGGTATTTCCTGTACAGTGATGTAGGATTTTCGCAAAATATCAAAATCTAACAAAATGGCGTAGTTAGGAAAAAAGGCTGTTTTCTTGCCTATAAAATGGTCGTTTTCTTTCAATGCCAAATCGTCAATTTTCATCCAATCAAAAATATCCTACGTCATTGTAGAGTAGATATATTCAAGAGTACTCAGTTCAAATTTCAAGTCAATCGGATAATTATTCTTTGGGTTACAATGTCAGCAAATTTGAAAAATCTCATTTCGAGAAAAAACCCGTTTAAAGAATTAACTATCGATTTTTGCAAGATAAAATTATTAGAAACACGGGCTTGAATTTTTTACAGGATATTCTTAAAAGCATAAACTTTCGAAAAGGGTTAAAAAAACGATTTTTTGAAAGTGCCACACTGGTATGGCCCCTTAAACGCGTTTTTCTCGAAACAACATTTTGCGACGGCCTGTTGATAAAATCTTTGAAACTACTGAACCGATCCTTATGAAATGTTAACCACATATTCTTTACAACTATAGCTATAGCGCATATCAAGGATTAAAAAATATATTTACTATTTTTTTTGCCAAAAACGGTGAAAAAACCCGTTTGTTTGTTTTTTTTCGGACAATGTCCGCCATTTTGTTATTTTTGCATATTTTAAAAATCGTATGATATGCGTTATAGCCATTAGCATACTGAATCTAAAACACACTGAAACATACTGAATCTAAAATTTCATCAACAGCGCAGACCTACAATTTTTAGGACATTTTTTTAACTACCATTTTCGTCTGTGAATAATGACTCAAATAAATAAAAAACATTTTTTTACGTATTTCGAAAGTGTGTTTATTAAGTGTAACAACTGTTATATCAATATCTATAACATGAAACTATCAAAATAATTCATAAAAATAGCCTTTTTAGCGTCGAAAGTGAGAAGACCCCTTAAAAAGCCTAGAAAAAAACGTGGGAGTGATTTTCGTAGTCTAGGTCCAGAAAACAAAAAATTGGCTGATTAGAAAGAATGTTCATCGCATGTTCATCCAACGTTGCAAACTTATCGCTCCGTTATCACTGGGGGCTAAATTGACCCCATGCCAATTTTCGGGTTGGATAACCGTACGCTCCCGACGTCCAATGGGGTTTAAGAGCGTCTACACCAGACGTGGGAGGTTCTGTCTGTAAGTAAGGGACTTGAAGTTTTTGAATTGCATCGTAAGTTTGACGTTGAGGGGTTAGGCTATTGGGTAAATAAAGAACACGCATTCGTCCCTCGAGGCAACTAAAATTGAAGAGGAAGGTCCAACATGTGGTGCAGGAATCGCAGATTGAAGGTAAGCTTATGATTACAACGATAGCTAGTAACACTTTGAACGCGTCCTTCTCGAAACGATGTTTTTCAAAACGGTCTATCCAATTTTACAATATCTAATGGATGGATTGACTTAAAATTGAGCACACTTATTCAGTGTAATAGCAGTTTAGTCTTGACCGACGTTTTTCTTCTGAAAATTTTTTTTATTAGTTTTTAACAATAATGATGTCGTTTTCCTCCAAAAGTCGAAAAAAAATTCAAACATTTTCTTTTGATGATTGAAACACTATAACCAAAAAAATACTTGGTCAAGTCTTAGCCAATATTATCTGTTGAAAGAAAAAAAAACTCGTTTTTTTTGTTGCGGATCAACCACGGGGTCAAAATAAAGTAAACGTCCAGCCCTTCACGTTCAAAGGTCTTTCACCAGATTATTTATGATTTCTGTCATTATTAATATTTTAAAATGAAATTTAGTACACAACTTTGTTAATGTACATACAATCAAATGCCTAAACGATTGCTCAATCATCTCACTTATTCCTTCAACCATTTTTTTTCTCCAAATAACCCTGATTTTCGAGCGGTCACAGCAGCTTAACCCCTCAACAGTGATTCGAAAAATATTTGTCGGCACTGCTATTCAGATCTCCGAATAAATACCTTCATTGGAACGCCAAGAATGGGAGAATTTAGGTATAGTACTTTCTTTATCCGAAAGTACTACACCTCAAGAGTATCACCGATAAATTTTATTTAAAAATATTATAAAATGAAGTAACAATAATATTTAGTGAAAAAAATCATCTTTTCGAAATTTTCATGTTCACAATTTTTCGTTAACCATTCTATTATTTGATTACTAACGTTAACACATATTTTTTCACAATCAAGAATATAAAAAGTCTCCCCTACAATTTTGTTCACCCAATTGAATCGATAATATCCATACGGCAGCCGTTCGAAAACGACTGGGGTCATTTTGACCCCGTGTACCAGGGCGGAACTTTCCGGAAGTGAGACCACGGATGGTTACGCACGATTTTTTTTCTTTCCCCGCGGCCGTGTCGTGGCCATACCCTATTGGTTGTCACGGATAAGCCTGACGTTTTGACATCATTCGTTCTCGAATGTCGCGCACGTCAGGGATCGCGAGCGAGCCGTCCGAACAGTCAATTGCAGCACGTCGTGCGCTCCATGCTCGGTGATATGTAGGTAACGATATTATACGGTGCGGCCGCCCTCGCATCCTCCACAGCCTCCGCTCACCTTTTCCATCCTTACCCAAAGCCTATCTATAGACCGAGCAAAATCACCGCAAGGCTTCGGCCCATTTAAAAGCAAGCTCCCTCGATATTCAACGACGTCGACGACGGGGACGGTGAGACGACCGTTTCACTATGTGCCGGGTCTTAACGGCTCAGCCGGGATTTACCTTTACGAGCCTCGGCGATCCCGCGAGAACAATTTCCAAACGAGGAGGCTGCTGCTCGGCTACGTACCAAACGCTCCGAGAGCACACGCGATCGTATTGCGTCGAGAAGAACACCCACCCCCCCCCCCCCCTTCCCCTGGGATCATCGCGTGCTGTCACGTAGGGGAAGCAGGGGCAAGATGAATCATTAAGGGGCCAGTCCACTTCGGAGCCACAAAAAAAAGGATATTTTCGCGATTTTTTCTTGAGGATTTTATAAAAGATGTGAATATAAAAGTTGTTGGGCTTCATCAATAAAGTCTTGAAATACAATTTAAAAAAATTGTATTCCTTTTTATACATTTTTTAGTACAAAAATTATAGTTTAACGTAACGCCTCAAAAATAGGTGGGCTCCATCACAACTCGGCAACGGCTTGTCTGAAACAAAAAAATCAAAGTCCATTAGATTCAGTATGACACCAGCTACGAAATGACCCTCGGATATAAAGTTTTATCAAAAAATAAAAAAAAATGGCAGATGAAAAACGAAAAAAAGAAAAAAAAAGCGTTTTTTCCGCAGTTTTTGGCAAAAAAGAGTAAAAATCAAAATTTTAAATCCATCAAGGGTCATCTTGTTGTGAATCATGTTTACAATGCGTGGTTCAAATTTCGAGAGAATCGATTTATTAGTTTTAGAGATACGATGGAGCTAGATTTTGAAAACGTTGTTTCGAGAAAAACTCGTTTGCAGTTTATACTATGAAAAACTCTCACCTAAACTCAATCGGCAATTCCTGCACCGTGAAATATCCCTTCTTATTGCTCATAATCGTCGACTTCGTCGAGTCTTGCTTGCTTTCGATTTTTTGAAATTTTCAAAGTGGACTGGCCCCTCAAGGCGGGATATACATTTACAATGTTTAAAAAATCGATTTCTTTTTTTTTTTTTCTTTAAACGATAGAACTATATATGTAGAATATTTTCGCAAAGGTCATGATATCATAGGTCGTTGGATTCGTCTGAATATCAGCTACAACGTCTTCATTAAAAAAAAAATATGTTCCTATTCGAAAAATCACTGATGATCTTGCGAACGCAAAAAGTATAGCCTTGACAAAAATGGATTTTTCACCACTGTATCAGCCCTTCGAAATCAATCAAATTACCTCCTGACATTTTTTGCCTCGCTCCAAAGGCAACCGAGATATTTGGGGTGGTCACTTTAAATGGCCCACCCTGTATAGTACCATTATATATAGTATAATAATTAATTAATAGAAGTTATACTATTATTTATCCTATGATTAATCGAAGGAATTTCCAAAATAGCGAATTGAAAAAAACTGCGCGTGTTCAAAGTAAGAGTCTTGATTTTTGTGAAAAACGGCCATTTTTTGTGCCTCAAATGGAAAGTGTACATCGGAAAAAAAATCCTTCGACAAAATATTATATTTTGACATCAATGAAAAGCCCTAAAAATGCCAGAAAAATCAATGCAGTCATTTTTGAGATATTCCGCTCACCAACTTCGAAAACGTACTTCCGAGAAAAAAGCGGTTATAGTTTTTAACTACGCTCCGAGCGCTCCGACGGGCGTCAACATAACGCCCTATAAATCTGTCAATTTTGATTCGACCATCTTGACATTATCAGGGGACATTCATAAGATGATAGACTGTCAGAATATATTGGTTTCGAAAAAAGTGGTTTTTCGACCTTTACAATTAGGCATAACCTCTCAAGGCGTTACATCGATGTGGCTCACCGAAAAAAAAATACTTTTGTGGGAGTTTTTGTTGAGAACATTAAAAACGCCATCGAAAGTTTGGAGGGTGGATCCGTCATGTATATGAAAAAAATTTATGAAAAAAATACAAAATGGCAGCCCAGTAGTAGGTACACTAGGAGCGTTGAGGCGCTCTGGGGGAGGACGTAGACATTTCATAGATCAGCACCTAGGGCAGAAAAAATCGTCATATACATGAGTTTTGTTAGAGAAGTACACGTGATGACTAACAAATATGGTTTTATCGCAAAATGGTATGATTTGGAATAAATATGTTTTCTTTACGCAAAAAAATCGTCCAGAAGGATCCTGCTCCCCCCCCCCTCCCCAAATAAAGCCTTCCGCAAACAGACTACGTTAAACTCAAGTATACAACGTGGCCTTTTTTCTCATTCGTGAGTGAAAAGAATAAAAATCTGCTTGTTTCTGCAAGACCGTGGAGTGATTGGTCGTTTGCGCGCGTCTTCGCGGAGTGGACACGTTGCTTTTACTCGCATTTCTCGGATGCATTAGCCGGGACCTTAAGGCTACGCTTTTAATGCGCGCGTGGTCTTCTGGCTTGACGAAGGGAGTCGGATGATTATAAAATGGATCGTAAACGGTCTCGCGGGTGTATACTCGCCACCGAAGGCTCTCTTTCTCTCTCTTTATCGCTCTCAGGAAGTCGCCTCTTGATACCCGAGATATATTTCGAAGGCGAGAGCCCATTTTCAGTGACACTAGCAGCAGCTAGTCGTAGGAAAATATAGGATCCACGAAGAGCGGCTTAAGGGAGAAGAGGATGGAACGGCTGTTGCTCGGACTTCTTTACGAGCGACAAGCCGCGCTTACAAAATTCGCCGACCGGCGTTTGTACTCTGTCTAATGTGTGTGTGTGTGTGTGTGTGTGTGTGCGTGTACACTACCAGAAGTAGAGCAGGAGCTTCCATGTGGGCTCCCGGATCGCCCGGGAATGACGCCTCGTAAATTATAATACACACGAGAATGTCCTCCATGCCGGAGCAATGAAAAATCTGGCTCTACACACACACAAACACACACCTACACACCTACACACACACACACACACACACACACACACACACACACACACACACACACACACACACACACACACACACACACACACACACACAAACACACACGCGCACGCACGCCCAAACAAACACACGGGAGAGCGAGAAATAGGCAGTTGAAGATGGAGTTTGGAGTTTATAGATGCGTGCATAGGCCATCTACTATGAGGCTTGACGGTTTGTCGTGAGTGCATGAAACTTTTGGATCCGAAGTCGTTTTGACTTCAACCGGCGAAATCTCTTCTCTTCAGATAAAATATGGCACGAAGTCCTTAATATACCTTGCATCGTTTGAATAATATCAACGTTTTTATGAACGTAGACACAGCCAAGCACATTCCTCGAGAAGTGTATGGCGTCGATAAACGTACGTGCAAGTGCATATCGTTACGTAAATATGCGCGAACGTGAACTGAAAATAAATAAATAAATGTACGTATATGTTCTTGTGTCTATTCAAAGATGTGAAGAAATGAACGGGGCTCCGTAAGCTCCGGGCCGAAAAAACTAGTGGATTTTCAATATCTTTTTTTATGAGGGTTTTTTTTTACGAGGTTGGGATTTTAGACACTATTGGTACAAGGCGTCTTAAGTTTGAGTTTTTTTTTTTTATTGATGGAAATTGATAAATGGTACTGTTATTATTATGTTGACAAAGTGAGGATGTTGCTGCACGGCCGATTGGTGAAGGCGGCTCTGGCAATTAGGGTTATCTGAAATGCATATATATATATATATATGTGTTACTATAAAAGTGATGTTTTCATTGAGGTAAGTCCAAATGATTCATGTTTTTATGATTTTTTATGAATAGCATTTATTTTACTTGATAAATATACACTGTTCGCGAAAATATCAATATTTACAAAAATATTACTGTTTATATTCGCCCATGACAAGTCTTAATATCGGATACTTAATCGACCCTAATATTGGGTATCTGTTTGTGCCAAAATGTTCCTACCTAATCAAAGATTAACGCGTAAAAACTGATTGCTTGATAATAATCATAAAATAAAAACAACAAACGTTTTGTTTTATTTTATATAAAAATAGTCCCCTGATATCAGATATGAGAAAAATGGAGTTTGGGCCCTTATATTGGATATCCGATTATAGACAACCTTTTCCAAAACTATGATTTCTGTCATTTTTTGTAGAACGTAATATAACTCATAATATTCAAATGTAATGTGTAAAATATGACATGAAGATCGTAAAATCGTTAAATTTGAAGGTCTAGCAATTCTTTACCTTTTTTTAAATTTCCAAACAAACGTATCCGATATACGGTGCCTCTGCCCTGTATATATACACACACACACACACACACACACATATATATATACACTAGACTGATTCAAAAAAAAATTTTTTTTCTGGATTCTCGTGCTATTGTTGGGCACTGATAAAACAAAATTTCTCTAAAAAGATGGGCGCGGTCACTCAATTTTTAGAGGTGGCTATCTTGACTTTTTTGTATTTGAATTTTTTTTAACGAACGTATTGCATTTAAACATACTCATGGCTTCGGATTACGGATAAAAATCGGAAAAGTTTTGAGTTTGTTCTTTTACAAGCATAACAGAGAAAAACTGACCATACGTCGAAGTGCACACGAAACGATGAAAGAAATTTTCGAACAATGGAAATGTGCTGAAATTCCAACGCGTCGATTGAATAACGCAATCTTGAAATCAATAAAACTCCATCTAGTCTGGAAACAACTTTTAAAAAATCGAGTTAAAAAGAATTTGCCGTCACAAATATCAAAGGAGCGTAAATTTAAGAGAGATTTGGACAAACTGTTCAACGTTGCACATTTTCGTTCTGCCCAAAATGTTAACGAACTTGAGAATGGCTGGGAAGAAATGTAAATGAGTTTGAAGATAATATAAGCGTAGCATTTTGAAAATGTAAATATACGATTTATGAATAAAAACTTATAATTTAATTTTTCGTAAAAAGTGCGAAATGTTAATGCGGATAAATAAATCTACATGAATAACGAGAGTAGTATAGACGCCATTATTGATCTACCTGGATTTGAATTGTGAATATTGCACCCTTTTCAAATTGTTAGAGTTTATTTTTGTTACGAAACAGCTGCTGGATGTGATTTTTATCCGTAATCCGAAGCCATGACTATGCTTAAATGCAATACGTTTGTTAAAAAAAATTCAAATACAAAAAAGTCGAGATAGCCACCTCTAAAAAGTGAGTGACCGCGCCGATCTTTTTAAAGAAATTTTGTTTTATCAGTGCCCAACAATAGCACGAGAATCCAGAAGGAAATTTTTTTTTTGAATCAGTCTAATATACACACATATGTTTGTGTGTGCGTGTGTGTGTAGGGAAAGAACAATTTGCACCCGTTACAACAATGTAATGTTTTCTATCAGCAGCATTGTCAGAGGCCAGTTGCCATTTTTGCAAACTAATCATTAATTTTGGGCACAAGAATCCTCGAACCGGATCTTTTCTAAATCCTCTCCATCTATACTCATGTGTGTGTGTGTGTGAAGCATCGATAGGAAAGGAGGACGAGATCGGCTGATGAAAGCACGATCTGAAAATAAACCTTGTCGAAGTGAAATCTGAATGCATTTGGAAGACAGGATTGCCCCACGAGTTTTCTATCTGTCGCGTTGACTGGCACGCGAGATGGAGAACATACACCCGGGCAAATTTTCGGCGCGTCGAACCGACGAGTGACGCGAGTCATCGGGAGTCGGAGTAAGCGAGTCGACGAAAACGACGATGACGAGGAGAATGAAGCGTCCGAGTTGATCGGATTCGCAAATTCATTCTCGTGAGCACACGCACCAGCACACACACACGCACACTTGCGCACCCACGTGCGCACACACACACACACACTCTCTCTCTCTCTCTCTCTCTCTCTCTCTCTCTCGCGCGAGCGCACACACACACACGCACCGACACACACACACACATACACACAAACACACATACACACAAACACATACAAACGCGCGCCCATATACACACACACACCCGTACGCACGCTCGCATACACACACACACACGCATACACACACTCATCGGCGCACGCACACGCATCGGCGCGCACACACACACATACCCACACGCACGCACGCACGCATGCACACACACACACATGGAAAAGCGCGTCCGCACACACACACACACACACACACACACACACACACACACACACACACACACACACACACACACACACACACACCGCACGCATACGCACACACGCACCGGCACACGCGCACCGATTACCAAACACACACACACACACACACACGCGCGCGCGCGCGCAGACCTGTATTTATGTAGATTAGTAACGTGGCGGTGATTTCGCGGTGCGATCGTGTTGTATAAAAATGCAGGAGCGAGCGGGCTCTCTCGCGCTTCGACATTCGCTGACAGGTGACGGAACGCACACACACGGGGCGGCCGACAGCTTTTTCCTTTGATCAAGTCTCGGCCCGTCGTCCCGCGTTCCCTTCTGCAATTCCACGACGAAGCGTTCGTACTCGGAGAGGCGTGTGTGGTGCCCGGCTATGTAGAGAGGGTTGACGGGAGAACGCCGAGAGAGGAAGAAAAAAAACAGAAGAATCGACGGGGGCTGGGCGCGCGGCAAGCGTGAAAGATCGTCCGAGAAACTTGAAGATGCGATCACCGATGAATGTTCGGAAGATCCAGTTTATCTTTTTTTAGACGTCGATATGTCTGATAAAATAACGGATATGGATGTGGATAAAACGTACGTGAATATGATGACAGTAGCGGAGACGCGGCTTCGGTGGTCACCTATCGCGAACACCGGTCGCCTGGACCGGAATTTGGATGGGTGACTGCTTGGCAACAACCGCCGGACGGGCGGCAGGCTTGCTGATTTGCCCGTTTACGAAACTCGGTAAAGGATAGCCGTTTGTATCGGCACGGGTTTTCGAGTTTCCCTGTGCCCTCGTGCACACGTGAAGCTGCTGCTATGGAAGATAACGTGGTGACAAGTTCGGGGTAAAAGTGAAGAAAAACTGGGGAATAAACTAGTCTAGGAGTTAACGAATCTTTTGACGCTCATCCATTTGCATCTTGAGCAACGAGGCCGAATGATCTCCCCCGGTACAAGGTATTCATTAAGGCCTTAGGCCACAGTAACGGGTATAAAATCATGTTCGAATTTAACAATTTTTTTCGTATGAAAAGGGATTCACTCATAAAATTAATTACACATCTATTTAGTATGAGTATCAAGCTTTTAGAAAATATATATATATATTTTTTTTATGTACAAAATGGCCGACTACTCGAAACTTCTCGAAACAGCTTTTTTCCAATTGGCGTGACAGATAAGTTCAACAATTTTCACTCGATTTACTTCAAATTTAAAAGTTATGTTCCAAATTGCATTTCGCAGAAAAGTACGTACAGAATTTCTGATTAATCGAAAACTTTTCATTTTATGAGCAGTTTATGAGCAGTTACAATGAAATTTTTCACTGAAAATTCATTTCTTAATTCAAATACCTACACCTTTGGAATAAAACAATATTTTTTTAGTTCCGTACGTACTTCTCTAGGTATTCTAATGTAGATTGACGAGAATTTTTGTTTTTTGTTCTAGGTAAAAAATTGTGGATGCTAAATGTCACACCGCGGAGCGCCTAAAAAAATGATAACAAAAGAAAATATTGGTAGTTGGCCATTTTGTACATCGAAAAAAAAAAAATTCTAACAGCTTTATAATCATACTAAATAGATAGGTAATTAATTTGATGAGTGAATCACTTTTTCATACAAAAAATGTTAAATTACTGTGGCCTAAGGCCTCAATTCGTAAATGATCTTCAGTATCAAGATTGGATTCTTGTCCTGTTGCATCAGTGGGACGAATGACTCTTAAATCGTTTTTTTTCTCTCTCCTTCAAAAGAGGACAGGTAATGATTCAAATACGCCATTAAGATGCAGTCTCTCGATCGCGATCGAGAGACCCTGATTTTCCGAGGCCGCAGCTTGTTATGGGGACGTACAGCTGCGATTTCGGTACAAATGCACCGGCGAAGGAAATATGGAAAGATGGGGGAAAAAGATAGCTGCACCTGCTGAAAGTTTTATCACACGAGTACGGGCACTCTATATGGAAATAATGGCGGTATCGAATTGAGTATGTGCGAGTGTGGTGTCCGGTGCTCCAGCCAAGAGATTTGTAGCCGTGGCGGGTGAACGAGGTTGCCTCATACGCAATGACATCGTCGTTTTCGTGCTCGTCTCAGTCGTCTCTGATTGCGAGATATTGAATCAAAGACAGATGGCGAAAAGGCTCACGAGTTAAGAAGGTTGGCACGTTATCCATAATTGAAGATTAAATTTGAAAAAAATATATGTCATTTCCTAGACTATACTTAGCCTTTATGAATTTTTTGAAATTTTTTCACCACAAAATACCTGAAATAAAAAATAGTTTAATATATGCAATTTCACGTGCGGCTAGATGGGTAAGACGTTCACGCTACGGGGGATGTTTTTTTTCGCTACTTAGCCCAAAATCAACTTTTTCTACCAACGGATTAACGCAAACTAAACCTTCTTAAACATTTAGAAGAAAAAATGCCCATCTTGCCCATCGTAAACTATAGACACCCTTGGTCAAGAGCATAAAGCACCCTGTAATTTTTCTATCCGGACAAAAATCGAATGTCTCGGCGAAAAAAATCGTGAACCAATTTGCCAAACGGCATTTTGAAGACGATACCACCAACTTCAATTTGCTTTCTTATTTTTATTTTTACGATTTTTTTTGTACCCGGTACGTAATTTTGATGTTGCCGGTTTCTTGCGATTTTCGCACTTTGCAGAATCGCGTACGGGACTTAGAAAAAATAGTAATCTCACCATTCAATGATAAGATCTTTGAAAAGGAAACCGTTAGCT
This sequence comes from Ophion obscuratus, assembly GCA_964007375.1. NCBI lineage: Eukaryota > Metazoa > Arthropoda > Insecta > Hymenoptera > Ichneumonidae > Ophion > Ophion obscuratus. The sequence continues at coordinate 41,146,818 of OZ023317.1, forward strand.
TTAGTTTCGATAAAAAAAAAATTGCGTTTTTTTTCGCAGAGTAATTTAGTTTTTTTTTTGAAAAAAACGGCAGGTTTCCAAAAAGCCGGCGTCGAGCGGCGTAACTCGAAAACTATGGGGTTTGGAATGTTTAGTCTGTGGAGTAAGAAGGTGTATTTTGTTATTTTGGGGTCACAACATTTTTTAAAGATTTTTTTAAATTTCTTCTTATCGCTAGTTTTGGTTGATAGTCGACGATCTTGGCTGGCCAATGAAGAGCATCGCTGCCAACCTCAACGTCCGCGAAGTTGCCGTATTTCGACAACACTTAATATTAATTAATAGCAATAATAAATAATCTCGTGACAAAAATATAAATAGACATAACAATAAATTACTTAAAATTTCATTCCGAGTTGTATAAAATATTAGCTGACGCAGTTTTTTCATAATAATGCCCGATAATGTTATACTTTTCAAAGTTGGTAGCAACACATTTTTTTTCCTTATTCGCGTAATAAAAATATTTAAGTGCATAATGTCGCGATTTAATTATCTATTTTGTGACAAATCAGCATCCACAGAATAAATCTATATCGCGTATGCATTTTTTGAGGTTCATTGGGGAAAAAATGCATAAACCGATATTTGATTCAACTGGAGCGCTCCAACCTCCTTAAAAGCAGCCCGGGAAAGTCTGACGAGTGCCAATTTTCAAATAGGTTTTGGAATGTTCTTTCAGGTAGGAACTATAAGATCTTGCGATAAAACGCACAGTCATTGGTATTGAAAATCATCGAGACCTGGAAGCATGCCGGATGATTGGATCACGGAAAAGCTTTCAACAATTTGTGAGAGTATTCTCTTGTAACTATTTTACGAAGCAGTTATAGTCAATCGTAGGGCATCCGAATTTATCAGTGTCGACGACGAAAGTGGAACTCGAACGGGTCGTTGGCTGAAGAAAAGAACGAAGAAAACGATTCGGGCGACTTTAAAGAGGAATAAGAGAGGAGCGCGAGAGTAGAAGGGTGCTCTCCGAGCCTTGATCCCTGGTAATGGTGCGCCGTCACGAGTCTCTGGAGTTTTCTATTTTATTCGCGTACTGCAATGACGATGAAAGCTTCTCGTGGTGGTCGTTTGCTCGGCGTGTAGCTATCTCCGATATCTCTCCACTTTCCTATGAGCTGCCAGTTTGCTTACCCATTGAAAGTGAAAACTAAACAAATTCGGAAATTTCCATACCTCCCGCTTTTTTTCCATTACCCTCAAAGAGCATGAGATTTCGAAGAATATCTTCTTCTACATGCCTGTACCTTATTGTGGTTCCCTTCACTCGTTTTAGTCGCCTCAGGATTCGCTAGTGATAGCGATCAAAGAACCCAGACCCAATAACAGAAATATTCAGAATTATTTTCCACCTGACGGCTCCTCGGTAACCCGAGAATCAAGAAAAATCCTACGCAAGAATCAGCGAACTAAAATTTCGCTGTTGCTGAGTGTTGACGTGAGGCGATAGCAAAAGCAGAAAGGCCTGCTAACGCTATTTTTAGATGAATGATCTAACAAAGCTTTTCTGCGTCGATTATAAACTCATTACATAGTTATTTTTTATGTTTTTGTTGTTGTCTTCGACCCAACTATTTCCCAGTCTGTCTTACGAAAAGGGCGAATGGTTGATGATCATGTTCACGCCCCATTTTTAGTTTGACGGCTCGTGCATGGCAAAGCGCTTAAGAAATCAAGCCGAAAAAACTGGGGGTAGAGAAAAAGGGCACTGAGGAGAGAGTCCAAAGAGTTAAATCGAGGAAGAACGACTTCCGTCGTGTGTAACTGGTGTGTGACGAGTAGGAGGGACCTTCCGAGGTCTTTCATAGCGCCCGGGTAGTCATAATGGCCTCCGAAGCATCAACACAGAGCAGTGTCTTGAGGAGAGAAGAGCGAGCCGAGCCAAACCGGGCGCAACGTTATTTTCATCGACATCCATCTTCGTGAGGTACAGCCGCCGCCAAAGGGAGACAGAGGGAGAGAGAGAGAGAGAGAGAGTCAGAGAGTTCCTCTCTGACAAAGACTGATGTTCTTCGCTCTCTTCGTAACGCACCGAGTAGCACACAATCTCTTTCGCATCCTATGTGTTTCTTCGCGAAGAGAACATCTACAAAGACCATCAGAAAAGTACGTTCAAGATGTATGCTGATGGTGTTGTTTCGCCACCCTGCCCTATCTCTTACTTTGTCACCCTCTTTCCTTCCATCTACTCAACGTGTATGTGGGTATCGGGGGCTGAGAAGAACTGGTAAATGGTAGCCGGTTGCAGTAGAATCAGTACTGATCAACCCTGAACCAATCGTTCGATGATGTAAGCTACTATGAGATTACCTGTAGTCTATCCCTTAACACGCGGACTCCTGTGTCACTGCTAAAAGTCAACCGGCACATTGAGGATCCGATGTAAAACTGTTTTTCCGATTCGATATGGAATGCCACACCAAAACTTGCAGAGCTGACGAATCAAATATTGATCATTCCAAAACGGAAAGTTCTTCAACAGTTGATTGGAAATTTTCATTAGGCTTGAATGACAAATGAAGAGCTAGGTATGTGTATCGTGACCTCATTGAGTGGACGGCTGAAGTGTTTTTTGCAGATTGTTAATATTGGGAGTACAAATAAGTCTCCGCCGTTTCTTTTTTTAATTAAAAATTTCGTATTTATTGTGAAAGAACGGTACTTCATGTTTTATTCAAAGTATTGTCCATCGCTAGCCACCACATTTTCGCATCTTTCTGGTAGCAAATGGATACCGCGTCGAAAGAACGCTTTATGTTTTGAGGCTAACCACAAATCGACCCAATTTTTGGTATCTTCATATGATGTGAAGTGCTGCTCAGACAGGCCGTGCGTCATCGATCGAAATTAATGATAGTCAGAGGGAGCAATGTCTGGTGATTATGGCGGGTGGGGTAAAACTTCTCAATTGAGTGTTTCCAAGTAGGTTCTCACCTATGCCTGGCAAGCAGCATTTCACATGTGCAAAATCGGCGTTCAACGTTTCTCGGCTTCAGTTCATATGGAACCCAATTTCCTTGCCTTTGAATTATTCCCAACGATTTTAAACGATGTGAAATTGCTTGTTGCGTCACTCCTAATGTAAGTGCAAGTTCTTCTTGCGTTTGGCACGAATCTCCCTCCAATAATGCTTCCAATACTGCGTCTTCGTAGACTTTCGGCCGTCCGCTACGTTCTTTGTCTTCGATGTCAAACTCACCGTTCTTATACTTTTGAAACCACTCACGACAACTTCTCTCCCTTAAAGCAGCATCACCATATGCTTCTACAAGCAATCGATGCGCCTCAGCTGCAGATTTCTTCAAATTTAAGAAGTAAATTAAAAAATCCCGCAAATGACGTTTATTCGGCTTGAATCTCCACATTTTCGCATGAAAAAATTATGTGATGCTGATACAAAATCGCTAATATTTCAAGGGTATAGTCTTACCAGATGTCCAACCTTACGATACGATGTTTGACATCTGACAATTTCAACCATAGCCTCCTTCCGGCGCAATCTTTCGTCAAACGGTGGAGTCTTATCTGTACTCCCAATAACTGAGGCCATCTACAGGTCAAATCTGCAGGCACTCTCTGCAGCAACGGATCACATTGGCCACGGTTCGATCGAGCCAGCTGTGCATCAAGAGTAAGGAAAAAGGACAGTGATGAATCCCACGTGGGTCGACTGATTCATCACTCGTGTGCTAAATCATAAAATCAAACAGCTGTGCTACTATGATTCAACCTCCTCCTCGGAATCCCATCAACTTGTGTATGAGTGCCGAGTGTGCTCGCTCGCTCGTTATATAATTAGCATCGTCCTTCAATGCGAATCCGCGTACCAACTCGTGAATTTGCTTGAGAGTACACGTCACACTTCATCGTCCAGTTCAGGGGCTATTATTGACGCTTCCGTAAGGACCAGTCTATTGGATGTTGGTCGGTTATCGCACCGTTCCACATAACCGGCGCCTATACGTTTCCTCATCTACCAAGGAATCGGTGCAAAAGTTTCGCGCTATCCACGGATGCGACACGATGATGGAACGAGTATTGATTTATCGATGACGAATCACAGATTCGCATATTTTCGTTCGATTCGAAGAACGAGCTTTTGCCGAAAGGTGGTAAATGATCGATGCGGCTATTTCCATACGGAACTATTTGCTTTTACGAAGATGAAGAAAACCAATGAGCCATCCTGACTATGGACCGACAAATGGATACTGAATGATCGTTTCCAACTTCAATACAACCTTTTCCCAAACAAATTTTTGATTTCCACGCAGAACCTGATTAACTCTTGATGGATGACATTGCTCGAGCGCTTCTGGGATTTTTTCGCTGTTACGCGAAAACTCGCGGTTGTGCATCATAAAATGGAATTGCACGGGGTTCACCTCAAACACCCGAGGCCCTGGAGAGGGCAATTCCGTAAGAGCAAAGCACGCCGAGGTCTTCCGCTGTATACTCCAGGATGCAGTCAGTCATCCAACCGAAGAATGAGGGAAGCGGCAGGATGTGAAAGGATGAATAATAGACACGATGATAAGTCGATCCGTCAGAAGTGTAATTTATACCTAATTGTTAGACGACTCATGGAGAATAAATTACTCTGGGGAATATGGTGAGTCGAGGCAGCTGCGCGATCTCTCGTCTCATCGTTGCTCGGCCGTTTTCTCCGCCACTACATAGACACATAATACACCTCCGTACAGCTATATATACAAGCTGTATGGAGGATCAGCAGGCACATGGAGGACTTTGTGTGTTGCCAGCACGTTCCCTCGCTCTGCATACATCGGCGTTTCTTCTCCTCCTACGCAGTCCATTATATTCTTCAAATGAATACAAGTCAGTTTGCGAGACATCGATTTATTGGTGGGTGGGCTGCAACACGAGCTCAGGTATATCGGCCAAGTATGACGTCATCATTTTTCGCTCCGCAGTAAGAGCTCCAAGCTTTTCAATCGCACGGCAAGATTTTCTATCAAACTCCAAACTCATCACTGCCACTTGCATGAATTTGTATCACGGATGATTGGTCGTTGGACGAATTATAGCTGAAAAAAAGTCTTCGTTTGATCGCAGCGTGTTAAAGCTGGACACCGATTGTCGTAGATCTAATTCTTAGGATCAAATGTATCCTCGCTAGTTTTCGCATTGCCACCGATTATCCGGAGTTCGCGTATATGCACAAGCCGATAATCGATTACGGCTCGACTATGAGGATGATTTAATGGTTGAAGGCGGCCCCTGCAACCGATTCTTCGTGGTTCAATGATCTTTAAAACCTGGAGAATCTCAGTAGCCCTCTTTGCGGACAATTCTGTCACCTGGAAATATACATACGTACATATATATATATATATATATATATATATATATATATATATATATATATGTTTGGGCACGAAGATGGAGAGAAATTGGTGAAAAAGGGAAAGAACGGAGAGGAAAAAAACGATCGAAGTAATCGAGGATTCCCGAGGTTCTTCGGGGAGCTTAAAAATGAGAATTGAATGCGATTCGGGAGCTTTGTCAGGCGGGTGACAAATGTACGTGGGCTTTGGGTATATGTGTCGTGTGGTTCGTGCGCGGGATGTCCCTAAATCCCCTCTGTCGACCGTGGCCTGTTCCATTAATGGTATACGTTATAGTTGCGGATATATGGATACATCCACTTTTGTCGCTTTCCATTCTTGTTCTCTTTGTCTGCCTCTCTCTCTCTCTCTCTCCCTCTCTTTCTCTAATATATATCTCCATGCATCTGTATATAGACACACACGTGTGTACTCCTTTGGGTAAAAGGATCTTTTGTGTAAAGTTTTTGGCTCGTTTCGGGTGCAAATATCGTTTCTCCCGTAAAGTATTGCTTCTTCCATACGTCTGAAAACTCATAAATAGGAGAAACCAGCGTGTGGTGCAAGGCGTTTGTGCTATAGACACAAGAGGATCAACTGGAGGATATTCGGCGTGGTAAGGCCGATGCCACGTCCTTTCATTCGTCACTGACAATTATTCCGCTCGAGTGTGCCCTGGTCATCCATTTGTCTGGCCCTACGAAACCCTGAATTCTCCGGGGCTTCTGCGAAGATCGTCCACGCCATTCTCCTCATCCGTCGGATCCAATTTTTCATTTTTTATTCAAGGTGATCGAAAAAGTTTTCGACGAGAACTTTTTTACGCTGCAATCAATCACGAATAAGGCTCGTCGAAAATATCAATAATAGCTAAAACAATAATCATGATAACAGAAACGGTAATCATTACAACAATAGTAATAGCGGTAAGGAATCGCGTTTTTTATGGATTGTTGTTACACAAATATGTTCAGACTTATCGGGATTGAATTATTATAGCCAGTTCTTTTGTGTCAATAAAAAATATTTTTCTCGAATATTTATTGAGTCATTGAGTTATAATAAAGGGTCGATGTAAAAAATGTGGTCCAACAGCTGAATCGATAAGGCGACAATGGTTGATCCGAAAAATAAAAAAAAAGTTTTATGATGTATATAAATGTCGTTCCCCTTATATGTAGCCGTTTTTCGAAAAGAATATTTTTTTTACAAAATTGCGGGTGTTAAAAAGTGTAATTATGGCGAAATTTTTAATTATATTCGGGAGCTTCAAATGTTGTAAATAAAAAAAGTACGTGCACTGCAATTACGAAAATTTTGGTTTTTTAAATTGAAAATCGGGCAATTATAGATAGAGTTATGATTCCGGCCAGGTCGAGAAAAGGCGTTTCGAGAAAAACGCGATTGAAAGTTTTAGTATATAGTACGTAAATCATTGCGCTACTTGCTCCTAATGAATCGTCTGTAACTTGGTCAATTTCCAATATTTTATCTTGAACATTTTTTCACATATTCTTGAATATGTATATTTTGATAAGAAGAAAAAAAAATCAATTTTTTTACCTGTTACAGTGGTGCCTTAAAAACGTCATGCGCGCTCTTATTAAGGGGTTAGGCAAACTTCAACATCGTTTAAGGGGTTAGGCCACAGTAACGGGTATAAAATCATGTGCGAATTTAACAATTTTTTTTCGTATGAAAAGGTGATTCACTCATAAAATTAATTACACATCGATTTAGTATGAATATCAAGCTATTAGAAAAAATATATATATTTTTTCCATGTAAAATAAAGGCCGACTACTAATATTTTCTTTTGTTATCTTTTTCTTAGGCGCTCCGTCGGCGTGACATTTAGCATCCATAATTTTTTATCTAGAACAAAAAACAAAAATTCTCGTCAACCTACATTAGAATACCTAGAGAAGTACGTACGGAATTAAAAAATATTGTTTTATTCAAAAGTTGTAGGTATTTGAACTTAAGAAATGAATTTTCAGTGAAAAAATTCGTTGTAACTGCTCATAAACTGCTCATAAAATGAAAAGTCTTCGATTAATCCGAAATTCCGTGAGGACTTCTCGGCGAAATACAATTAGGAAGATAACTTTTAAATTTGAAGTGAATCGAGTGAAAATTGTTAAAGTTAAAGTCACGCCAATTGGAAAAAAGCTGTTTCGAGTAGTCGGCCATTTTATACATCGAAAAAAATTCTAACAGCTTGATATTCATACTAAACAGATGTGTAATTAATTTTATGAGTTAATCACTTTTTCATAAGAAAAAAATGATTAAATTCGCATATGATTTTATACCCGTTACTGTGGCCTAACCCCTTAAACGATGTTGAAGCTCGCATCGTCGGAATTCAACGAAATATTTTTTAAACTGATTTTCCCAAATTTTCTTCGACAGATTTAAGCTATAGAAAATCCGCGATGTTTTTTAGGCTCCTTATTCAGCGATCTCTACAAGCCAAATATACAAAATATGATCTTCGACACTAATAAAAATGAGGAAGTAGAACAAAATTCGTTGCATTCCAACGATGCAAACTTCAAGCCCATCTTATTAAACCCGGTTTCTGCAACTTCTGTATTTCCTTAGAACACGATCAAACAGTGCTGCGATAGTACTCGACCAGCTTTATCTCAGGGCCGGCTCTTTTATAGATCTGTCCGAATGGGTCATTTGCGAGAGAAGCTTTCGAACCCAGACACAGATATGATTATACAAATCACCAAAAATTCTTGTTGCTGGCAAATTTCGTAAAATTTTTCGTCAATTGACTACTGGTGAGACCCATACCAACCTCTATTTCAAGTTACCACATGGCGCTTTTTCAAATGAATATTAATTTTACAATGTCTCGTTAGCAGGTGATTTAAAAATCGTTTTTTTCTCGGTATTATTATTTGCTGTTGAAAATAATTCAGTCATATGTCGAAAATATATTTCTCGAATATTCCTTGCATCGATTTTGGTAGTTGGCTATATTTTTGCCTACTGCCATCGCTAATGGTCGAACGATTTATCGTTTTCAGATAATGTCACACATCATTCAGGTTGCTTAAAATGAGCTAGCTGGTATGTAAGCCTTGGCGAAAAAGTTCACTCAAGTAGCCGATTTTCTGTGGCAATATGGGCCAATGAAGTGTTAATCACATGCAGATGTGTTGAACTCTGTGGATTTTTCCTGAAGTTAGTGTCGCGTCGTGTAGCGTAATGGGCTGAAGGATTGACGAAAAAACTTAAATCTGGTCGATTCGGTATACGAGTATAACAGTGCCATGTTTCGAGCATCAATTTTCAGACTGTAAAAACAAGTCGTTGCCGCCGTCATCGTCTTTACCCGAAAAAAGATCTCTTTTGTCGTCAATCAGACGTTTTGAAATGCAAATACACCCCGTTGTATCTTGTTCTCGGAGATATTATCGGTCGCAATGCTGCATTTGCATGAAGTTGACGTATGCATTTTCGGAATGTAACGAAAATTTATTCTTTTCAATTGTAATTTTTTTTGCTGATTTAGCTTGTGAAAATCCCTGAAAGGTTTTTCCATTTTTTGGGGGGAAGTTTACATCCTTGATTTTCAAAAAAGAGGCTTTGGATAATGATTTTTTTTAAGTAGTAAAGAATGGACAGAAAAATCCTTGTATTCCAATGATGCAATCCTCAATGTTATGTATTTGCGAGTGAACAGTGAGAGAACGAGACAACCTCGTGTAAATTTAGATTCGGAAAAGGCGATTTCTTGATCGGCTATAATTGCAGCGAACAGAATATTCATCGATGCGCGTAGTGAACGAAAGAGCGGGCTCGTAATCCGGCTGATGAATTTTTCGGGCCTCTACCAGAGATATTACAAGAGCCAAAAACGTCAATGGCTTATCGGTTATTTGAAAATTATCGATCTTTTGTTTAATGACATTTGCGTATCTAAAATAGGACGACCAATTTTCCGCACTCATCATTTGATATGATAAACATCGCCGGTAGGAGATTATAAAGCGAATTTAGTTTTTGCTATTTATTGCTGAGGAAACCGAATTCATTTACATAAAATTTACACACACACACACACACACACACACACGCACACACACACACACACGCGCGCGCGCGCGCGCACATATGTATATACAGGATGTCCTGTTATGAATGGATAATCCTGCAACTGTTGATAAGTCAAATCATGTCCTACTATATGCTGGAATTTCAGTTTACCCAAAGTCCCACGGTTTTCGGAATTATGGCCTTTATGTTATTTTTTTGATAAAATCATCTGCTTTTGGTTTTTCGCGTGCCATTTCTACAAATGATATGAATCGACAATAACTAAGCAACTTTTTTAAGTAATCGGCACGATATGCGTAGTACAACGCAGGCTATCAAAGTCAGACGTTCGATTTTTTTGTATATGAAAATGCTGCATAAGATCTTTTTTCATAACATTTCCTTAACATTCAAGGTTAAAAGGAAGACTTTTCGACATAAAACTAGTAACCAAGATTATTTTTTTTAACTGGGTAAAAAAAACGTTATCATTTGTAGAAATGGCATGCGAAAAACCGAAAGCATATGATTTTTATCTTGAAAATCGTGGGACTTTTACTAAACTGAAATTCCAGCATATAGTTGGACATGATCTGACCTATCGACAGTTGCAGGATGATCCATTCATAACAAGACACCCTGTGTGTGTGTGTGTATATATATATATATATATATATATATATATATATATATATATATATATATATATATATATATATATATACAGATACCCTCTCATCTCTGCCACGCGAAATACCTCGGTAATTATCGACCTCACAAAAACATATTCCAGCCAAAAGCTGTTTTTTATTTTGTTGGAGGCGCTGACGCACAGTGACGGTCACCTCCACTTTTTTAAATGGAATGGTAGATGTTTTCAACCATCTCGTGGAGCACCTCAAGCGGCATAAAAAATTATGGGGTCAAAGTCATTCAAGGTCATTCCAGGTCACCTATTAAAATGAAATACAAATCCAAATATCTCGGATCACTACCAAATATTTGGTAGTGATCCGAGATATTTAGATTTGTACCATCGATACTGACCTAGAATGACCTTGAGCGACTTTGACCCCTAACGTTTTTTTATGCAGCTTGAGGCACTCCACAAGGTGGTTGAAAAAAAAATGTTCCATTCCATTAAAAATAAGTGGAGGTGACCTTCACTGTGCGTCAGCGCCTCCACCGAAATAAATAAAAAATTGGTCGCATTTGATGGCACTCCTCACACCGTACAACTGTTGTCTGGAATATTTTTTTGTGACGTCGATAATTACCGAGTTATTTTGGGTGACAAAGATAAGAGGGACACCCTGTATATTTACAAATATATATGAGGTTGTGTATAATGTTATAAAATCTATAATATAATATCATCACGGAAACGGAATATTAGAACGACTGAAGAATCATTGATTAACGAGAAAAATTGTACACGTGCTTCGCGGAGCTTGAAATCCCTCCGGAGTGTCGCAAGCGAGACGGAGGGCAGTTCGCGTCAAATTCGAAAGGGTTTATCTCGGGGGTTTCTGACGGATTGCGGGATCGCGCGAATCAACGTCTCGTTCATGGGTCTTAATTCGATCTCATTCCGGAAGGTATCCTCGCCGGCATATCCCGATGTGTCACGTCGATTGCAATTTTACGGACGGGAGAGACAGAGGCCCGGGTGAGATTTGCGAGACAGAGTTCTCTCCCGTATCAAATGGACTTCGGCAAAGGGATCTCTGGCAGGTCGTGTGTGGTGACCTCGTGGGATTTCCGCGCGGCCCTATCCCCCGTCATCAATATCAGTCAGTCCGTGGCAATCGGGTGGCGCAACGACTCTCGATGTGTGTGTCTCCGTATGTGTTACTATGGTCACCATTTTCGCCTTCCATCCCTTGCCTCGTGAGTGCACATACATGCGTAAAAAAAAAACACGTACGCTCATTTCCTACCGAACTACACTTATTTGACGAAAGCCAAGACAAAATGGTCCCTCCAAGAGGCAAACTAAGATTGCATTTTTATTAAGGGGGTCATCCCATGTGACATCTTTGTTTCGCTTTTTTGGATTTTTTTTTTCGTATCAATCATTGAAACACACTATTTTTGAATTTTTACCACACGTTTATTAACATTTTCACAGTCCCTCAGAATTGTATTAAACAAAAATAACGAGTTGAATCTTCTTTACAACGTTCGGAAGACATTCGTGTGTGAAAAAAGTTGGTTGACGGCTGCCATGATTCCGGAGGCTTTGTTCATCTGAAATAAAAAAAAAACCCACCGGCATTTTAATTTTTAGACCTGAAGCTATCACTGGAAATAGGGCAAAGGAAAATTATCGAAAATTGAATTTTTGGCACTGTTTTTAAAAATTAAGGTCTTCTCACTTTAGACGCTAGAAAAGGCTATTTTCATGATTTTTTTTAAGTTTATATCATAGATATTAATATAAAAGTTGATTCACTTAAAGGGCGAGGGCACAGTAACGGATATAAAATCATTTGCGAATTTGACAATTTTTTTCGTATAAAAAAGTGTTTCACCCATAAAACTAATTGCACATCTATTTAGCATGAATATCAAGCTGTTAGAAAATATGTATATATATTTTTTTCGATGTCCAAACTGGCAGACTACTAATATTTTCTTTTGTGATCTTTTTTGAGGCGCTCCGCGGCGTGACTTTTGGCATCCACAATTTTTTACCTAGAACAATAAACAAAAATTATCGTCAATCTACATTAGAATACCTAGAGAAGTACGTACGGCATTTAAAAAATATTGTTTTATTCCAAAATTGTAGATATTTCAATGTTGTTGTAGTTGTAGGAATGAATTTTCAGTGAAAAATTTCGTATAAAACTGCTCATAAAATGAAAAGTTTATGATTAATCAGAA
>OZ023317.1:41164158-41219158 GCA_964007375.1 Ophion obscuratus
AAAAATAAAATCATCATGCATTTTTTACAGTCATTTTATTGATGTTTCGAGAAATTAAGAAAAAAATGTGAAAAAATAAATAAAAAATTGACATTTTCACGGGCCTCTAAATATGTCCGTGAAAAAGGGGTCAGGCGGTTGACATGATTCCGAAGCTTTGGTTCATGGGAAATAGAAATGAAACCAATTTTCTTTATCAATAACAATGCCATTATGGCAGGTACCGAAGAGATTTTTTTAACGACGACTGTTTGTAAAACAGTAAACTGTTCGTCTATTTTTTCAAGCTTTTAAATTAGTTTAAAATAGTATTGGGAGTGCAAATAAGTCTCCGCCGTTCGACAGTAGATGGCCTCACCAGGAGGTTATGGTTGAAATTGTCAGATGAAAAACGTCATATCGTAAGGTCGGACATCTGGGAAGACCATAATCTTGAAATATTATCGATTTTGTGTCAGCATCACATCATTTTTGTCGTGCGAAACTGTCGAGGTTTAAGCCGGATAAGCGTCATTTGCGGGATCTTCTGATTTACTTATTTAATTTGAAGAAATGTGCAGCTGAGGCGCATCGATTGCTTGTAGAAGCATGTGGTGTGACTGCTTTAAGTGAGAGAAGTTGTCGTGAGTGGTTTCAAAAGTTTAAGAACGGTGAGTTTGACCTCGAAGACAAAGAACGTGGCGGAAGGCCGAAAGTGTACGAAGACGCGAAATTGGAAGCATTATTGGAGGGAGATTCGTGCCAAACGCAAGAAGAATTTGCACTTACATTAGGAGTGACTCAACAAGCAATTTCACATCGTTTAAAATCGTTGGGAATGATTCAAAAGCAAGGAAATTGGGTTCCATATGAACTGAAGCCGAGAAACGTTGAACGCCGATTTTGCACATGTGAAATGCTGCTTGCCAGGCATAGGTCAAAACCTACTTGGAAACACTCAATTGGGAAGTTTTACCCCACCCGCCGTATTCACCAGACATTGCTCCCTCTGACTATCATTTATTTCGACCGATGACGCACGATCTGCCCGAGCAGCACTTCACATCATATGAAGATACCAAAAATTGGGTCGATTTGTGGATAGCCTCAAAAGATGAAGCGTTTCTCCGACGCGGTATCCATATGCTACCAGAAAAATGGGAAAAGGTAGTGGCTAGCGATGGACAATACTTTGACTAAAACATAAAGTACCGTTCTTTCACAATAAATGCACAATTTTTTATAAAAAACACGGCGAAGACTCATCCGTATAATCGGGCATCGCAATAATAACATTTTTGCGATGCCCGAGGTAGGGAAGATTGAGGCACATATACTGAAGGTCCATACTAAATTTGAAGTCAAACGGTTGACCAGAACTCAAGATTTGATGTCAACCAGGTTGGAAAAAGTAGTTTCGAGAAAAACGCGTTTAAAGTATTCAGTACAATTTCAGACAACTGCAATTATCTTAGTGGTATAATGGCATGTTATGCTCACGTTATATAGATCGGCTATTCCTGCCTCGTAAAGGTGCCTGCCTCGACTTCGGAGTAATGATTTTCTGAAGTTCGTTCTTTCCTGCGAGCAGTTCTAGTTTCCGTAGAAGCTTCTGATGTTCGTAGCTCCGACACGTCGATCATATTCTGGTCTCGTTTCACATCGCTATATCTACACTGTAAAAAATGATATGAAATTTACAATACATTTAAGATACAAAGGAATTGAATTCTATGAACTCAGTAGATGAAATTAAATTTGAAACACTTGTACCGTAAATTTAAAACAGGAACATGAAATTCTAACGTGGATATAGAATTTAAAAGATGCAACATGGAATTTCAAAGACGAGTTTGTCAATTTGTGGAAAATGTATTGCTTTATAACCCGTGTCTTCAATTGAAAATTACTACAGATGTATAAAAAATCAACTATAAAAAACAGAGCATTGAAAATACAAAACAAGTTTGAAATTTATTTGCGGCTGCGTGAAAAATATGATATATGTGAAACTGAATTTTACGATACGTACAATGCGTGATCACAAAAGATTTATTTAAAAGAGCGAAACTGGAATTAAAAAACAAATTCATAAACGTTGATGAAAATCACGTGAATCGATGTGAAAATTATATTAAATTTACACTACATCTAAGGCACAAAAGAATTGAATTTTACGAACTCAGTGAATGAAATTGAATTTAAGACACTTGTACCGTAAATTTAAAACAGGAACATGAAATTCTAACGTGGATTTAGAATGTAATAGATGCAACATGGAATTTCCAAGAAAAGTTTGCAAATTTATGGAAAATGTATTGGATCAACCCGTGCCTTCAATTAAAGATTACAACAGTTGTATATTAATTCAACTATAACAACAGAGTATTGAAAATATAAAACAAGTTTGAAATTTATTTACGGCTGCCTGAAAAATATAATCCATGTGGAACTGAATTGGAATTGGAAAGTATCGTGATTGTACCTCGATCTGATATTATTTCTCATCGACGCTGAGTTAAATATAAAACACATCTTTAGGAATATCGATGATATACTTCTCGGAATAATACCATCCAGTATATGAATACTGTGATTCGATTCAGAAATTTCAAAGACAAAAGCCACTGAGGATAACAATTGTTTGTCAAAAACAAATCACAGGTAAGTTGAATTTAATGTATTCGTATATTAATATTGAAGAAACATTTCATGATTTTCATAATTATTGACCCGGACGATATCTCAAAATCACATGAATTTCAAATACATGCGTGCAGTGGACAGAGATGGGCGCGCGGTCGATGTGTGGGTTCGCCGGTCACTGAAGTTAAGCAGCATTGGAGGCTGCCAATCCTTGGAGCGGTGACCGCTTGCTTGCCTGTGCACTGGTTTGCGCGTCAACCTCTGAGTGGGAGGCAGTTTATCTGAGTTTCTGATGGACACAACTGAAACCTCAGCCAAATATAATAAGTCGCCTGTATTGGCCCAGGTTTTGCGCAGTTTCCCTGGGCCCTTGTGCAAATGCGATACAGTAGTAGTGCATTAGGAAAGAGTGGGTGCGGTCAACACTCTGGGGCGGGGGGGGGGGGGGAACTCTGGAAGGAATGTAAGGAAACTCTGGAAAGATTGTGGAATGATAGAAGGAATAAAGGAGGGGATGGTAAAAGGGGAAGGAGATTCCTCTGAGGAATCCATATATAAAGAAACAAAAATACATACGTGCAGTGATTTCACTGCATTTACATTTTATTATTCAAGTATTCAATATTAATTATGGGATAAAGCTGCAAAAAAATCATATACACAAGTGTCACGAAAGCATCATACAGTATATGAATTGAGTTGTCTTAATTTGATAATTTTTACATAAAAACGTATTGCAAGTATCAATTTCTCAAATAAACTTAATACTTAGGATCAGTAATTGTAATACACACCCGTATATTGATATTAGCAAATGGTTCTTGAATTTAATATACACTCGTATATTGATATCAGCAAATGGTTCTCGATTTCAATATACATGGATGTAAACGTTTTCGTACACGTGCATTATTTTTCAAACGCACAAGTATATTAATACTACGGAGCTACACTTTTATTTTTAAAATAACCTGCTTTGGATGTCCAAAATATTATCTGAAATTTCATAAACGGCGTCCGCATAAAAACATCATACACTTGTGTATTAAGTTTGACACACAAGCTTTTTACAGTCTACATTAAAGGTAATGCTTTGGTTCCGTGAAATTAATACACACCCATATGCTGATATTAGCAAATGGTCCTTGAATTTAATATACACTCGTATTTTGATATCAGCAAATGGTTCTTGATTTCAATATACTTGGATGTGATTATTTCTTTACACATGCATTATTTTTCAAACGCACAAGTCTATTAATATTACGGAACTACACTCTCATTTTTTAAATAACCTGTTTTGGAATTTCAAAATCGTATCTGAAATTTCATAAGCGATATCCGCATAAAAACTTCCTACACTCGTATATTAATTTGTATACAGACATTTTTTACAGTGTATGTGAATATTGGAGATTTCGAAATTTCCTCATGAGGACATATTCTTTAGAGTCTATACTTGAAAAATACAAAAAAATCGATTTTTTTTTCAAATTTCTCCACTAGAATACTGCATTAACGCCCAACAACTATACATATACAAACTTTGAATATTCGGTGCTTGTGCTCTCTCGTTCCGCGTGAGAACCAGCGGAGCATCTCTCTCCTCTGCACCTGCCTGCCTCCAAGGTGCCGAGGTATGCAAGAATGAACTCTCAATGGCACTTCAGTCGCTTTCAGAGGAAACCGAAGTTTATCGAGTCTAAAAAAATGCCGGAATGATGATTACTGCGTGCTGCAACGATTCTGTAGCTGCCAACCGCAAACGTCTTCCACGCACGAACTCAATCATCTGCCGCTTTTTCTCGCGGAAAAAATTCTTGCGTGTGTAGGAGAGCAATATTTCGGAGATTACCGTAACGAAGTCGGCAATCGAACGAGTCATTCGAATATTAAGGAGGATACCACTGTAACAACCGCCCACTTTCGACCCTTTTCTTTCGATTTTTTTTTAAAGAAAGGAATAAAATACATGGTCAAAATAAATTTTTCCCTTTATTAGGCATATATTGAAGTAAGTAAAAAAAATATTATTTGTCGAAAGAATTTAAAATGGCGGCACACGAGTCGCTATAGCACTACTGGTTTTTAGCCAACCCTCTCCGCGGCACGCAGTAGAACTGTCGTAAATATAATCCTGGAACTAAGAGCGGAACGCTTGAGTTAATTATATAAGTTATAGCAGTCAAGTACGGGGGGAAATAAAAAAATAACGAAAAAAAAGAAATAGAGACGAGTTTTAAAAAAAAGTTCGTTTTTCGACCATAATTTTCATATAAAAAGTGATATATTTTTTACAATTTTCAATTAATCAAAAAAAAGCGCTCGTGCTTGTCTGGTGAAGCAATCTAAGAAGTTACAGTTAAAATTTCAAGTCGACTGGACGAAAATTGTTCGAATGCTGCTGCGTGTCGATTTCAAAAACATGGTTTTGAGAAAAAAACGTGTTTGAATCTGTATCATATGTTTGACGGTTCAAAGGATTTTTTAAAGGTGTTTCCAAAAAAACAATTTTTCGAAAAATTTTCAGTGGTGTCCTCCCTTAAGGTAGAACGATCGTACGATCCTGATTTCTATAGATTTTGTTTAAATTTCGACCCGACATTGTTCATATCATTATGCATGTTTGAGTGAAATTTTATAATTGTCGATTATTTAGATTGGGAGATGATGGGATTTAAAATTGCAGCATTTAACACTGCAGGGTCTGCATTGATGGAAAGTCAGGTCGCATAATTCGTCGTAACGTTTTATTGTGTTGAAAATTTAAAAAAAAAATTATGGTTAGATAGAAAGCTAGTTAGGGAAAGAGTGAAAAAAGTTTGGATTGCCTTCATTATTAAGTTTTGCTAAAAACGTTCAGTAAACACAGAATAATTCTTCCTAAAAAATATTTGTCCCCTATAATAAGAAGATATTATAGGGGATATTATAGTTCAATATATTGAAAAAAAAAATTATCGTGTTGCTAAAGTTGAAAACTTTCATCATAAAAAAATATTTACCTCATAAATATTAATATTTTATATTGTTTATGTTATCTTCATTAACAAAGAAAAGTGTTGGTTAATTCATAACTAATTAAAAACTTTGGTCGATTGAAAATTACTTCCAAATAAAAATTTGCGTTGCAGTATTATTTTGAATACGCCGCGCAAACTTACATCATTGGATGCCTCGAACGATGCGGTGTTGCCAGATGTCTTCTTATTATAGGGGACAAATATTTTTTACGGAAAATTATTCTGTCCAAATTTCAATGCAGACCCTGTAGTGTTAAAAGTTGCATTTTTAAAACCATTTTTAAATATTTTCTAATTTTTTTTACAAATATTTTTAAATTTAATATAAATAGTCGACTGTTCTGAAATTTCACTCAAGCATGCATAATGATATAAACAATGTCTGGTTAAAATGTGAACAAAATCTATAGAAATCCAGAGCGAGCGCTCGTTCTACTTTGGAGCAAATGTGCTTAAATTGCGCAACGATTGACGCTTCTCAAATGATCGATGAAATAATAGTTGAAAAAATACTATTTATTTTTCAACCCTTCGTCGAACGGAGGGACTCGATACATTGCGAAGTGAAACAAAGTGTACGGACATTCGTCGCTAGGTAAACGTCGGATAGACAATCAGAATGGAATTTATTGGAAATGTCGATATCCTTATGCCCGTCTTCGCGAAACCTGTCGAACCCAGCTTCAATCCGTGTCTTCATCGCCGAGTCCTCTAGCCGAACTTTAGGGTGCTCGTTGCACTGACTCCGCCAACTATACGCTTCGATGTTACCGATCCTTCAGTGCGGAGTGTTAGTCCTATAATGGAAGTATTGATTGCCCGGTGTTCAATTTTCACACTATTAGTCACCCCCGGAGAATCATCGCGACGCTGCAAGGATGAGAAAAAAAATTAATGCCTAAATTCTTCATTCTTTCGCCACCTGTTTCGGTACTTTTTGTGGGCCATCGTAAACACGATTTATACTTTTCCGTACTTGCACGTAATGAACGGGCGGACGATCTTTCGAACTAAGGAATTTGGGATTGCTCGCCGACGGTAACGGTCCGGAACTAATTGTCACGGTCAAGGCTGCTAGGACAACCAGTATGGCGAAACTCTTCATTTTCTCACGCTGCAATAACAGGGCACAACGGAACTATTTTCGATTACCCATTTTACAATAGGAGAAGTCGATTTTTCCAAAAGCCAGAGTCGAAATTTTACTGATTTACAATACAACAAAGTTTGTCAATGTCGTCAGTGAAAAACAGAATAACTGAAGGACAATGTCTTCAGTGAAAAACAAAATGACTGAAAGACATTGTCGTCAGTGAAAGACAGATTGACTGAAAGACTATGTCGTCAGTGAAAAACAGAATGACGGAAAGACAATGTCGCCAGTGAAAAACAGAATGACTGAAAGACAATGTCGCCAGTGAACAACAGAATGACTGAAAGACAACGTCGTCAGTGAAAAACAGAATGATTGAAAGAGAATGTCGTCAGTGAAAAACAGAATGACTGAAAGACAATGTCGTCAGTGAAAAACAGAATGACTGAAAAACAATGTCGTCAGTGAAAACAGAATGACTGAAAGACAATGTCGTCAGTGAAAAACAGAATGACTAAAGGACAATGTCGCCAGTGAAAAACAAAATGACTGAAAGACATTGTCGTCAGTGAAAAACAGAATGACTGAAAGACTATGTCGTCAGTGAAAAATAGAATGATGCAAAGACAATGTCGCCAGTGAAAAACAGAATGACTGAAAGACAATGTCGCCAGTGCAAAACAGAATGACTGAAAGACGACGTCGTCAGTGAAAAACAGAATGATTGAAAGAGAATGTCGTCAGTGAAAAACAGAATGACTGAAAGACAATGTCGTCAATGAAAAACAGAATGACTGAAAGACAATGTCGTCAGTGAAAAACAGAATGACTGAAAGACAATGTCGTCAGTGCAAAACAGAATGACTGAAGGACAATGTCGCCAGTGAAAAACAAAATGA
The DNA here is from genome assembly GCA_964007375.1 of Ophion obscuratus. Classification (NCBI taxonomy): domain Eukaryota; kingdom Metazoa; phylum Arthropoda; class Insecta; order Hymenoptera; family Ichneumonidae; genus Ophion; species Ophion obscuratus. The sequence continues at coordinate 41,171,799 of OZ023317.1, forward strand.
CTGAAAAACATTGTCGTCAGTGAAAAACAGAATGACTGAAGGACAATGTCGCCAGTGAAAAACAAAATGACTGAAAGACATTGTCGTCAGTGAAAAACAGAAGGACTGAAAGACTATGTCGTCAGTGAAAAACAGAAGGACTGAAAGACAATGTCGTCAGTGAAAAACAGAATGACTGGGAGACAATGTCGTCATTGAAAACAGAACGACTGATCAACAATGTCAGCAGTGAAAAACAGAATGACTGAAAGACAATGTCGCCAGTGAAAAACGGAATGACTGAAAGACAATGTCGCCAGCGAAAAACAGAATGACTGAGAGGCAATGTCGCCAGTGAAAAACGGAATGACTGAAAGACAATGTCGCCAGTGAAAAACAGAATGACTGAAAGGCAATGTCGTCAGCGAAAAACAGAATGACTGAAAGCCAATGTCGTCAGTGAAAAACAGAATGACTGAAAGCCAATGTCGTCAGTGGAAAACAGAATGACTGAAAGACAATGTCGTCAGTGAAAAACAGAATGTCAGAGACATTCTCAAAATGTCATAACCGGCGGCGTAGATCGCGAAAATAATGACAGTTTTTTTACCGTATAAAAGGCAACAAGATTTATAGTGGACGGATTCTAAAAGTCATCGATGGATCTGCCTTACCGTCGATCTAAAGCTGCAAAACACTGTCAGTGGAAATCTTGGACTGTCGACTGGATGAAAAATAATGTGACCCGACTTATATACGAATCGGAAATAATGGCTTGGGCAATCGAACGTATCGTAGAAATATTGGAATATGACGACAATGACTACGCTTGAAGGAACGGCGTATCGCTCGCTGGAAAACCTTGCATTGCTGGATAGTCAATTTCAATCTTATCGCGCTCTTTGTTGGATACGGTGTACATATAACATTTGCATCATTAATAATATTTCAGAGGATGATTGTATGTTTGTGTTCACTGTGATACAGGCCGCACGTGGAAATGATTGGTGATATTGCGACTTTCTGTGTCGCCGCTCCGATGACCATTTCGTCGATTTTTCGTTTTACCTGTGTGATAAGTAACACCGGCAAGATACTCTCCGATCGCCAGCAACAATAACAATAATGACTTTTCATTAATTTCGACAGCTAATAAAAAATCATTGTTTATCAGACATCTTCACGAGACAATCATTCGAATGCAACGAACATTTTTCCTAATGACTCATTTTTATTTTTATACAAAATTTGCAAACTTTTATACAAAATTTACAAACTTTGCAAATTTGTCGTAGATTGCTGAATAAAAATGAGAAGAAATGGTCGCGTGATTTTCGTATCTCAAATCTGCCAAAGGAAATTTGGAAAATTAAGGGGAATTTGGGAAATTGCCTTTAGGCGAGGAGGAAAGATTTCTTTACCATTTTTTAGACTTAAGGTATGTTTTATTACTACTTTTGGCTGGTAATTGTATTTTTTCATTACTTTTTAAAAATGGCGGAGGCATAGCACGGTCTTCCAAATGGGTTGCGGCGGATGTTGTCATATGGCGTGACATGTAGCGTCGGTGATATTAATCCGAAAAAGAACAACTGACGATTTTCCTTTCATTAACACTCATACGTAGAATATGAACCAAGGAAAAGTGAGAAATATTGAAAATCGACGAAATGGTACGCTTTCGAACAAAAAAATTGAATTTTCCGAAAAAAATTATAACATTTTGCAATAAAAAAATGTTTTATCAAACAATATTGCCATGTTTTGGACTATAAGGCTGGAAATATTTGTACCAAATTTCATTAGAATCGGTCGATTAGTTCTTTTAGCAATACGCCCCGCCAGTTTTGAAAATACCGTTTAGAAGACCGTACCATACCTCTGCCATTTTTATAGATTAATAATAAATGAAAAAATACCATGTAACAGCCAAAAGTAGTGATAAAACATACTGTAAGTTTAAAAAATAGTGAAAAAATCTTTCCTTAAAAAAAATCATGAAAATCAGCAAGTTTTGCCCTCCCACGAAGGTATCTCCCCCCTTAAAGGCTATGCGTAACCTTGGAATTTAAAAAATCGATTTTTGGTTTATTTTATTTTCTTATTGCGTAGAGTCTTAACTTTGATTTGGTTCAAAGATTTTGTAAAAAAATCCAAAAATTGACCGAGTTATGACGATTTTAGTGGAGCAGATCAGAACGTCCCGTTGCGTTACGGCTCTAGCGCTGCGCGGTGAATTGTATTGTTTCTAAGGGAATTGATATGACTTTGTCCAACCAGGCTGTTTGATTGTTACACGGTGCAGGAATCACAGATTGAAGGTACGAAAATAATTGTGATTTTATCTCAAGCAAGTAGTCCATACACCAAGGCACTTTCATACAATTGAATTTTTCAAATAACAATTGGGACGAAAGAGTGTATTTCATAGATAAACATTTTAAATGAAGGATGTTTAATTTTTTTACTAGCTCCATCAATGCAGATATAAGTGACGAAAATTAATCGCATCGCCTCGCACTCATCGTTTCGTTCCTCTCACTCAACGTTCCGTCCCTTTCATAAAAATGTTCTTTGTTCATATCTCAATCTCTAATGGAGCTAGCAAAAAAATGAAAGAGACATTTTTCATCGTCAGTTCAAAAAGAAACATCTTGTATTGTAAACTTTTATTCTACAAAATGCACTTCTCGTCACAATCGTCATTATAAAAATTAAATTGTTTATGACGAAAAAAAGGAAAGATTCTAGAAAAAAAAATATCCTGTTCGCATTGCCCGTAGCCGAAACCATAAAGAACCACCGAAGATATCGAGCAGACTCAAGCATTCATACGAAAATTGTATACGGAAAAAGTGGATTCAGTACGTTTTCTTCTCTTTCGTTTATCTCGAAAGTATACTTTGCAATTTGGCGTACGTCATATCTCAAAATGTAATCGTCCGATTTACTTCAAATTTGGACTGAACATATTTTATAACATATTCCATTGACAGACGGGATGATTTTCTCATATGTTCCTCCGTTTGTTAATAATAAATGTTTAAAGTCGTTATTTTTTGTCGAAAATAGACTTTTTTAAACAGTGCAATTTATGCAAATGTTAAAATTTCGAAAAAGTATCCGGTGGGTTTGTAGCTTCACCATTGTACTAAAAGTATAGTTTTCCATTTTTTACTTTAGATGAATCTAGTTACCGGCATCATGTACGCGACAGTCCTAAAATTAAATAACAATGATTGCATTTTTTATAGATTTTTTATACATATTACATTTTTTAATACATTTTTTATACATTTTTTATACATATTGCATTTTTTATACATTTTTTATACATATACATATTTTATACATTTTTTATACATATACATATTTTATACATTATTTATACATATTTTATACATTATTTATACATATTTATACATTTATTATATTTTTTATACATAAAGTACATACTTTGCAATAAAAAGAAAAGGTGACACGTGAAGACTATGTACTATCTGTGGGCGAAAGTTCGACTTTATAATCCCAATACCCGAGACGAAAAACAATTATTGAAAATCGATCCGTTTTTTAACTTCAAGGTTATCCATACCCCTTTAAAAAAATCACTTCCGTTGCATTTCAACGATGAAAACTTTAACGTCCTATCATACTCGTGGCTAGATCGAGCAACGATTGAAGAGTTACCGGCCCATCTATCGAGAGTCCTCTGCGGTAGTTACACCTCTCTGTTTGACAGTCATCGACTATTATCAACGACTATTCGCAAGTTCTGACAATGTGCTATTAAACGTCCGGAATGTGAAACTGCGCGTTTGACGGAAGATTGTACGTGGAACAGACTTTTTTTTTAAATTAGTCAGTGGGCGTTTTATGTGTGTGGGTGGGACGCGCTAGCAGCGTTGCTGGTTTACCCTCGAAAGCTCCTCGTGTGGCCTGAGCATTGATCGCATTGATCGGCGATTTCCGCCGCCTGGACAGGTCGCAGTCTACACATCACGAGGTATAAAAAAAGGAAGAAAATCGAAGCCATTCTCGTGATTGCAACCACCGCAGTTTCACTGTTTCCAGAATCTTCCATTGGCTGTTCTTACGTTATCCAGATTTTTCTGACAATACACCCGACGAAGGATATTCCTCCGATACAGCTCGCAAGTTTGATTTATTTATTTGAGTTCTTTTTTGCCTAGGCAGCGTCAAACGTTCCACTGAAAAATGATTTTCTATTCTCTCAGATGCAGATTGCGTTCAATAGAAGTTCAACTCCCACTTTTCTGCAACGTCCGCCACGGTGTTTCCGAGAAGAGAAAAACAGTATCAAGATGTAGACCATTTAGCACGGTCTGTGGTGAAAGATTGTGAATTGCCATGAATATTCATCGTCAACGAAGCCGGTTAATAATGTCCACGAGACACATTAAGGGGGGAGATACCCGTAGGCGAGGAAAAAATATGAGATTCATGATTTTTTTTTAAAGGACAGTTTTTTTCACCATTTTTGAGACTTAGGGTATGCGTTATTACTACTTTTGGGTGTTACATGGGATTTTTTTTGTTTTTATTAATCTTCAAAAATGGCGAAGGTATGGCGCGGTGTTCTAAACTGCATTTTGGTTAAATATTTCTAACCTTATTGTCTAAAATACGACCCTAAATTGTTTTGACAATATAGAGAAAACCAAAAATGACTGCCAAATGTAGCCGATTTTTTCGGAAAATTCAATCTTTTTGTTTCAAAGCGTACCATTTTCGATTTGCGATATTTGTCTTTCCTTAAAAAAAAAAAAAAAAAAAAAAAAAAATTGAATTCAATAGTTTTTTCCTCGTTTAAGGGGTCTTCTCACTTTAGGCGCGAAGAAAAGTCTTTTTGATGAATTTTTTTCATAGGTTTATATTATAGATATTGATTTAAAAGTTGTTACACTTAATGAATACATTTTCGAAATACATTTAAAAAAAAATTTGTATTGATGTAACCCAAGCAAACTTTAAACGCGTTTTTCTCGAAACAACGTTTTTCGACGGCTTGTTCATATAATTTTCGAAACTACTGAACCGATCCCTATGAAATGTTAACCACATATTCTTTACAACCATAGCTATAACGCATATCAAGAATTTTAAAAAATTTTGATGTTTACTATTTTTTTGCCAAAAACGGTGAAAAAACAGGTTTTTTTGTTTTTTTCGGCAAATGTCCGCCATTTTGTTGTTTTGCATACATCAAAAATCGTATGATAGGCACTATAGCCATTAACATACTGAATTTAAAACCGTTTGATTTTTTCGTTTCGGGTGATCCATCTCCGAGATTTCATCGACAGCGCAGACCTACAATTTTTTAGGACGATTTTTTTAACTACCATTTTCGTCCATAAATAGTAACTTGAATGAATTTAAAAAAAAATGTGTTTCGAAAGTGTATTTATTAAGTGTAACAACTTTTATATCAATATCTATAATATAGACGTATCAAAAAATTCAGGAAAATAGCCTTTTTCAGCGTCTAAAGTGAGAAGACCGTTTAACGGGAAGGATTTCTCTACCATTTTTTGGACTTAGGATATGTTTTATTACTAATTTTGGTTATTACATGGTATTTTTTTTATAAAACTTAAAAAATGACGGATGTATGGCATGGTCTTCTAAAGTGGATGTTAAAAACTGGAGTGACGCATAGCTAAAAAACTAATCGACCGATACTGATGAAATTCGCCATAAATCTTTCTAACCTTGTTGTCTAAACCATCACCCTAGATGTTTGTGAAAATACAAAAAAAGAATTTCTTTATTGCAAAAAGTAGCCTTTTTTCCGAAAATTCTATCTTCTTTTGTTTCGACGCGAAGATTTCATCGATTTTCAGAACTTCTCACTTTTCCTTGGTTCATATTCTGCATATGAGTGTTACGAAAAGAAAAATCTACATTGGTTGTTTTTTTCAGATTAATTCCACACTACGTGACACGCCGTCTGATAACATCCACCGCAAGGTTTAAAAGACCGTGCCATGCCTCCGCCTTTTTTAAAGATTAGTAACAATAAAAAAATACGATGTAACAGCCAAAAGTAATAAAAAACATACCCTAAGTCTAAAAAACGGTTAAAAAATCTTTCGTTAAAAACAAAATCATGCAAATCAGTAATTATCTCCACGCCTAAAGGTGACTCCTCCTTTAAAAACTGGTAACTGTATGAAAAAATCATGAAAAATTCGTTGATTATTTTTGTAAGGTATTGCAAGAGTCTGATGTTAATGTTAGTATGAACGTGTGATTGAAACTTCATATTTTATGTGGGTTTCGTGATTATCGAATATTATTGCAATTTTAACTAGAAAATGAGATGAATGTGTGAACGAAGCCAATTTTTGTCAGGCCGATCCACCGCCCCTCCCCCTTAGCCGTCATCCTAGAAAAAAATGCTGTATGGTGGAAATAACGTATGAGGAGTGATACAGGAAGTCTTTTTTGCCGGTACAGCGTCACCCTTCAGCTGAATAGCATCCGGACAGGTGAATTAGAATTGGATCTCGAAGACGAAATGTAAACAGATCGATGGCATCTACCTGCGCGAAAGCAGGTGGAACATCACATCTGTATCAGTTCGTGATGTACTGCGTGCGTTCTTCCTTATCTGACGTTGGGATTATTAATCCCCCCCCCCCCTCCTGCACGCACTCGTACTACGTCTTTCTTATTCTAACGTCAAACTCTTTTTTCGGTGCACTGTCTACATGGCGTAGCTATGTTGGAGCTGCTTCGTCTCCGTGGCTCGAGACGGTAAACGAATCTCTTATGGACCAACTGCAAATGCTACTCATGTACCATGATCGCTGAACGCGTCATTCTCTTCCATCCCTCCATCTTCTTTCCAGTCCCGAAAAAAGTCAGCGTTTTTTTTTGCAGCGTCGTCCAGATATTACCCTGTATCTCTTTAAGGCCGGAGCCTGCATTAGATGGTGCGAAAAATGTTTTTTTTTTTTTTAAATTTGCTTATCGATAGATAAATCATCCAAGAAGATATTTACAAAGTTACAGATGCCAATTGTAAATATTTCCGAAGATACAAGGCCAAAAGCAGAGAAGCGAGTAATATTTGATATTGATATTTCTTCTTATTAAAAATTTTGAAGCGGGATTTCTCCAGTTTTCATTTTCACAATTTTCCCAAATTGGCGGGCGTGATAGCAAACAAACTAAGGGACCTATTGAATCAAAGTAAAGTTTGCTTTATTCAGTATGAAAATCTCTTCTAAGTGAATTGAAAAAGTCGTTGGAAAAGTCTTTTTCAATCATTTGTATAGCACGTTAAGGGGCTATACCAGTGTGACATTTTCAAAAAATCGATTTCTTTTGCCTTTTTCGACAGTTTATACTTTCAAGAATATCCTGTAATTATCAGTTTTTATGGTAAATATCATTTTATCTTGCGAAAATCGATAGTTAAATCTTTAAACGCGTTTTTCTCGAGATGAGATTTTTCGAATTTGCTGACATTGTAACTCAAAGAGCAATTATTCGATTGACTTGAAATTTGAACTGAGTACTCTTGAATATATTTACTCTACAATGACGTAGGATATTTTTTTTATCGGCTGAAAGTTGACGATTTGGCATTGAAAAAAACGACCATTTTATAAGAAAGAAAACAGACTTTTTTCCCAACTATGCAATTTTGTTAGATTTCGATATTTTTCGAAAATCCTACGTCATTGTACAGGAAATACCTTCCAGTTTAACAACATTTTTTCCTTTTTCGGTTTCAGCTACTCAATCCGCCGGAATCATGTCAGCAGTGGAGGAACTTTTCCTTGCGCCTCCGAAGGCAGCGCATAAGTCGCTTGGATCTCAATATTTTTCTATGAAAAAATTATGTAATATAGGTAAAATATAGCCAAATATGTTCTTAATTTTCCGAAACATTCAATTGAGTACTCTTCTTCCAAAAAATTCCCGAAAATCACCAAAATTTTCAGCGTTCACAGTGGTATAGTCCCTTAAAGTGTTTTTTTTGAAACACATTTTTTTTCAAACCTGCGAAAAGTTATAATTTTACGATTTTTTCAGTTTTCTCTTAATTCAACCAGAAGCAAAATTCATGACAATTGAAAATGTTATTGGTTTATTTGGTTCAGTCAAGAATTACGAGTTGCATCTTCCCCGCCGATTAGGGACTGCAGTGGCAAGATGCACATGAAATAGGCTAATAAATCTGCAGCAATTTATTGTTTCATTTTAACATTTTTTCAAATACTTTGCAAATATACATGAAAAGATACCTCAATGTTTACCGGGCTCACTTATTTTTTTTCCCTTCTAAACAATTCTTTTTTGGACCTTCTAATCCAGGCTCCCGGATGAATTTATCAGATAAACAACGATGGTGCGGTAAATGATCTACGAAATAATGGTTGCGAGTAAACTTTTTATTCCTGAACATCTCGTTGAACGAAGGGAGAACATCGCGACGTATCATGACAACAATTAAACGGGCGCTCGTCGCTAATCATAGAATAGCGTTGGATCGTTGATGAGAATTGATCTTGAAACAATCGTTTGTCGTGGCTTCGGGAACGCTGTCATTCCCAGGATCGACTTCGCCACCATAGTGGTGGCGTCCAATCGTCAACAGTTAACGTGGTATGGGCAGCGGTATCGAATTCTATCCTTTTGTCTCTATATCCTGACAGACCGTATAAGCCTGTTAAGAAGTAGGGAGTTTGGAGTATTGGGTAGTCGAATTCCACATCCAAGCCACTGCCACGACGCTGTTAGGGTGAGAAAAATATAGCAATTACTCGATCATCCATTTTTTTAGGATTTTTCGATGCTTTGTGACCGAGCGGGCAAACGCAATCGATACTTTTGTGAACTTACTTGCACGTGGTGAACTGATGGACTCAGATCCGAAGCAACAGGAGATTCAGGCTCGAATGCCGATAGCACCGGGACGGCATCAATCACCCGGGCCAGCGCTACGAACGTAAATACTGTAACGAAGCTCTTCATTTTTTCACTCTCCGATCTGCAAAAAAGTATCGTTTGCGCCTTTGAACAGGTAACAATGGAACAGTGGAATCGATTGACTCGTTAAGGGGATAACCAGTGTGACACTTCCAAAAAATCGATTTCGAAAAATCGAACTTTTTCGACAGTTTATACTTTCAAGAATGTCCAGTAAAAATTTCAAAGCCGTATCTCTAATCATTTTATCTTGCAAAAATCGATAGTTAAATCGTTAAACGCGTTTTTCTCGAAATTAGATTTTTCAAATTTGCTGACATTGTAACTCAAAGAGCAATTATCCGATTGACTTGAAACTTGAACTGAGTATTCTCGAATATATTTACTCTACAATGACGTAGTATATTTTAGATTGGATGAAAATTGACGATTTAGTCTTGAAAAAAACGACCATTTTATAGGCAAGAAAACAGACTTTTTTTCATAAATACGCAATTTTATTAGATTTTGATATTTTTGAAAATCCTACGTCATTGTATAGGAAATACCTTCCAGTTTAGGGACATTTTTTCCTCTTTCGGTTTCAGCTACTCAATCGGCCAGGATCATGTCAGCAGTGGAGGAACTTTTTTTTCGCGCCCCCGAAGCCAGTGCATAAGTCGCTTGGATCTCAATATTTTTCTTTGAAAAAACTATGTAATATAGGTCAAATATAGCCAAATATATTCTTAATTTTCCAAAACATTTAGATGAGTACTTTTCTTCCAAAAAAAACGCGAAAATCATCCAAATTTTCAGCGTTCACACTGGTATAGCCTCTTAATGATCGAACGAGACCTTCATTTCTTCGGAGCTCATTTTTAAGGCGGGATATACATTCAGAACGGTCAAAAAATGGATTCATTTTTTTTCTTCAAGTGATAGAACTATATATGACAAATTCCACGTTACTTCAGCTAGTAAAAAAAAATCCACAAATAATTTTGAAAAATCGAGTTACTAAATTAGTTACTAAACGGAGCACTTATGGTCAGCCGAAGGAAAAAAAAATTGTTTTTTTCACCGAAATTATGGCGCACCATAATTGTTTAATGGTCGACAAAAGCCGCTACGCTACATTGTAGCGACCCTACCCACGAATGAGCTGATTTTTTTTTCAGTTGTGACATGACCGTGTAACAGCTGGGACAAGACCGCGCGTATCGTGCGGATGGCCTCCGCGGCAATGTGCATAACGGCGCCATTTAATTTTTGAACGGAAATTTATTAACTTTATTCTTAAAGCCCTTTCTGACATTGTGTAAAAAAATAAAAATATTCCGGCCCATACCTTCGAGTTTATTTTTTTTTAAATATACCCATTTTTCGATCGGCCAAGGCGGCCAGACGCCTTAATCCATATTTTACAGAAATGTTGTGTGAAATATAGTTTTTTTTTGTAAATGCGTGCCATTTTCTTAAATATACATTTTATTCATTTTAGTTACCGTCACATAGAAACTATACATGTTCTGACTGAAAAAAAGTTTGAAATTGTTTGCAAATCAAAATCTACGGGAGACTGCTCGCCGATTCGCAACTCCCGCGGCGACCGTGCTGTGACACTCTGCCACAGCTCCGTCATTTTGATGATGAATTTATTTTCAAAAATCGTTTTGTATAGTCAAATATACTATTAAAGTATACGTAAAGTTTGGGAATTATAGAATAATTTGTTCTTAGTTTGAAAAATCCCTCAATATTGCTTATTTTTTCCGGTAAATATTTACACGTGGGGCTCCAGCGCCGAAGTCGTGGAAGTTCATTTGAGGGTAAAAAAGTGGGGTGAAATTTTGAACAATCGGTTTTAATTCAATAACTCTTTAGAAAAAAATCGTACGTTTTTTGTTCAAATGGGAACGTTGTAGCCCTTGAAAAGACGCGTCGATCGAGTATTGGATCATCACTCTCCGATAATATCTTCATCCCCAAAAAAAGGTTAAAAAACAAAACAAAAAAATTGGTTATTGATTAACTCAAAAATAATCGGTTTTTCGAGTATGGTTCAAATGCACGAAATGCAGAGAATAATTTTCTCCACATTTTCGTTGCTATGGACCACCCTTGAATTTTGATTTTCCAACCCCTCTCGCGGGTTGAACATTCAAAATGCAATTCTGGGAAAACTATTGACGGCACCAATTCGCCGCCGTGGAAGAATTTGTAGCTTGAACCCTCAGCTACATTTTTGTCCACAGCGCCAAACTCGTATCTCTTTAGTTTCGGTCAATAGTTTTCCCAAAATTTCATTTTGAATTTTCAACCCCTGAGAGGGGTTCGAAAAAGCAAAATTCAAAAGTTGTGCATAGGAACGAAAATATAGAGAAAATTATTCTCTACATTTCGTACATTTGAACCATCCCCAAAAAATCGATTGTTTTTGAGTTATTCAATAAACAATTTTTTTGTTAATTTTTCAACAATTCTTTTGGGGTTGAAGATATTATTCGAGAGGGTTGATCGAATACTCAATCGACGCGTCTTTTCAAGGGCTACAACGTTTCCATTTGAACAAAAATTGTATGAATTTGTCCTGAAGAGTTATCGAATGAAAACTGATTTTTCAAAATTTCACCCCACTTTTTCACCCCCAAAATGAACTTCCACGACTTCGGCGCTATGGACAAAAACAAAACTCGGATTTTTCTGAACATTTTGTCTCCCAGCACCGACCTCGTGGGGGTTGTAGTTTGGCATTAAACCACCCCCATCCCCTAAAACAAACCCTACCCCCCGATTTTTAGGCAAACTTGGTTTTGGCACCCGTGGCGCCTACAAAATCACCTGTCAAAAAACTAGCCTTCTTCTAGTTTTTCCAATTCCAATATACAGCACGACTGTACTATCCCCTATCATAAAAAACATTTTCATTCTGCAGAATAGCCCCGAACACGTGGAAAAAAAATTGGAACCGATTAGAGCTGGAGCTCCCCTTTAAATATTTACCTTTTTTCCTGTCTAAATGTATATCCCGCTTTAAGGGAGCTTAGAAACCCGTTAAATGGCCCATTTCTGAATTTTTGTCTGGGATACGGTTGGTGGGAAAGAAACACATTTTTTTAAACACAATGGTACGTATGTTAAGAGCCTCAAGGCGGTCATCCCTTGTGACAGAACTGAAAAACCGAAGTTTTTTTTGCACAAATTGCAAAAAATGTTTACGTGTTATATGGATTCGGCATAGTAGACTAATGGCAAGACAACATTTCCTTTGTGTAAATCTCACTTTGACTTTTAAACACGTTTTTCTCAAAAGTGTACTTTTCAAATTGGCTTCCGTGATATTTAAAACTATTGAACGGATTTCGCTCATTTTTTTATCGTATAGTCAGTAGATCTATAGTTCTCACCCGTATTAGAATATTTCTGATATCTGCCATAGTCATTTTAGCTGAAAAAGTCGAAAGAAATGACGAAACTTGGAACTTAACTTTTTAAACCGTGCCCAAAATTCAATTTTTGATATTTTTCACTTCACTCTAGTTCTGGCGTCAGCCTCAGGTCTACAAATGCAAATGCCGTTTGATTTTTCTTTCTTCAGACGAGCAAAACCACCGGAATAATCACAGCTGTCAACCAACTTTTTTTCATACATTTCACAAAAATTTAAATATAGTTTGTTTTGATGGTTCATTGAAAAAAAAATCTTTAAAAAAGCGAAAAGAAATAGCTACCACATGGGATGATCCTGCAAAAAAAATCACCAAAAAATGCAGAAAAACATGGCCACCGGCAGATGATACTGTTTCCAAAGTCGGTGGACATGATATCTCGAGAACCACTTGATGGATTGTTTCCGAATTTACAAGAGATACGATGAGAAACATTTAAAGGACGTTGACGATTTCGCTTTTTAAAAAATCGATCTGCATTTTTTTAAATTTGCCTAAAAATTACTTTTTTCATTGTTTTTGTATGCTCGAATTTCAATTCGTCGCCACCTTGTTAAAAAAATGACTTAAAAAAACGACGTTTGTCAATGACTTGCATTAATTGTTAACTTGAATAACCCGTTTAGTTTTTAGATTTCAGATAGAGCGTTTGCACTGGAGAGTGTCCACCGCCCAACGTCGGGAAAAAATGTCATCATTTGTCGGCGGCCATGTTTTTGTTGTTTTTCTGTATTTTTTGGTGATTTTTTCTAAAGCCTCTCAATATATGTAACATTGTGTGAAAAAAAGAGTTTCTTCTTCATCAAAGGTTTCCCAGACAAAAAATTCGGAATTTGGAAATTTTTTTCGGACCTGCGGATAGATGGAACCCTTAATCCTCAGAGTGCAAACATTGGCACACCCCTCACCCTTCTGCTGTCGTGACTCTGAAGGCACCGATGCATTTTCATGCAAAGTTGAATGGGTCGGATTTAAAGCTTAAGATTTAAGCTACAAAAAGTGTCTCATACTTTTCCAGACAAAGTATATAGTTTCGACGTCATATTGAGGGGAAACCCGCTAGGACGAATAAATCCCACCTCAGATGCAGTTCTTCACCTAGGTCCGCGGTGTGCACTCGACTGGTTAAATGTCCCAATTTCCCCAACGACCGAGTTACGTCAAAGTATTTTTTATTTTGTTATGAACGCCTCCCCCCAAAAATGACCATTGTTCGTTAAGGGGTGAGACGCAGTCAGAATTCTCAAAAAATCGATTTTTTAAACATCATCTCGAAGTATGATGTTTGGAAAACATTCCCTGAACATTTCAAGTCAATCCGACGAATAGTTTCCGGGATATGCCACAATTAGTAAAGGGCTAACGTCTATTGTCAACGTGTAGACGTGGCTGACAAACGCGCAAACGATAACACCCGGGAAGACAGAATGCTTTGAAGACAACCGCAAATTGATATTTTGGAAGCTTCCACATCGGTAGAAGCCCTATTGTATGGGCCAGGAATTGGTGATTCGATGTAAGTAATTCTTTAATTAGTATTTCTATACATAAATCCAGTGTAAAATTGGAAAACTCTTACAGAAATTTTCAAAAATCTATTTCTCCAAAACTAGGAACTTTATCAGAATTTTATAAAGAATACTTTCCTTTTTAAATTGCCCAAAATATTTAAAAAAATGATAATTCATCCCGAAAAACTTTAATTTGTTGAAAAATTGTTTTAACAATTGGCTATAAACAATTGAATGCTCGATTTTTCGGCAAAATTTGTGATATTCGGATTCAGCGGATCAAAATACATAAAAAAGTTTAGCTTCATCCATCGAGCTCAACATTTTACAAACACATAATACCGTATTTACATCGAAAAACTTTAAACGCGTTTTTCTCGAAACTATGTTTTCCAAGTCGGTGGCTACTACAATTAAAAAACCACTCGATGGATTTTGATGAAATTTGGTGTGCTTATTGATAGCATTAAAAACTAGTCCTTAATCGAAAGTTATCTGTCGGAAGCCGCCATTTTGTTAATCTTTGAAAAAAGCTTCGATTAAAGACTAGATATATTATTAAACTAATTATTTTTTTTGTTTTTGTTTTTATTTCAGTTGATCCAGTAAAATTTCATGATGGTCACAAAGCACTACATGCCGAAGGGGGTGCGACAAAGATTGCGATATTTTTATAAATAATCAATATTTTTCTTTGAAAATTTGTACAAGTCAAGTTGAAATATAACATAAAAAGTCTGTGTAACTACTTTTGTAGAACAAACTTAATTACTATAAAAAAAAATATTAAAAATGTTCGTTTTTCACGCCTCGACTGCATCTCACCCCTTTAGCTGGACTCATAGAATGTAGGAATGACTTTTTATGAACACGAGTACAATAAATTTCAACGATTTCTAACCATTGATGTTTTCTCGATATCGTCAGCGAACGAAAAACAAAATGAGTAAAAATCACGTGTGCACACATGGTATACGAATGAAAATGTTCACCCCGGTCCCGAAGACGAAGATCGCGAAAATGTTATAGCTTTTTATCGTAATCAAGGCCACATCATTAATAGAAAACCCATTTCAGTAGTACCGACAGATCTGACTTACCCTTGATCTGAGCTTCGTAAGCAGTGAGTGCGAAATCTTTTGACTGTTGACTGAACATGATCCACCTTATATATGGATCGGGAATAATGGCAAAGGAAACCGCAGGTACTGTAGAAATAGTAGAAGGTTCCGGGTATAAAGACGTTCAAGAGTACAGTGTAATACTCGCTGGGAAACATTGCGGTGGTGCATAGTTGATTTTAATCTTAACGCCTTGCTCGTGAGCCACAGTATGCATATCACATTTGCATTATTAATTATATTACACGTCTTAGCGTTACATTTATATTCATCGCCATGCAGACCGCGAGCGGAAATCATTGGTGATATCGTGCCTTTTTGTGTTACCATTCCGGGGATTATTCCGACGAGCAGTCGTTTTGCGCGTGCGATCAGTTACATGGAAAAATACTTCTCAATGGTAGACTATAATTGAGAATTTCTCATTAGTTCGAGAAATGGCACGTAGGTAATAATCGAACATGTGATTCGGGACCAGAACGAATTCGCCGCGAATAAAGAAGTGACCTGCCCATTCACCAAGTGAACAACGGCTCTGTTCCACTTGTGCCTTTCCGCTGAAAAATATACGGAGAGCATTTGATCCGAAATGACGTCCGTACAGCCTCGTGGAACCGTGTTAACATTGACGGTATAATTGATGGAGAAAAATATTAACGAATGAGTTCGTCCGCCGAATTTTTGTAGCATCATTATCACACGATTTTTAAAAATTGGCAACAGTTCAATTCGTGCCGAATCCGAAAAAGGGGCATTCCATACCGTAATGAGTTTCTTCCTATATTTAATGTAACATTGATGATTTTGTCGCTGTTCAATCTTTTAATCAAAATTAAATTCGCTCATGCAAAAGCGAACTTAAAAATTACTCTGAAAAGTAATTTGGAGCTAACTAGACTTCCGAAAAAGTCAGGTTGAAAATTCGTATGGAATTCTTCATAGTTCCATGCGAATATAGTGAAGCTTTTAAAAAAGTCGTGAACCTCTGGCGAATTTTGTCGTCACCGAGCGTAGTTGACAATGCTTGCGTGACATGTTAATAGCAAAAACTGTGCTCAATTGCCTGGATATTAAGGGGCTATACCAGTGTGACACTTTCAAAAAATCGATTTTATTTTGCTTTCTTCGACAGTTTCAACTTTCAAGAATATGAGATTAGATTTTTATACTTTCAAGATTTTTATACTTTTAATAATATGAAATGAGTTTTTTTTTAAATTTGCCGACATTGCAACTTGAAGAGCAATTATTCGATTGCCTTGAAATTTGGACTGAGTACTCTTGGATATGTTTACTCTACAATGAGGTAGGATATTTTTGATTGGATGAAAATTGACGATTTGGAATTGAAAAAGCGACCATTTTGAAGGCAAGAAAACAGACTTTTTTTCATAACTACGCCATTTTGTTAGATTTCGATATTTTTCGAAAATCTTACGTCATTGTATAGGAAATATTTTTTTGGCGCCTCCGAAGACAGCGCATGTCGCTTGGATCTCAATTTTTTTCTACGAAAAAATTATGTAGAATAGTTCAAATGTAGCCAAATATATTCTTGATTTTTCGAAACATTTAATTGAGTATTTCTTTTCCAACAAATTCGCGAAAATCACCCAAATTTTCAGCGTTCATACTGGTATAGTCCCTTAATATCCCTTTTCCCTAAGAAACTGTAAAGAAACTTAAGGAAACTTCAAAGTTTAACATGTATTAGATCCATCTACGTCCAGAAAAATTATCAATGGGTCGGTTAAACTTGAAATTTTAAATGAGCGATTTTTTGAAGGCATTGTTTTAGAGCATTGCGTCTTAACTTCATTTTTATACAACGATTTTCCAAAAGCTCCAAAAATTGAACGCATTAGGATGATATTTATGAGGGGCTGGATCGCCCTACTGCGAACCACCTTGACGCCCTCACGACCCTTTTTTTTTGCATTTCGCGAAAAACGATGTTTTTTTAACCCTTAGTAGTCACACTTATAGCTAGAATCACGTTATAGTCATACTGGGTCCATGGGACCCAGGCGTTTTTAAATTGTTATAAATAATGGAATAATGCATCGAGCGATAAAAAAATAGTGAGGTATAATTTGAACCTTGTTTAATGCAAGGATATTAGTCAGAAATCAAAAATTAAATTTTAAATATACAAAAAAAATTACGCAAAAAAAACGTGAAAAATGACTTTTTTCGCAAAATTTGCTGTAACTTTTGTAATTATTGTCAAAAAAAAAAATGGTTTTATAATCTAGAAACAATGTACTTTGAAATAGATATAGCGGTTTCTGTGGACTTTTCAAAAAGTCTATTTATTTCATCCAACGCAGGTGCGATTTAGAAGGAAAGAATGAAACGCTTACGCATATAAAAAAAAGTATGTTTTATTGGGAAAAAAAGTTGTACGGTATCATAATAATTTGTTTGGGTCCCGTGGACCCAGTGTGACTATTAAGGGTCAAACGACCCACGTCGTGTCGCTAAATCTATTCGTTCGATTCGCTTCAAACGCGGATGGAGCGTACTTTATAACATTTTCTATTATATGACAAGATGATTTTTCAAAATATATTTATCCTTTTGTTAATTACAAATGATCAAAGTTCCTTTTTTGTCAAAAGTCGAACTTTTTTTCTTCTACAGCTTGCCATTTTTATAGTTTTCAAAATTCCGCAGACCATCCGGTCATACGAAAGGTTTATCATACTAATAAAAGTGCCTTTTTTCATTTTCCATTCCAGATCACCCTAGATTCCAGAACCAGTGACACCCATGCAGAAAAGGCTGCACTTTGTTCAAATATTCATGACTTTATTAACTATCAACATTCCTCGATTACAAAAAAAATGCGAACAGCACGATTGTGTTTCAAATTGTATGCAAAATTCTGAGGTCGCAATTCCAACATTCTGCAGAAAAAAATTGAAAAACCGAACTTTTTTCGGGCTTCAAGCTTATCCAGACCCGCTCAGGGGTCAACATTCTGTGTTGGTACCCTGCATATATAGGTTCGCGTACGAGTGCTTGAACGTGCCACGAAACGTACGTTCGCCAGCACCAAGGTTCTTACAATACAACTACAGTAAAAAAAAAAGCGACCGACGATGGAAACGATTCGTATGGAAAGCCTGAAGTGATGCCCCCCGCCCCCCCCCCCTCCCGCCAGGTCAATGTGAGTCGTGCCCATCCAACTGATTCTGTAGGACCTTCTCTTAGATCCATAATTTGATTCGATGAACCGCAACCGCCATTCGCATACTCAGTTACTCAATATGTCTCTCGCTAGTGGAGGATGTTCTCCAAGAATGGATTCGAAACATTTTTCAAGATTACCATATGGAAATTTGTGATCAAAGGGATAGAGACCTTGCAGTCCAGAAAAAATGACAGTGGTTGGTGACACAAAAAATCCACGGTCGTTCAGATATTATGATAAATCACTTTAAGGTTGTTATGGGTGGTCAACATGTTACCACCGAGCTGAATTTTTTCGCCAACCACGATTTACGACGTTGTCAATTCGTTTCCCGTTAAATGTGCGAGAGAAAATTATAGAAAATAATTAAACAAAGTAATGAAAACACTTAAGGGAAGGTTTTGCCTTGTTGGGCCAAAAAATCTTCGATTGTTCACCAATTTTTTATGCGAAAAATATTAAATATAGGATGTTGATATTTGATATGTTGACTAAGCGGTCTTTATTGAACATCAAAATATTTTTTAAAGTTCGACAAAACATGGTGGTGGGATTGGGAGGCGCCACGTATGTCGGTGCGCGGGCGATGACATTCTTCGCCTGCGGAAGTCCGAAGTCCCGGACCGGTGATCTGAAGCAAAAAAATCAAACATTTTTTTACTTTGTACAATATTGTGTATAAGTTGACGGAGAATCAAGAAGAAAAATTGAAAAATAAAAAATAGTAAGCAAAAAACTACGAACATTTTTGGAAAAAAAAACAAAATTCCTTTCGATCGCTCACAATTTTTTTTAGTTTTCAATTTTTCTTCTTGATTCTAGATCAACTTATACACAATATTGTACAAAGTAAAAAATGTTTAATTTTTTTGCTTCTCCTCCCACTCCGACCGCCATGTTTTGTCCAACTTTAAAAAATATTTTGATGTTTGATAAAGACCGCTTAGTCAACATACCAAATATCAACATTCTTGTTGATGTTTGGTTCACTTCACCCCCGACGACTAAACCCCATAACAACCTTAAGGGGAGGGTAGGGGTTTCAGCGTGAAAATAAAACACTTTTTTGCGAATTTTTTCCATCTATATGGATAGTGTAAATTTATTGAAACCTTTCGTACATTGTTAAGTGTCATTTCAAGAACATTCCGTGCAATTTGTGTGCGAAAATATCCACAAACAAGCCGGTGCCGCGTTTGTCTTGAAACCACTTTTTCAAAGTCGGTGTTCACTGCCATTTGAAAACTACATTACCGATTTATTTCACACTTGGTACACACTTTCTACATATAAAATACCTCCCCCAACGGTTGGTTTGAGATTTTTTTTACATTGAGGCGGTTTTCCATCCCCAAAATGGCGGAATTTTTCGTGAAAAATATCACTTTTCAATTTACATGACGACCAAAAATTTAAAAATGAAAAAAAATTATCAAAGACCATCGGGGGGGGAGGATTTGATGATACTTTGACTAAATTTTAATTGTACTTGATTTCAGATAATTTCTAGCTGAGATACAGTGAACACCGCAAATCGTGATTTTCCAAAGGCGTTCTTGGAAAAGCTTTGTCACAGGCTTGTTTGTGGATATTTTCGCGTACAAAATTCACGGAATGTTCTTGAAATGACACTTAACAATGTACAAAAGGTTTCAATAAATTAAATCTATCCGTATAAATGAAAAAAAATTCGCAAAAAAGAGTTTTTTTTTCACGCTGAAACCCCTACCCTTCCCTTAAATCGGATGACAATCAACGATTGGACGTTGAATAAACTACGAAACAATAATTGCAAGGATACTTTTTATTTGTGAACATTTCGTTGAACGGCGGAACTAGATACACACCGAGGCTTAATGACACGAATGACATGGGCATTCGTCGCTAAGTACAGAGAGACGTCCAATCATCGATCGAAATTGGATGGATTTGGAAGGTATCGATCATTTCTCGGATCGCCTCGAATCCCGCCAATCTCAGCATCGACGATGCCACGCGCCTCCGTAGCCTCTAACCTACGTTCATCCCACCACGCAGACCAGCTTTCGACTCGGTCTTTCCGTCATGTATATGTCCCGAAGCGTATAATTCTATGTCGGCCATCTTTAACTTGAGTATTTGCAGGGAGGCATCGACTTTAGCGAACGCGGTTCCGCTACGACGCTATAAAAATGAGAAAACAGAATCATTGCCTCGTTCATTCATTCTTCCGCCGCCTGTTGGGGCACTTTGTTGCCGAATGTGCGAACAAACGCAAACACAAAAAATATTTTTTTTCGTCGTTACGTGCACGTGGTGAAGGTCCGAATTCAGTTCCGCATCACTAGAAGGTTTAGCATTGTTGGGCGACGGTACCGGAGCGGCACAAATTGCCGCGGCCAGCGCTGCCAATATAAGCATCATTAGGAAAGAGCTCTTCATTTTCTCACTCAGTGATCTGCAAAGAGGGAGAGTTCTTGATCAGGTAACGATGGAACAGTGGAATCGATTGGCTCGTCAATAATCAAGCGAGCGGCCGAGACTCGCGATGCGCCACCAGTCCTTTATCTCTTCGCAGCTTTTGTTTAACCCTTGGAATGTACAGAGTGGCAGACCCCTCGGCCTCTGCCGTCAAGTCCAGCAAAAGAGACGAAAACCCAGCACTTTTTAGCGTAGAATATGAATTTTTGACTGAAGGTAGACCTTTCCATACTGAAAGTAAGCCCAATAAAATGTTGCCTCTCAACTCGCTCCAACCCTAAGAGGGGTTGAAAACTTAAATATCGCCGTATCTCGATAATTAATAGCCTGATCAAAAAATATTTCAAACGAAAGTTGTTCGGAATAATAAAATACGCATAAAGTTATTTAACGGCCAATCCGTTATCGTTGAAAATAGTGGCACAAAAACACGAGAGCATCACTGACCCAGTCAAGGATGCATCGATGTCAACTCCGGTCGCACACGCACACTGCGAGAAATGTATGGTAACTTCAACCATATTTTAACTTTGTTTTGTATTATCCCGAGGGGACAACAATATTTTATAGTCATGGTTACTGCCTAAAATATAGTACTTATGATATTTTAGCAGTTGTGTTAACTATGCTCATACTAGGTGCGCAAATAAGTTTTCGGGTTTTTTTGACCAATAACAAATCGAAAATTTCAAGACAAATACAAAAAATGGTTCATTCGAAGTATTTTCCCTAGCTATTTACACATTTTTGCCATCTCTCGGGTAATACATAAATACCGCGACGATAGAAAGACGCGTCTTTGGATTGAAACCATTTGTCCAACCAATGTTGTACTGCATCGTAATTGGTCAAGTGTAGCCCACCCAAGCCATGCGCCATCTACCGGAACAAGTGATAGTCTGAAGGGGCCAGGTCTGGCGAATACGGCGGGTATGGTAGCAGATCCCACTTCAGTGTTTTTATGGTGTCCTGGACGATGGAACTGCAATGGCACGGAGCGTTGTCGTGCTGCAATATCACACGTTTGCGTCTCATGTCCCATTCGGGCCGTTTTTCGAGCAATGCGTGGTTCAAATTGATTAGTTGTTGTCGGTAGCGATGCCCATTGACAGTTTCGCCCGGTTTCAGCAGCTCATTGTACACGATTCCTTTCTGGTCCCACCAAACGCAGAGCATTTTCTTTTTTCCGAAGCGATTTGGCCGTGCAGTCGATGTTGACGCTTCGCCAAGTAAAAGCCACGATTTTCTGCGTTTGGGATTCTCGAAATATATCCATTTTTCATGGCTAGTAACAATTCGATGCAGGAAACTCTTTCTGTTCTGCCACTAAAGCAAAATTTCGGAAGTGGCTCGTCGATTTTCCATTTGTCTCTCAGTCAACTCATGCGGCACCCACTTTCCTTCCTTATGAATTTTCCTATGGCGTGCAAACGTTTCGAAATACATTGCCGAGTCACATTTAATGCCTCGGCAAGTTGATCTTCTGGTTAAGGGTCATCTTCATCCAATAACGCTTGCAGATCCGCGTCCGCAAATGTTTGCGGTCCTGCCGAGCGCTCCTTGTCCCCAGTCTCAAAATCGCCACTGCTGAACCGCTTGAACCAATCTTCAAACGTTGTTTTTGATGGTATATGTTCGTCGTAGGCCTCCTCAAGTAACCGACGTGCTTCAACTGCTGTTTTTTAGGTTGTAGCAGAAAAGCAATGCTTCCCGCAAATGCTGTTTATTTGGCACAAACATTGACATTTTCGAGGTTAGAAAAAAGGTCGTTGTATTGCGAAATTTGTTTATACTACGACTGGGTATTCTTAACAGATGTCCAAGCTATAAAGACACCCAATTTCAGACCTGTATGCCGACTACATATGTCGCTAGCGCCATCCATGTGTGAAACCCGGGAACTTAGTTTCGCATCTAGTATGTTGACCGCAACCAACAATATTACAAACATACGTTGATTGTTCAATGCTATATAATATAGTAGCTTTTCATAAAATGGATATTTCCTTACACTATCAAAAAATAGTGACCTTTTCCTTGTTGAATGGTATGTCTATTAAAGGTATATAATATTTCATAAATCCAAAAATTCTCAATTGACAGTACTACCTGTGTGATTGTTTATCATAATTTGTCATTCCCTGACCTCCTGAAATGATTCCTATCGAAGAAAATATTTCGCCTCAACACGGATTCGAATCTACGACCTACCTATCTATACAACGCACGCTGTCTCTATGTTACCGGGTACTTATGTTACTTTGATCGTAGATTTGGCATAGCAGATCAAAGTCATCCCAGCTGCAATTCCGAATAGCTGTTACCTCCGATATAGGTGAATTTTGCACGGATCGTCTTTTTGATAATACATGTCACTGCTTAAATGGATTTTTGGAGCAACGCAATAGTTTTCGGAATATCGAATTTTTTTAAACTGATAAATTAATGCGCTTAAATATATCGATCATAGCGTGCTACCGCCGTCTCTACTTTATTGACACTCTCCACAAATGATTTACGTCTTCACTATAAGATTACCATAATTTTGTTCGTATAGTCACTCTTCGTAAGATCTTGTAACAATTTATACTCAACAAGTGGTAATGTTAACCATATAAATAGTACAAACTTGCACTGAGAAAAATGTGCATAGTATTTATTTAAAAAACGCCCATGGTGAAAGTGGGCATAGTTTAATTCCTTATAGATCATTGACACCGCAATCATAATATGGTTAACACAACTATAAGCGTCTATCTAACCATGCCGTTTTGGTAGTGTGTTTGATTATCTAGTATCCCCGAAATAACTATTAACTACTGTGAAAGGCTTTACAATATCGATATAGTTAATTCAGTTAATATTTTTACAATAGTTAGTAGTTATTTCGGGGATAATAAATAGTCGAGCACGCCACCAAAATTGCATGTTTAGTTATACTTTTCGCTTGTAGTTGTGTTAACCATATTATAATTACGGTGCCAATAAACTGTACGGGATTTTACCATCCCCTCTTTTGCCGTCGGCGTCTTTCATAAATACCACATACTTTGCTCTCACATCAGTACAGCATTGGTATTCGTGCGCCGGTTTTGTCATATCGCTGAATTAACCATATCGATATTGGAAAGCCTTTTACAATAGTGTATAGTAATTTCGGAGATACTAGATAGTCAAACTCGCCACCAAAGTCGCATTTTTACGTATACTTTTCGCTTATAGTTGCGTTAACCATATTATGATTGCGGTAATAATAAACTATAGGAAATTCGGATATACTCTATTTAACCATGCGCGTTTTTGGTAAATACACTATACACTGTTCTCTCAGTGCATCAACCCCGAATTTTTTAATTGTTTTTGTGCCGCTATTTTCAAAGATAGGGGGTTGGGCATCAGATAATTTTACACGAATTTTGTTATTCCAAACAACTTATGTTTGAAACCTTTTTCGATCCGGCTATTAATTATCGAGATACGGCAATTTTTAAGTTTTCAACCCCGATTTCTTAGGGTTGAGGCGAGTTGAGGGGCAACATTCCATTGGGGTTATTTTCAGTATGCGACCATCTACCTTCAGACAAAAATTCATATCCTACGCTAAAAAGTGCTGGGTTTTCGTCTCTTTTAGTGGACTAGTCGTGGTTCCCAGTGCACCAATGCGTTTTCATTGAAACTTGAACTTGAAACTTTTATCTAGGTAGGTAAAAAACCTCGGCCAAGTGCGAGTCAGACTTCGCCCCATTAGGGTTCACGTACATATGACCAATTAACATTTTAAGGGGTTACGTGAGTTTGAACATTTCAAAAAATCTATTTAACACAAATTCATTACTTGACAGTACAATATGTGTAGAATATTCTCCCAAAGTTGTAAGCCAATCGGAGTAGAATTCTTAGAGAGAGAGAGGCTTTGGGAATTCCCCTCGTTGGGAAAGACCGGCCGGGAGCGACGCAGGTATATCGCATTTTTCTCAAAACACTATTTTTGAAGTCGGTGGATTTCTCAAAAACGAATGCACCGATGTTATTGAAATTTTGCACACTTCTTCAGAATAGCATTGACTAGTGATTGGAGGAAGGTTTTGTTTTCGATTACAACTAATTTTACAAGGCCATCCTTAGTGTAAATTGTACCAAAAATTGGACTACTTTGCATACAATTCTGCCAAAAATTCACATTTCATTTTCTTTAAAATCCTGCATTCAATCAGGAGCTATACTTATCTACTAATAGAAAAAACATTGGTTTTTCAATTCCAGATAATGCTATTATGAATTATCGTGACCACCACGAGGATACTTTTTTCAGGGGCCTTCGGAAATTAGGTCCCGCTGGCTGAATTTCCCAAATTTTTGGACGAATTTTTTTTTTATATTGTTGAAATGTTGCTCTTTTATGTACTAACATTTACTTGTACTTTAAGTATTAACATTTTGAATAAAATAATTTCTATATTTTATTTTGTTTTAATTGAGAAAATATTCTTTTTTTCGCTTCGAAACCCACGTAACCCCTTAAACTAGATATTTAATTAGGTAATGTTTTTTTTTAAGTCTTAGATAGTACTAAACTGCAACCATATGGAGTGATGATAGCTTAAGAAAGCTTTGTATACTCCTGCTGTACGCTAACAATGAGAATACATAAAATTATTGTTATTTAAACATTGACAATACCAAATGACTTATTTTTGGTGTCGGTACCAGCCAGTTGCCAATACTGTCACATTTTTTGCAGAAAAAATGGAGGCCAAGAAAATTAATGAAATCTACGAACCACAGATTTTTTAATTTGCAATCTCGTTTATTCCGTGACGTCAATTTCTCATTCTTGGCTGGCACCGACTACAAAAATATGTTTTTTGGTATTACAAATATTTAAATGACAATAATTTTCTTTATTTTCCTTATAAATTTATTGTATTATGTATACAATAAATTATTATATCTAAAATATAATGAAACGGCGTTTTTAGTACTTGTTGTTTAAATACAGTACATGGTACATAAGATACAGAAGTGCCAAATTCCTAACTAGTTCACTTTTTGAGATATACCCCGTAACAGAAACGGTCTAAAACTGACAACTTTGACAGCCCCCATTACCTTATTTTTTAACATAAAAAAGAAAAAAAAATATTCGTACTCTACTCAATGAGCTTTAAAAAGTGACATCTCCCATGCAAGGGTTAGAATAAAAAAAATTCTGCTCCTTTTTCATGTATGGGACTCCCATGAAAAATAATTGAATTGAATTTCTAATACAATAGTCGGTTTTGCATCAAAATTCTACACAAAATATCCAAATTTCAGGTCTGTAACTCATTCCGTTTACGAGCTAGAGACTCGTGACATACAGCCCCGTACTTCAAACTTTAAACTATATCTCGAGAACCATTTGATGGATTGTTTTTAAATTTACAGGAGACACGATGAGAAACATTCGAAGGTCGTTGACAATGTCACTTTAGAAAAATCGATCTCCATTAATAGTTACGTAAAAATGATGATTTTTTTCATAGATTTTGTATGCTCTAGTTTCAATTCATCGCCACGTTGTTAAAAAAAATTATTTGAAAAATCGTCGATCGTCAACGACTCGTAAATATTGTAAGCTTGGATAACCCGTTTGGTTTTTAGATTTCGGTAGGGCCGTTTAAGCTGGAGAGTGTCCACCGCCAAACGTCACGAAAAATATGTCATCATCTACCGGCTATGTTTTGCTGTATATTTGTTGATTTTTTTTAAAGACTCTCAATATATGTACTTTTGACCATATTTCAATTTTGAATTTGACCATTTTTTTCGAGCCTGTAGGTAGATGTAGCCCCGTAAGATTCAAGCTAAAAAAAGTTTCTCATATTTTTCCGGACGAAGTATATATAGGTTAGACGTCATATCGGGTGGAAAACCGCTGGGGCGAATAAATCCCACCTCACGTGCAGCCTTTCATCTAGGTCCGAGGTGTGCACTCTACTGGTTAATGTCCCATTTTCCCCAACGACCGCGTTACGTCAAAGTATTTTTCGTCTTGCTACGAACGCCCCCCACAAAAAATGACCATTGTTCATTAAGCTGGCCCGATAGAATGTAAGACTGACTTCGTATGAACACGAGCACAATAAACTCGGTCTCGTCAGTGAACAAAAAACAAAATGTGTAAAAAAATTACGTGTAAATACATAGTATACGAATTAAAATGTTGACACAGGCCCCGAAGACGGAGATGACGAAAATGATGCTATTTTTTATGGTAAGCAGGCCCACAAGTTAAATACAAAACGCATTTCAAAAGTATTGGCAGATCTGACTTACCCTTGATCTGAGCTTCGTAAGCACTAAGTGCGAAATCTTATGACTGTGGACTGAACATGATCCACCTTATATATGGTTCGGGAATAATGGCGAATGAAACCGCAGATTTTGTAGAAATAGACGAAGGCTTCAGGAATAACGACGTTCAAGAGCACAGCGTAATACTCGGTGGGAAACATTGCAGTGGTGCATGGTTGATGTTAATTTCATCGCCTTGTTTGTGCTCAACAGTGTGCATATCACATTCGCATTATTAATTATTTTACACGTCTTAGTGTTACATTTATATTCATCGGCATGCAGACCGCGTGCGGAAATCATTGGTGATATCGTGCCTTTTTGTGTTGCCATTCCGGGGATTATTCCGACGGGCAGTCGTTTTGCGCGTGCGATCAGTTACATGGAAAAATACTTCTCAATTGTAGACAATAATTGAGAATTTCTCATTAGTTCGAGAAATGGCACGTAGGTAGTAATCGAGCATGTGACTCGGGACCAGAACGAATTCGCCGCGAAGCAAGAAGTGACCTGCCCATTCACCAAGTGAACAACGGCTCTGTTCTACTTGTGCTTCTACGCTGGAAAATATACGGAGAGCATTTCATGCGAAAAATTATGACGTTCGCACAGCCGCGTGGAACCGTATCAACATTGACGGTATAATCGATGAAACAAAAATGTGAAAGAATGAGATCGTTCGGCGAATTTTTATAACATCATTCTCACATGATTTTTTTTTGTAAAACCTAGTTCAATTTGTGCGGAATTCGAACAAAGGGTTATTCAATGCCATAGGGGGCTACTTTCTATGTTTAAGGGGCCAATCCACTGTGAAAATTTCAAAAAATCGATTTTTTAAAACTGTTTTCGAAAGTACATACATTCAGAAATATTGTGTCAAAATTTTATGAAAATCCGACCTGTCTAAGTATTTTTTTACCTGAAAGTCAGGACCTCATTTCGTCTACCTGAGCGTATAGCGCGCTCGGCCGATCATAGTATAAACTTCAAACGCGTTTTTCTGGAAACAACGTTTTCAAAGTCTAGCTCCATCGTATCTCTAAAACTAATAAACCAATTCTCTTGAAATTTGAACCACATGTTGTAAACATGATTCGCAAAAAGATGATCCTCGATGGTTTTATAATTTTTATTTTTACTATTTTTTTTGCGAAAAACTGCGAAAAACGCGTTTTTTTACCTTTTTCGATTTTCATCTGCCATTTTTTTTTTTTTTTTTTGATAAAACTTTATATCTGAGAGTCATTTTGTAGCTGGCTTTGATTTTTTTGTTTCGGATTAGCCGTTGCCGAGTATTAATGGAGCTACCTAGTCCACCTATTTTTGAGGCGTCACGTTAAACTATAGTTTTTGTACTTAAAAATTAATAAAAATGAATTAAAATATTTTGTTTATGTATTTCAAGACTTTATTTATCAAGCCCAACAACTTTCATATTCATATATTTAATAAAATCCTTAAAAAAAAAAATCGCGAAAATACCCTTTATCGTGGCCCCTTAATGTGACATTGTTGATTTTATCACTGTTCAAACTCGTGCAAAGGCGAATTTGGAAATTTACTCCGAGAATGAAGTCGGAGCTTAGTAGACTTTCGAAAAAGCCAGGTTAAAAAATTGTATAAAATTCTCTGCGTGTTGGGAATATATATTTTCAAAAAGTCGTAAATTACGAGAGAATTTCGTCGTCGACAACGGCACTTGGTAATATCTGCGCGACATATTAATCGCCGAAATTGTGCTAAATTGACTGGATTTTAATCTCCTTTTTCTGAAAGAGTATGTACAGAAAGTCATGGAAACTTGAAAGTTCGACATTTATGAGATACATCTACGTCGACAAAAATTGTCAAGGGATAGCATATACTTGATATTTTTAAATTGCAATTTTTAGCCCGTTTTTAGCGCTTATTGTGTTGACTTTAATTTTCTGCAACGATTTTGTGAACATTCTAAAGTTGACCGAGTTGGGACGACATTTAGGAGGTGCCAGATCGCCCGACTGCGCTACGACGAACCACCCTAAAGCCCTCACTGATATTTTTTTGCGTTGCGCTCGAAACTATACGACTCCAAATTTCTGTAATTTATTTTAGTTTTTTTTGAAGCGCTGTGTCTATGTGAAAACTGGTCGTACCAAGATGAAAAAAAGTATTTTGAAGGTACAAGTTTGCAGCTTTGAGATATTTTGCAAAAAAAATTTTTATAGCTGCGCTTATTGCTCAATCATAAGAAATAGCGAGAGAATTTTTTTTGCCAAATTTTTTTTTTTTTCAAGTTTCCACGGGCTCGGGAATTTTTTTTCAGTTAAATCAATGTATAAGTCAGTCAGCATGTTCATTCGGCTTCAATTTAGTTCTTTTGTTTCTCTACGTCAATTTTTTGCTGCGATTTTCGACTTTCAATGAAAACAGTTCCTTTTGTGTTTGATGATCGGCATCTCAGCAACCAGTGATCGCACAGAGAATTAACGGGCAGCTTAGAAAACTTGAATACATTTTCTACAAGACCTACTTCATTGATTTTCGAGAGGAAACAAATTCCGCCCTTAATATTGATTTAAACAAGTATTTAAAAATTAATATTTATGGTTTTTAAATTTATTACAAATTTCACCCTTAATATTGATTTGAAAAAAGTATTAAAAATGACTTTTATGGTTTTTCAGGAAATCTAGCAGTACTTTACAAATATTGATGAAAAGGCTATTCCCAGGTTGCCAAGTTTTTTAGCTCAATGTAACCCCAATAGCCCTGTAAATTTTCAAATTGATCCATCGAACTGTTTTTCCAGACCCATTGATCAAAGTTTTACAAAACAATTAAAGGCACAATTGTATTGTTCCTAAACATTGTGTAATTATCATCAAAATGAAAAGACTAATTTTCGTCGACTTTCTTTACAACTTTGCAGTAGCTGCTTGTTTAAATTAAGAAAACAAAAATTCGAAAATAAAAAATATATATAATTTTTTTTTACATTTGTAAAACATTTCACGAAATAATACTGACTCATTTTTGACACGATTCGGCTTTTGCGCACCATGATTTCACTTATCTTTAAGGGCGGGGTAAAGTATTAAAATTTTTTTTTCATTTTTTTAAATTTTCTAAATGAATGTATGATATATCAAGAATATTGTGTTAAAATTTCAAGTCGATCGGAGTAAAATTGACGAAGTTATGAGTATTTGAGCGTCTATTGCTCCATGCCGTTCTCTTCTGCGTTTTTCAAACCGTTTTTCTGAGACTTGTCATATTTGAAGTCCGTGTGCACGATAACTCAAAATCTACTGGACCAATCGCTTTGAAATTTTGCACAGTACTTCTTCACATAATTCACCAGGTATTGTCGAGAGCTTTTTTGTTTTTTTAAATAATTACTAATTTTTCAACAACAAATTAGCCGATTTTTTTTAGCGAAAATCGAGTTTTTGGCTCCCAAGTGCTACAAAAAATCGAAAAATCGAAAAAAAAAAATCCTCCCGTCATTACCTCGAGAAACATCTCCTTTAACAAATGCATTTTGATTTTTTTGTTTCAAATGATTCTGTTGCGAGTCATGGTGCACACCGCAAACCAACTTTTTTTCGAGGCGCCTCCGGGATTTAATTTTCACTCGCTCAATTTTGAATATTTTGCAATGCAAATTTAGGAGAATGTTGTTCAAATGTTACTTTATTATATGTAAATTTTTCAATAAACGAACACTATTCGTTACGCCAAAAAAAATCTTAAAAACATGCCTTTTTTCGCCGAATTAACTTTACCCCGCCGTTAAGTGCATTAATTAAAAGTTGGGAGCCCCAAGCTCTATTCATTAGTCGATCTAAAAACTTGTATGCGATTAATTCTCGATATTTTCTGCGAAAGTTATTGGAGTTACAAAAAACAGTTTTTTTTTAATACTGATATATTTTTTGGAAGAAAAAAACCAATCAACATTTTTTTTAAACTAATATTTTTTTGTAATTTTTTTCTAACTTTTAAAATTAATCTAAGTCTAAAATTATTAAAAAGTTTTTTAAATCTAACTTTTTTTTCAACTTTTGATCATGCTTAATTTTGAAGAAATTTTTTTTTTGTAACCCTAATAAACTTCACAGAAAATATCGAGAATTAATCGCATAAATGTTCTCAGATCGACTAGTGAGTACGGCTTGGGGGTATCATCTTTTAACAATGTAATTAAAGATAAGTGAAATTATGGTGCACAAAGGCCGAACCGTGTCAAAAACGAGTCAGTATTTTTCCCTGAAATGATTTACAAATAAAAAAATAAAAAATGTTTTGGGAATCTTTCGATTTTTTTCTTCTTTTTAACAAGCAACTAGTGTAAACTTGTAAAAAAAATCGAGGAAAATTGGACTTTTCATTTTGATAATGATTACACGATGTTTAGGCATAATACACTTGTTCCTTTAATTGTTTTCTAAAACTTTGATCAATCGGTCCGGAAAAACAGTTCGATGGATTAATTAAAAAATGTACAGGGCTATTGGGGTTGCATTGAGCGAAAAAAAACCCGGCAACATTAGCGTTCCCATTGATGTTTGTAAAGTAGGGGTAGATTTACTGAAAAACCATAAAAGGTCATTTTTTTGTACTTTTTTCAAATTAATGTGACGGATGAAAAAAAAAATGTTGTCAAAAATCAACGAAACGGTCTTGTAGAAAATTTATTCAAGTTTTCAAAGCTGTCTTTTAATTCTCTGTGCGATCATTCGTTGCTGAGATATCGATGATCAAAGACAAAAGGATAGTTTTTAATTCAAAGTCGGATATCTCAGCGAAAAACTGACGTAAAGAAAGCAAAAGAAAACAAAATGCAGCTGAATAAACAAGCTAACTGACCTATACATGATTAAACTGAAAAAAAAAATCCGATGCCGTGGACCTTTCGAAAAAAACCAAGAAAATTGGAAAATTGTTTTGTCCCGCCATTTCTTATGATAGCGTGATGAATGTAGCTCGTAAAAAAAGTTTGCCAAAAGATCTTAAAACTAGAATCGTGGCGCTTCAAAATTCTTTTTTTTTTCCTTTCGATACGACCATTTTTCATATAGATACATCGTGTAAAAAAACACTAAAAAAATTGAAGAAATTTCCTGTTCCTTTAATTTTTTAAAGTAGTGTACTGCGAATCGTACATTCGATAACACCAATTTTCTTACAATACAACCACTGATGAAGAAGCGACTGGGGATAGAAACGATTTGCATAAAAAGCGTGAAGCGTGACGCGCAATGTGAGTCCTAGCCATCCAACTGAGTCTGTGGGACTTCATCGTGGATCCATCATTCGATTCGATGTACCGTGCGAGCGACCGCAACCGCCATCCGCATACTCGATTGTCTCTCGCTCTCGCTGGTGGAGGATGTTTTTCAAGAATGAATGAGAATGATTTTTCGATATTACCCTAACGAAATAGGTAATCAAGGGGAACGAGTTCTTGCAGTCCAGAAAAAATGACAGTGGTCAGTACAACAAAAGTGTCGACCGTCGTTCAGATATTATGATAAATCCCTTTAAATCCACTGACAATCAATGATTCGACGTTGAATGAACTACAAAACAATAGTTCTAAGAATCCTTTTTATTTCTAAACATTTCGTTGAACGGCTCCAGTCGATGCACCGCGAACCGTAATGATACAAATGATGTGGACATTTGTCCCTAAGTACAGAAAGACATCGAATTTTCGATCGCAATTGGATGGATTTGGAAGGTATCGATCGTTTTTCGCTTTTCCGCAAATTCCGCCAATCTCAGCATGTCAGAGTGGTGTTAATCGCAGTTTGCAAACTGCCTGACAGTTGGAGTTGTTTCCCTTCTAATGTTACTGTATTATCCACGCTGACGTTGACCCTCCCCATCTTGAAAAGATTAAAAAAGTGGTTGACTTCAACATACGTGTCTCCGTCCGCCCGACGCTATAAAAGAGAGAAGAAAAAAAATTATTGCCTCGATCCTGCATTCTTTCGTCTCGCATGTTTTGGTATTTTCTTACCGCACGTGC
Organism: Ophion obscuratus; assembly: GCA_964007375.1. NCBI lineage: Eukaryota > Metazoa > Arthropoda > Insecta > Hymenoptera > Ichneumonidae > Ophion > Ophion obscuratus. The sequence goes on from OZ023317.1 coordinate 41,204,819, forward strand.
CAACAACCGCAAATAGAATAAATATTTTTTTCAGTAGTTACTTGCACGTGGTGGAGCTCCGGGGTTTGTCCCATACCACTGGGACATTCAGTATTGTTCGGTGACGATACCGGTTTGGCACAAATTGCCACAGTCAGTGCTGCCAAGATGGCCAACATTCTGGCGCCCTTCATAATCCGACTGCGTGGTCTGCAAAGAAATCGTCGATTCGAAAGATCAGGCGACAACGGGCCAGAGAAACATATCTACTAGTCGGTTATTATCATGGTGAAGTATTCTTTTGACAGAACAAAAAAGCACAAATCTCCTTGGTCGAAATTCTACACAGTCGTAGAACCACAAGATCGACAATCAGTACCGAATCAGTATAGTATGGCTAGCATTGATTTACTCTCGGACTCAAGCTGCTGATCAATGGATACTGTTGACTGATGACTGGAACAAAATTAACGCGCTCTGTCTTATATACTCGTGGAACATAATGGCAGAGGAAACCGGGCCCAACGTGGAAATGTTGGAATCTCCTGACGACAATCACGGTTAACAGTACAGCGTAATAATCGTCGAGAAACGTTCCAGTAAGGTGTAGACATTTTCAATATTATCGCGATCTACGGCCACCCCAAGATACGCATCTCATTTTCATTGTTATTTTTTTTTTGTTACAAGTGTTTACGGTATTTTTTAATGTTAAATTATTGCCGATATCGGGACTTTCCGAGTTGCCAGGCTGACGACTATTCCCACCGGCGTCCGTTTTGCACGTGTGATAAGTCGAATTGGAAAGATACTTCGAAATGGATCATTTCTCATGAATTGCGAAAGTGGCAATCATCGAGCATGTGATTCGTGACGAGAATGAACTCGTCAGGAATGAAGAAGTGACAGGCCCATTAACCAAAAGGACAACTTTCCCCTCTAGGTCAATATATCGCCTACGCCTTACTGTCAATCTCGTATATGGTGACATCGTTCGTGTCCCATTCTGACCCCAGTGCAACTCACCACGTACACCATCTAGACCCTCAGAATTTGCGGCTTGTCTGGAGTATCCAGCGCCGTATACGCTGACACCACTGTGTTCTCCCTTGTATATAACGTTTGTTCCGCCGTCCAACGGACGGGAACGTTCGTTGACAGGTTGATCACGTCTGACATGGCCATCGAAACAACGATCGTACGTGAGAAAGAGCAAAGCCTTTTTCTCCGTAGTTCGACAAAGTTTCTCTCTTATAATTCTCAATATGTGCCGAAACAAATTGGAATGTATAAATAATTAGTAAAACCACGAGGACCTGGATGTGCGGGCTTTACCGGAACCTGTCTCGAAAAGACAAGGATATTCTGGATTCTGTGAATTTACCGTGGTCAGTGATGGACATTGAAGGACTGATCTCTATTCGCGATAAGCGTTTCTACCTAAATCACGATTAATGCCAAGATTTTCATTCCATCAGGCCTCGATTAATCATTTGATTTACCGATGGATGAAAACACACCGGAATATCTCAAGACTGCATCTGCGACTGCGATATGCGGAGGCACGTGTTTAAAGCGAAAACGTGCAGGTGCATATTACATCCAAGGAGAGCTTCCGAATACCTAGCTACTTGTGTCAAAGTTATCGCGACACGTGTAGGTATCATGCAGCACAAGCATGATTGTTAACTAGCGTCATACCCATACCATTACAAAATACTATCACCATTTATGTATCAGCTGATTGTTGTACACTCGTATTCCAAACAGTATAAAAAAGAATGAACAATCCGCGTTATTTTTTTAGAATAAACTACAAACTGGGTAGCGAAGCGTGCATCATGACAACGATAGCTGCAGAAATCAATGTGAATGAAAAGAATGGTGTTCTCAATGGACTGGTGTACTATAGATATGTATTTATATGTATCAATATATGGGTACATACGTCTCGAGATGAAAACCATTCTGAAAAGAGTTCGAAATCCTCATCTTTATTGTTTCGAGATAGCGATGTCAATGTGTTCTGCCTTTGTCCAGCATGAGTCTGGTTATAGTGCCTTAAGGAGAGATACACACCTAGATGGTCGAGGTCGAGGATTTTGAAGCTATGAACATTCCGTCGACCGTAGAAGACCTAGACTATTGGCCTGGTATCGATGATTTCATGTAAGTTGACAAATTTCATTATTTATTCATTTCAAAATTTTGAAACGCGTTTTTCTCAAAACTACGTATTTCAAATGGGTACCCAAAATTTCTCGAAAACTAATTAACCGATTGCCTTGAGGTTTTTTGTGGTTATTCAGTACACCATTATCTAGTACTTGTCATAGGATTTTTTTTCCGTTACTTAGTTTTTGTTTTATAGGCAAAATAATAACTAATTTTTGGCCCAAAAATAACTATTTATGTTCAAACGTCTGCCATTTTGTCATAAATCGATATTTTCAAAATCGGCTATGACAAATACTAGATTATAGTATCTAATTTAATAATCTTTTTGGTTTTATTTTTCAGATGATTTTTGAAGAAACGCCAGTGGGTACCGTATACGCAGATTTTTTTACGACGCTCCAAGGAACGTACAATATCCTTGTATATTTTTGATATTTTTAAATAAAGAAAATTAAACCTATTTTTGAACGTATATACTTTTAGATCATTAAAACCCCAATCTGAAATTTCAAATAGTTTTTCTTGAAAAAATTCACAAAAATGACCTTTTTCCGGCTCCGAGGTGTATATCTCCTCTTAAGGGAGGACACCCCTATAACCGCCCATGTTCGACCGTTTTCTTTGGAATTTTTTTAAAGAAAGAAATAAGATACATGTTCAGAGAACCTTTATTAGGCTTTATTAGGTATAGATTGAAGTATGTAAAAAAAATTATTCGCACGAGTCGCTAGAGCACTACTACAATAGTTTTCAGCCAACCCTCTCCGCCGCACGCATTAGAACTGTCGTAAATTTAATCCTGGAACTAAGAGTGAAATATTTTCGTTCATTATATTATTTTTAGCAGTCGAGTACGGGGAGAAATTAAAAAAAGAATGGAAAAAAAAATAAAGATGCGTTTGAAAAAAAGTTCGTTTTTTCGACCATCATTGTCATATAAATAGTGATATATTTCATACAATTTTTAATTAATCGAAAAAAGCGCTGGTACTTGACTGTCACAGCAAGCTAAAAAGCTACAGTTGAAATTTCAAGTCGATTGGACGAAAATTGTTCGGGTTCTGCTGCATGCTGATTTCAAAAACATGCTTTTGAGAAAAACGTGTTTGAAGTCAACGGTTTAATAAACGCTACAGCTGATGACATTTTTTTCCGTAATCTAATGCCACCTATTGGTAGAAAATAAAACTTTTTTTAATCAGTAACTTTTTCCCTAAAGATAATAGGCTTACAAGCGTCAACTATGTCTACCGGCGTGGCATCGCCGAAGGCGCTTTTCCGTACTCGGAGACTCCCCTCAAAAATAGCTCGAAAACCACTTTAAAACTGTTTTTTCAGCTACAAACGAATATGCATAATATTTTTGAAGGTTCGAAGGATTTTTTAAAAGTGCTTCCAAAAAAAACGATTTTTCGAAAGTTTTACAACAGTTTCCTCCCTTGATCCAATCGTCCGGTGGTGTGAATCGCCCAGAGCTTGCAGGAAACGAAGAGTTTCGACAAAGGAACAAAACACGATTGGTATCTTATCTTAGGTTAGGGTGATGAGAACATTATAAAACGTGAAACCGGCAAGTAAATTTACGATGACGAGAAATTTTTATTGAAACCTGTTCAATGGCCTTCCATCCGAAATGCCTTCCGAGGCCGCGCAGAAAACGAATTGGTAGGCTGATGGATGTGGACATTTTTTTCCATACGATTACACTTCCTCGACCAACGGATCCATGATGACGTGGAAGCTCCTTCGTAGACACTCAATACGCAACGCTCGGTCGTTGAGCTCGGTTGCAGACGCAAGAACGTTATCGGCGTAGGCTTAGTGGGGTTGCGTGAAAACGGATTAAGAGTTCGTGAGGGTTGGACGCCCATGCTGGCCCGCGTTAGTTGTCGTTTTATCGGCAGAGACGAGGAAGGCGGAGAACGCGATGCAGCAGCAGCAGCAGCTTGTCAGGACAGGGGTAGCGAGCTTACGAATATCGTTAAGGGTGTGTATGGGTACGGACGCACGTTAGTCGCGAAGGGAACGTGCTGTAGCTGTCACGTCGTAGCACCCTGAGGTGAATAAACGAGACTCGACATCGACTGACGTATACCCGGGGAATGAGGGCCTCTTGTTGGCTCCAGGGTTTCGCATAAGAGCTTCGCTTTGCCCCGACACCGAACCGTCTCGTTACACATACGACGCCATACCAAAGCTCTCTTTAGCAAAACAGCGCTGCAGAAATCGCGAGATTTCACCATCGCTCATTTCCCGAATGAACCTGGGTGCAAACGTGTGTGTTCGTGGGTCTCCTCACTCTCCGAATTACAGTTAATATAACGCTCGTGTACGATGCCTGTGCAAACGCAGATAGAAAGCTCCACACGCGAATACCGCGGAAAAAGGGGTGAAGCGACATTATCCGCTCACGTCGTCGCAACGTAAATAGAGAAAATGAGAAAACGTCTGTCGGGCTGAGTACACGCCTGGATTCTCGTCTCGACGTGCTGTCAGGGCGTCGCGATGCCATACGTCACCTTTTGCCAGAACGTCCGCCACCAACCAGAACACCAACCTCCTCACCGTCCTCAACGTATGTACATACTTCATCCCTATCCAATGCCGTGTAACAGCCAAACGACAAATCTCCCGACGTACGTATAAACGTAAAGCTTCCACGCGGATGGAATTTCACTTGGACGTCTGTTGAGGGGATTTTTCGAGATGTCAAGCCGCCCCGTAGGCGCAAGGAGAGCGAGAGAAAGTGATGGATAGAAGAAGCGTGAAATGGTAGCCAATGGACTGATTCATCGTTAGGTCATTGACGATGATTTATTGATGTACGTTTAACGATCTGGGAATGCATCAGGCAGAAAACCGGAAAATTGGAACAGGGAGGAAATAACGTTCGTTCGTGCAGATAGTGCAGAGTCATACCAACGATCAAATAACACGACCCAAAATGAAAAGTCATAATAATCAGAGAGAACAATCCACAGTGAAGATTTTCACTGTGACGTCAGCTGCTAATAACAGACAAATTGAGCAATTGGAATGCCGAATGAAAACGCCCTCAGTAAATCTAGCCTCGTTATGATAGGAGAGACCTATCAGGCATACTCGCCAATGCAATATGTTGGGGTGATCAACAACGTTTCATTGATGAGAGCTCGCTGATGCACGTACGGCGACAGGATTGGGGATGGATAGAGACAGAGAGGGAGACGGGCAAGGGACAGTGAGTGAGACAGTGACGAGCCCCAAGTGAACAAGCTTCACCCAAGTACTTTGCAGGCCAAGTAGGATATCAATCAAGGCAGGAGAGACGTGAAGCTATGCGGGTAATGAGCGTCCGCGCGCCACCACGATTCTCTCACGTCACGACGGCAACAAGGACGAGAGCAGGCAACCGAGAGATTGTTCTGATCGTCGCAGTGGCGATGGCGATGCTACTTGCTTGGCTGATGCTGCTGCCACTGCTGCCGTACACGCCAACCCCATGATTTCCGAGCCACGGCATAGCGCTTTACCTCTGACGCGAATCAGAGTTGTCCCTCTCATGGACTCGATTGGAGCCTACTCTACACGGGTAACTCTACGCCGAATGTACCTTGTTATCCATTTTTCATTTTTCAGGCTTCAACATTCAATGGGAAAGGTGGGGGTTAAAATGTCGATTGACCAAATATAGAACGACAAAGATTTCTAAACGACAGAATTATGAGCTCTCAAAATAACGAAGGTTAAATTGTTCGAAATTTTATTCTTTGACCAATGACGAAATCGAATAATTATTACACCAAAGGATTATTTATTCGAGAGCTCATTTATTCGAGAACATATATTCAGATAGTCTGCAATTTGAGTCGTACAAATACAGATTCCAACAATCTACAACATTCATATCTCCCAAATAGAAAAAAGTGAGTATCTGATGTTCATAATACCGTCTATAGCAACAAGCCATTTATCGAGACTACAATCTTCGAATGTGTAGATCTTAGAAACGCAAATGATCGATGGTACGAAATGGCGAATACCTAAACGGCGAACATGGCATGGCTGCCTGACCCGACGGACCACTAACGCCATCTGCCATCTTCATTCTGAAGTGCAAGTAGTATTGCTCGATCCCATGTTTTCGCTATCCGGACCGTTCGCCATTTTGGCCCATCGCTATTTTAACTGATCGACTTTTTCGTCCTTCGCTTTGATGAATTCGAAATCGTAAACTGTCGTAATATTTACAATTCGAAGATTTTACGTCTCGAATTGTTTGGTGTATATGTACCAGGCGAGTCGATATTATCTCTCATTATTTTGTTAAGGGGCCGGTCCACAAAGAAAATTTTAAAAAATCGAAAGCAAGCAAGACTTGAAGAAATCGACGATGATAAGGAATCAGAAGGTATTTTGTACGGTGCAGGAATTGCCGATTGAGTTTAGGTAAGAGTTTTTCACAATATAAACTTCAAACGCGTTTTTCTCGAAACAACGTTTTCAAAATCTAGCTCCATCGTATCTCTAATTTGAATCACATATTGTAAACATGATTCGCAACAAGATGACCCTCGACGGTTTTAAAATTTTTATTTTTACCCCTTTTTTTGCGAAAAACTGCGAAAAAACGCGTTTTTTTTACTTTTTTTCGTTTTTCATCTCCCATTTCTTTATTTTTTAATAAAACTTCATATCCGAGGATCATTTTGTAGCTGGTATCATACTGAATCTAATCGACTTTGATTTTTTTTGTTTCAGACAATCCGTTGCCGAATTGTGGTGGAGCTACCTAGCCTATTTTCGAGGCCATACGTTGAACTATAGTTTTTGTACTTAAAAATGAATAAAAATGAATTATATATTTGTTTTTAGTATTCCAAGCCTTTATTTATCCAGCCCAACAACTTTTATATTCACATCTTTTATAAAATCCTCAAAAAAAATCGCGAAAATAGCCTTTTTTCGTGGCTCCAAAGTAGACTGACCCCTTAAATCTGATATTTGTTTTCGCTATAAATCAACTTCGAGATTTTTGTATTCACAATGAACTATTTTACAGACTATTATAAGATTGATCTGTCTATATTGGAACGTTCGTCATTACTCAATTAGAAATTTCGATCCATCTGAATATTGAGCATTTGAATTTCTGATCCCCACCCCAATGCGAAGCCTAGCGACATCTCCATGTCCGTTTGTCACTTCGGTACAGTGCCCTTTCCAGCACTATTTTCGAACAGCTCACCAATAATGAGATCCCGTAAACATAATCGATAAATGATTAATCCTCATGAAAATGCTACATTGATCGTCATATTGGGGATCATTTCGTCTATGGATCAATGTTTCATTGACCAATTTATACGAGAATCAATTTTCGAGATTCACTTTCTCAATGGATCAACCACGCGTGGGCAAGTCTTTTCGCAAGTTTTCTCAGAGCGTGGTTCTTCCGAAAGCGCACGATTGACGTTTCAGGAATTATTTCCCAAATCCGTACGCTGTTCTCTTTACTCTCGAATGAAGATCGTTCCTGCAGCGCGTAATATTTCTCTCGGTTAATGGCATAAACGTCGTAGGCGAATTTAGAGTAGGTGCTTCGGCGTATGATTCGCCGGGGCGGCCTGCTGGTGTACGGGTTGTTAAAGCTCAGGTCACCGGTTATCTCGAGGCCAACGACGTCGGCCACGACGCCGACAACGGCGACAACGGCCGTATAGAACGATGAGGCGGCGCATGAGGCTCCGAAAGCCACGGCTGTGTGTCCTATAGGCATCGGGCATTAACGCAGCCCCGTCGTAAATACTCCGCTTTGCATCTGAATGTCCTATTTACCGCTTAAATAATATTTATGCTAATGGCCGAATAAAAATTCATTTAGTGGAAAGAGTCTCAGAGGACTGGGCGGGGGTGTGACGATTGAGGGAGCTGCCTTTTTTTTGCTTCTTTTCTTTATTACGCCTCGGGGCATTCTCATCTCGCCTGGTCCCAGGTAATATGCGCTAATTTGCGTCGTGAATGTAATCGTAAAGTCAGCCTCGTTCGATATATGTCGGCGAATATGTATCCGCGACATGTATATGAATGCGGAATGGAAAGCAATTTTTTAAGGGTGGGGATCCAAATGGGTGGGGATCCAAATATCGAAGGACCAAATATAGATCGACAAATATTTCGAAACGACAGAATTATGAACTCTGAAAATAACGAAGGTTTAATTATTCGAAATGTTATGTTTCGATCGAAGAAAAAATCGAATAACTATAAAGCAAAGCATCATTTATTCGAGAGCTAATTTATCTAAAAACGTATATTCAGATCGTCTGCAATTTGAGACATACAAATATAGATTGGAACAATCTATAACATCCATATCTCCGAAACAGAAAATAGCGAGCATCTAATATTCGTAATACCGCCTATAGCGAAAAGCAATATATCGAGACACAAAATATCGATGGTCCGAAATGGCGAATGCCAAAATGGCGAACATGGTATGGATGCCGTCCCGGCCGACCGCTAACGCTGTCTGCCTCGATCACAAGTTTTCGCCATCCGGGCCGTTCGACATTTTGACCCTTCGCTATTTTAACCACTCGACTTTTTGGCCGTTCGATTTAATGCTTTCTGTTTTTTGAACCGTCGCTATATTTACAATTCGAAGATTCGTCTTCTGGCATTATTTGGTGTTATTTATATAAGCAATTCGATATTATGTCTCTCAATATTTTTTAAATCGGTTTTTGTTTTTCGCTATATTTCAACTTCGAGATATTCGTATTCGGAATTTTTATTTACGACTATATAAACCCTTCGAACATTGATCTATCTATATTCAAACATTCGACATTTTTTAATTCGATGTTTCAGCCCATCCGAATATTGCTCCATCGATATTTCGACTCCCACCCTTTTTAAATACTTATATGTATACAATGTTCGCTATCAGCGCGTATGGGTATTTTCCGGACGATCCTTAAAGCAGTATTATTGTCTAGAAATTTGAAAAAACAGTGTTTATTTTCTATTTAATTCGATTATTGTACACACGTTTCGGAATACGTTTGTGAAAAATGGTTTAAGGCAGAAGCCTGAATTAGAAGGTCCGAAAAATCGTTTTCTTTATTGCTTCAATCGATAAACTATCCACGAATATATTTACAAACTCACAGAGGCTAATTGTAAATATTTTCGAATATACAAGGCCAAAAACAGGGAAGCGATTGATAATTCCTACATTTGATAGCTTCGAAGCGCGTTTTCTCCAGTTTTCATTTTTCCGACTTTTCGAAATTGTCGGGCGTGATAGCAAAAAAAAAAAACTAAACGAACCATTGAATCGAACCAAAGTTTATTTTCTTCAGTATGAAAATCTCTTCAAAGGGAATTAAAAAAGTCGTTGAAAAAAGGCATTTTAAAGAATTTTTATAGCACGGTAAAGTGTTTTTAACACATTTTTTTTCAGACCTGAGAAAAGTTATAATTTCACGATTTTTTCAGCTTTTTCTTAGTTCACCCAGAAGAAAAATATATGAAAATTGAAAATTTTATTGGTTTATTTGGTTCAGTCAAGAATTACGAGCTGCATCTTTCCCGCCGATTGGGGACTGCAGTGGCAAGACGCACATGGAATAGGCTGATAAATCTGCAGTCATTTATTGTTTTATGTTGAACATTTTTTTAAATACATTCCAAATATACATGGAACGATACCTCAATGCTTACCGGGCTCACTTGTTTTTCTCCCTTCTAAAAAAAAAATCCCGAAAAAACGCGTTTTAGACCCTCTAATTCAGGCTCCCGCCTCAATGAAACTCATAAAAAATGCCGAGCTATGGAAATTACAAGAAGTTCGCTCGGGGAGTAGCGCGGCCCAGAAGCACCAACTTTAAACGAGTTTTTCTCGAAACTATGCTTTTCTAATCGGCAGACACGATATCTCGATAACCAATTAACCAATTGAGCTCAGATTTGGCACACGCCTTCAGTAGACTGTTTTTCAACGTTGGTCGCAGCATTGAGTCGGAATAATTTTTTTTTATACAACTCGTAGTATCGTCAGAAAAATAGGAAAATTGATAATCAAAGTTTAGCATGCCGCCATTTTTTAAGATTGTTTTTCCCGAATCTGGTACAAAATATCACAACACTCATACAGATTAATAATATGTTTGGTTTTTTTCGGATTCATACATTGTCCACAACACTGGTCGCCAATTGTGGGCGTTTTCTGCGTACCGTTTAAAAAAAGTTCAAACGTACTTCATAATACATTTTTTAATTTGTATATATTTTTTAAGAACCAATAAACATGTGTATTTTTTTTAGTTATTCCGTCCGAAAAATTACCTTCACAATAGCAATCTAGACAACAATACTGCCTTAATTTACAAAAAAAAACGTCCAATATATCATAGGAACAGGAAGGTTCAAGAAATTACTCTTATGCGAATGTATTGACTGCTAAAAAAAGTTTATTTCATTTAACTAACAAGGAACATAGCTCAACTTTTCGCCTTTGATTTTGTTGAAACTCATATAAGTGATAAAGCATTGGAAACTATTGAACACGTTTTTTTTCGGCGGAAAACGGTTTTAAGGGAGGAAACTACGTCTAAAAGAAAGGCACGGCAGGGGCTTATTTCGCAGGTTCAGCCACAAGCAACCGACAGATCTAAATAAAACAAAAACCAAAATTCTTCTAATGTAAAGCGATGAAAAATCCTCTGTAGCAATATTAGAAAAGAATTGACCTAAGGGATGACACGCCTTTCTTTGAGGTATTGTTCCCCCCTTAAAACCGTTTTTACGCGACAAAAAATACTGCCTAATAGTGTTCGATGCTTTACAACATATATCAATTTCAATAACATCGAAGGCGGACGCTCCAGTGACATCTATTTGAGTTGAATGATTTTTTTTGTTCCGTCACCACCGTCTACTGCGATTGTACTTGTTCCAAATACATTTTTTGAATTTGTTTCCAGCATTCCTTGATGTATATAATTTGGTAAGTAAATATTTGATCAAAATACATTGCTGATTTGCATGTATGAGAGATACACGTGAAAAAAAGTATCTTCATTTGCACGCAGCAAATGTGTCTTCGATACAAATACTTATATTGTTATTTCAAACGAACAAAAAATTGTATTTGCCAACAGTATTTCGATTTGTAGCCAGAAAATCTACCATATATTCTCACGTACAATACACATGTATCAGTGTTGTTAACAAACCTCAATCATGAAGATTCACAAAAGTATGAAAAAAATGTTTTGTCAGCACTATTTTGGTAAATACAAAAGGATATTCCCTTTTTTTTGCCCTCACTCAAATAGTATTTTGAAAAATCTGAAACTTGTCATATATCTTTCCAATAGTCATAGGTATTCGACAAAAAAATGGGCGATTTACAACGATGGCATTTTCAAAGTACCAGCGCGTCAAAATTGCGTCTTGAAGTAAAAAATCATTATTTAACGAAATAAATGGATTAATAAATAATATTAAACAATTAGCTATACTCACATGAGTTTTTACAAATTATATGAACATATGTATACAGGGCGTCCCTGCCACCCGAAAAACTCGGTAATTATCGACGTCACAAAAAAATGTTTCAGACAAAAGGTGTTCGGTGTGAAGCCATATATGGGCCATTATATGCGACCAATTTTTTTAATTTTAGTGAAGGTGCTGTCGCACAGTGAAGGTCACCTCCACTTTTTAAATGGAATGGTCCTTTTTTTCCAATCATCTGGTGAAGCACCTCAAGCGGCATAAAAAACATTAGGGGTTAAAGTCGTTCAAGGTCATTCGAGGTCAGTGACGATGATACAAATCTAAATATATAAAGAAAACTAAATATCTCGGATCACTACCAAATATTTGGTAGTGATCCGAGATATTTAGTTTTCTTTTTCATTTTAATAGGTGACCTTGAATGACCTTGAACGACTGACCCCCTAATGCTTTTATGCAACTTAAGGTGCTCCACAAAATGGTTGAAGAAAAAATGTACCATTCCATTTAAAAAAACGTGGGGTTGACCTTGACGTAGATTCAGCGCCTCCACCGATACAAAATAGGGTGGTCCAGTATGACGGCCTTCTCGAAGACTGAAACATTTGTCAGAAACATTTTTGGATATGATCAATAGTTTGAGTGCTATTGCTCTGAAACACTTTATGTGCCTCACCCTGTATATATATATATGAAATCATAGTAAGCCTGCGTATCCTATACACGTGTTTCGTATCACCATACATATCTATCGCGTCTATGTACTACGTGGACAAAAAAAACATATACGCCGCGAAAAATTTGAATTTATGACGGAATACGACGCCGAGTTTCACACTTCCGTGGGGGAGTGCGAAAAAAGGTTACGCATGCATACACACAGGGTCCCGTGTTGTACACTGAAATACAATGGGATCCTAGCCGTGAATCACGCGTTAGTTAACGCGTCGTTTATCACGCGCAAAGATCATCATTTCTACAATAGACCATACAGATACGTATATATATATGCACCGAGGGCAAGAAACTAACGTGTCATTGTCCTACATGGAAGCGTTCACGATCGTTATCGAGCACATAATTGAAAGAACGATTCAACGGAAATAAGTGGCGTTGCGCTTTTCTTCTCGCCGCAATTAAACCGAACTGCGTGCCGCGCGTCATTCAAGTCGACAAAGAGCACAGACACGTTTGTGTCAGCAAAGTCGATTTTTATGTTGCTAGAATTTTGATGGAAACGAAAATGCAGTGTTCACTTGATAATCGGTAAATGATAAACCGATTTTTCCCATCATTCGATGCTAAATTCCATGTGGAAATCGGATTTGATAATAGAGATTGCATAATTCATTGCTGCATTTCATATGGGAATTGATGGAAATCGTTCCATTACTCAATGCGAACAAAATGATTATGGATAATTGAATGTATCAATGGATATTGGTCAATGAATGATAAAAATAATTAATGGAGAATCGACATTACTAATGGATAATGAATATTATTGACGAATGATGAAAATTCATCATTAATTCAATTCATTAACGGCTAATTGATTTTTTTTATGGACAATGAGTATTATTACTGAACAATAAAAATATAATTCATAAACAATGAAAATGATTTGTGGACACCGGACTTTATTATTGCATATTGAAAATTGTTTATGAATAATAAAAGTGATTAATGGACAACGAGCTCTATTAATAGATAATGGAAATTATCAGAATAATGAAAATGAACGATGATTAATGGATATCATTAATGGACAATGAAAATTACACTCAGCATCGAACTCCGCAGAGGACCAAATTTGGCGCATGACAAAGGACACTGGATGGCGTTTCCGAAACTCATTACCGCCCTACCGAACAATAGTTCGCCCATTGATCGTTATCGAACCGCCGAACAATGTTTTGACTCTCCATTCCTCATTGCCGACAAATAATGCAATGTAATATCCAATGTCAATCTTTAATTAATCTGTCACCGTAACTGTTAAGGGGTCATATCGCTTTGGACGCTAAAAAAGGCTATTTTCATGAATTTCTTTGATACGGTCATGTTAATGAATACACTTTCGAAATACATTTAAAACATGTTTAAATGTATTTATGTAACCCAAAAAAACTTTAAGGGGTAAGGAAACAGTAGAATTTCCAAAAAATCGATTTTTTTTCGCTGAAACGGTGCTTTATCATAAGAATAAGTTACTATTTGATTAATAGCAAGGAAATTCTGTTTTCACCGACTTTGAGCGTTTTTCTCGAAACAGCTTTCTTCCAATTGGCCTGACAAATAACTTCAACAATTTTCACTCGATTTACTTCAAATTTAAAATTTATGTTCCTAATTGCATTTCGCAGAGAAATACGTACGGAATTTCTGATGAATCGAAAACTTTTCATTTTAAGAGCAGTTTAATACGAAATTTTTCACTGAAAATTCATTCTAATACCTACAACTCAATTCAAATACCTACAACTTTTGAATAAAACAATATTTTTGTAATTCCGTACGTACTTCTTTGGGTATTCCAAATTAGATTGACGAGAATTTTTGTTTTTTGTTCTAGGTACAAAATTGTGGATGCTAAATGTCACGCCGCGGAGCGCCTAAAAAACGATAACAAAAGAAAATATTAGTAGTCGGGCATTTCGTACATCGAAAAAAAAT